>CM057343.1:294423263-294740278 GCA_030015575.1 Agapanthus africanus | reverse complement strand
TGTCGGTGTGTAAGAAGGAGTGAGCTGAGAGAGAATCCCATTCTCTTTTAGGAAGTTTGCAAATTCTGTACTGAGATACTCACCACCTCGATCTGATCGAAGCATCTTAATACTCAAGCCGGTTTGTTTTTCTACTTCTTGTTTATATTCAATGAATTTCTCGAAAGCTTCGGACTTGTGCTTTAATAAAAATACATGACCGAATCTTGAGAAATCGTCGGTGAATGTAATGAAGTATGAAAAACCGCCTCTAGCTTGTGTAGACATTGGCCCACATACATCACTATGTATGAGGGCCTAGGGAGCTGAGTAGCTCTTTCTCCGTGTCCAGTAAACGGAGTTTTGGTCATTTTACCTTGATACAAGACTGGCAAGTCGCATAAGATTTATATTCAAAAGAGTTTAAATATCCATCTTTATGTAACTTGTTTAGTCTTGTTTCGTTAATATGACCAAGTCTACAGTGCCAAAGAAAAGCTTCATTTAATTCTGAAAGTTTTCTTTTATTAGTGTGTTGTATACTGAAAACTGTGTGTTGATTTAGGACATATATTCCGTTATTAAGTGTACCATACCCAACCAACATTTGATTTAGGTGAATGTTCATAACATTGTTCTGCAACACAAAATTATATCCTTCATTGTCCAACAAAGATACGGATATTATATTAAATAGCATATCAAGTACAAAATAACATGGATTCAAAATCAAAATACATCCAGACGGCAACCCCAAGTGATACTCTCCCACTGCGACTGTATGTACATTGGAACCATTTCCAACGCGGAGAGTATGGTCACCTGTCTTCAAAACCTTGCTATTTCTCAGCCCTGCATAGAATTGCAAATGTGAGAACCTGAACCGGTATCCAATACCCAGGAAGCAGAGTTTATAGAAAAACAGTTTTCAGTCACAAACGCACCTGAAGCAGAAGCATCACCATGCTTCTTCTTAAGACTTAGGTACTCCGTGCAGTTGCGCTTCCAATGTCCTGTCTTGTGGCAATGAAAACACTCGCCTTTCCCTGGGGTCTCCCAGCCGTGGACTTTCCCTTTCCCTTCACCTTTTTGACTCCGCCCTTAGGATTAGTGGGTTTCTTCTTTTTCTTTCCCTTGGCCTTAGCTTTCGGGCGAGAAGAAGAAGACTGTCCAATCGTCATAACGGGAGTCTTTGCTGACTTCATAGTGCTCTCTGCACTCCTTAACTTATTAAGGAGTTCAGGGAGGTCCTTCTCCATGCCATGCATGTTGAAGTTCACTATGAACTGAGCAAAGGTGGAGGGGAGGGACTGCAGAATAATATCTATATATTGTTCATTGTCCATAGTCCATCGAGGTCCTCAAGCTCTTCTATAAGAGCTATCATCTTCAAAACATGGTCTGCTACTGGTGTGCCAGGGGCCATCCGCATGTGAAACAGTTTCTTTGATGCCTCGTATCGTAATACGCGGGACTGCTCCCCATACAACTCCTTTGTATGGAGCAATATCCCGTGAATGTCCATGTCCTCGTGCTGCTTTTGATGTGTGTTATCCATCGATGCAAGCGCGAGGCATGTGGCCGTGGCACAGTCAGCGTCCCATGTCTTGCGGACTTCTATGTCCGCAACTGAGGATTTTGGGCCTGGGACGGGCGGGGCTGAAGCCGTGAGGACATATGAAACTTTATCATAAGTCAAGGCGATCTTCAGATTCCTTAGCCCAGTCTTTATAGTTGGTCCCGTTCAGTTTGTTTTATCTAGTAGAAGCTTAAGTCCAGTCATTGGTATCTGCCATTAAGAGAGAGAAAAGAATACACTCAGCGAAAGCTCTTGCATAGATTAGATTGGTTTATTATCTTGTCTAATCGATGTTTCCCACTGCTTTTTATCAAGTTTTTTCTTTCAAACCTTAAAAAGAAAAACTAGCCAGGATTAATTACAGTCTACAACTTTGCTAACCTTTCAGCCAAGCCAGTGTCGGTACTTTGAGGGAGGTTCCCCGTGCTTTCGCACGGACCTAATTAGAGTAAACCTCGTTTTCCCAGAGGCGGAGCCCCGTTAACACCTTTCTAGACACCTAATGAGTTAGCTAATTGTAAACTGCAAAACTCTCTTAGGAGCAACTATTGCCCACAGTGGGATCGGGATCCAACCATCACATGGGAGGTATGCAATCTCATTGCAAATTTCAACATTTGAAATTCCCGATGTAATTTTTTACCCCTAGCACTTATGACCTTAACTATGGTCAACAAATCATAAGTACCAGTCAAGTTCTACCCGTCATTTCTTGATTAATTAGACCCACCCATATGACCCTTAACTATGGTCAACAAAGTCGCATGAATGTCCTAATTAATCTGCATCATATGCAGTGTAGGAAGACATCACTTAGCTACCGTTCACTACGCCTTAACTAAAGTCAACAAACGTAGCACGAATACTAAGTACTCTACTTCCTAAAATGACGGAGGGTTGCGAATGATTTTTAAAAAAATCTTTAACGCTTTGAACTTGATATCGTTGTAGAATCAAACAGTTTTTCAAAAGGAGTGGCTTAAGCTCCGCAGTTTTGAAATATAGCTTTTTCATAAATAGCCGAGTAGTTTTCAAATCCGATTCTACAATATATTTTTAGGTTTATTTTCTTTACATTAATCACATTAATGTAATCCCATCATTTAAGTCCTAAAGCCAATCACAAAAAAGAAACGAAAATAACACGTACGCTTATGCCATCCGCATTCGCCGCAATGTTCCGTTATGCACCGTTAGGTTACTTAACTAACGGCATACCGGGACGGGACTAGCGCGGGTGTAAAACATAAGCAACGTCTACTATATATCATATATATAATATGTCATTCGTCTCAGATATCACAGAACACAGGCAGCAGAAATATAGATATAACGTGGGATATACTAGGACGTCCGTATTTAGTATTTAGCCAGAATAGAAAATACGGATTCCACAGTCGCGATGAATAGCCAAGCCCACACCCTGGACCCCTACGAGAGCGGCAAGTGACCCTACCAATCCTGGAGTTTAGGAGACCCAGTCTCGACTCCTCGAGATGGCCTCCCACTGAACCCCAGAACCCGGTCACCTGTGCTCTCCTCCTTGGGTCCATCCTAATGCGGAAAAGAAAATAATATACAACACTGGTGACACAACCGCAACCTGGAAGTGCCCCAAATAAAAGAATATTACATTACATTTGAATTTACATGAATGAAAATACAAAACTCTCATCTCACAAAAAAACCCCGGCTATTCGATCGCGACAATCCTGCACATCATATCTCAGCAACACATAATATCACATATCATCAACGTAAGTAAGTATGCGTACCCCGATTGTCGTTGATGTATAGCAACGAAACCGGCGATATCTAACATACTACACTTACGGTCACAGAAAAGAAAGTGTAAAACTACAATATTTGGAATCCAGATTCTCTTTAGACATCATAAATGCGAAATATCACATATTCCGTATTTCATACCTAAACCATATGAATTCCACATATTGTATCACATTCCAGACAAACAGACAGTATTAAAGTTTTCGAACGAACAATCAAGCACCCAAGATTCACTAAAGCTCAACACTTGAGCAGGGTTCAAAAAATTTGGAGTGTGACACAGTAGCGGCGGTCCAGCCGTAGAAGGGTCAAGCCAACGCCTCACATGTGGCACGCCGTACTGCCCCAAACCCGAGGGTTCAAAAGGTAGTTCGAGACGGTGACATAATCGAGTTAAGGTTTGTTGTCTTCTAGAGGGACCACCGCAAAAAGACTTGCACGTATTTCCAAATTATTTAAACCCCGTGAATATTGAGTAAATGATATTCGTTCAAACACTTCAATACTTTCTAGTTTACCCGGAAAAGCTACGAAATGAAAGTCCCGATCGAATCGATGAATCCAAAAACATCTCCAGAATTTTTCAAAATATTATTCAGTATAAAAATACCCAAAACATTATACATGCAGAAAATAGAGATTTGCTGATAAGTGTTATCAGTAGTTTCTCGATCTGTTATAGACCATTCACCGACACGACTTATTGAGTTATTGGGGTCGACGTGACCATCCCTAGGCTCGATATGCAGCATATCTGACGAAGAGACCGGACTGTACGGTAGTGTTGTCGGATGGCTCGACGGGAGTTGTAGGAGGTTCGCTTGTTGTCTTCTAATCGTTCAATACCCGGGTGGCCGTTACGTTTAGCTGACCTCTTGCGGCTTGAGGCCACTTGATATGATCATTACCCTCTGCCGGCGTATTGACGAGTCTTAGAGTCCCACAGAGGAGTTACCCAGTCCAGGCGAAACGTTGTGGTGCGCATATGCGATATGCGCATGCACCCGATTGAAATGTGCGTATATGATACCGAACATTGATCGGGTGAACTGCTTTTGGTGGGGTCATATGAGATATGACCGGATTGATAAATCAAGTGTTGATTTATCATTTAACCATTAGTTTTCTCACTCAAAACCTTTCTAGGGTTTGATGGATGTATGCATGCATGCATGTGTTTCTATTTTTCTTTTCTAGTTTCATGCACATGAAGATGTGCATACATGTACACATACATACATCAAACCATCATGGTTGATTATATATGGAAATGGTGGCAATATAAGCCTCACACCATAGATTAAACAATGGATAATTATTTAATTTTGGTTTTAAAAGAAAATGAAAAGGAAAGGATAATTATGCTAGTTTCTACATGCTTCTTTTAACCAAACCATTCTCACCCACCACTAAACCATGGTTATCTTTTCCTTTATCATTCTAAACCCAAGTTAAATTAATCATCTATTATTTAATCATGGTTGGAGTCAAGAAGGAAAAAATATATATAGTGATATTTATTTTCTTTTGCAAGTTAACCTTATGGTTATCTTTTTATCTCTTGAAGAAAATTAGCCACCATTTTCATCCTTCTTCATCTTCTCCTCTCTAGTTTTTTCTAGTGAGAAAAACACAATCAAAGAAAGGTTTTTGAAGTGAGATCCAAAGCCACAACAACATTCTACACAAGCTTAGCCGTTTCGTTTAGAGTGTTATCTTCGATTTGACGAAGTAGCGAGCTTGGACGGATATCTCCGCGGTGGATCATCGTGGACACAAGGGGAGTTCAAGAGGACCTCGTTTCAACACTAAAGAGCCTAAGGAGCGAAGCAAAAACGGGAGCTACAAAGGTTGTAGCCTTCAAACCCTAACTTTTGTTAGCTTTAAGTTTAGTAAACCCTAATTTTCTAGGATCGATCCACTTGCATGTTGGTTTAGCACCTTAAAAAGGAAAACTTTAGGTCATGTGATGCTTCATAACACTTCATTGGGTGCTATACTAACCTTACAGACTAGCGTATACCTTCTCGACCCATACAGATGGGCGATGGATGATCCCATATCCATTGGTGTTTGACATCAGAGATGATATACGGGTGCTCAGTGGAGACTGGGTACACTGGACGGACTCGCCGAGAACTCCCAGATGGTATTATACCTCACGTCAGATGGCAGTTCTCTGGTGACACTGGTACAGAGTAGTCTGTTGACCCGAGATCGTCATAGAGTCTTGTGTGGTTCCCACTGTGCTTTGATTTCCATCTTACCACGTCCAAGAGGGCGTGCAAAACGATGGTTTTTGGGTACAGTCCCGAGTCACATGGAGGCAATGAGCGATAGGAGGGGATTCGTCTCTCCCGGTATAGGGAGTTGATGTTGCGCTGTGTTCGATTGGCTATAACAGGAAATCCCTAGCCAGGGTTGCTGAGATTTACTGGTAAGTGTTACCAGTAGTTTCTCGAAGTGTTATAGACCTCATATCGACACGACTTATCGAGCTATTGGGGTCTGACGTATACCACCCCTAGGCAAGATATGCGACATATCAGACGATCAGACCGGACTGTACGGTAAGTGTTACTGGTTGGATTCACAGGAGTGTGAGCGGGCTTGCTCGTCGATCTTCTGATCGCTCAATACCCGGGTGGCCGTTACGTTTAGCAGACCGCTTGCGGCTTGTGGATGTTTGATATGATCATCATCTGCTGCCGGCGTATTGACGAGTCTTTAGAGTCCTACACAGAGGTTTCCTGGCTCAAGCGAAACGAAATAGGAGCGCATATGAGATATGTGCGGGACCGAGAATAATACGGTATGTGATACTGTATTCGATTCTCGTGATGTGACATTGATCGGTTATATGCGATATAGCCGGGTTATCGGATCAAGTGTTGATTCGATAAGTTGTTACTGATGATACCAGTCGGTTATGTGCGACATGACCGGATCGTTAAATCAAGTGTTGACTTAATGATTTAATGCATAATTGTATATTTGAAATATTACTTTGCATTAACTAGTATCGGTTCACTTTAAAATGGATTTTCTCACTCGGGTGTGCGCATTGCATATGCGATATGATTTTGTGCACTTGCTTGTATCATGTTTGATGATGCATGCCCAACTTGGTTAAGTGTAAAGAATGAACCATGGTAATGAATGGGTTAGGGTTTTGATTTTTATTTATTCATTTATCTTTCTTATTTATTCTTTTTGGAAAAAGGAAAAAGAAAGATAAATGGTGGCATATTTTGGATTTAGTTGAAGTTTCTTGAAACTTTGACTAAGTCTTCATTCTTGTCCTATACTTAACCCTAACCATTTTAACTAACCTAAGTTAATTCTCTACACTTAACTAGAGTTAAAAGTATGATAAGTATTTTTTTATTTTCTATTTTTAATACAAGACTTATCATATCATCTTCATCTTCTTCCATTCTTCAAGTGAAGAAAGCTTCATTTTCATCAATGGTGATTGATGATTAAAAGTGAGAAATCCATTTCTAAAGTCTACCCACTTCCTATTTCTTCATCCTCTACCTCTTGCCAAGTAGTAGAGTGTGTTTACTTCACAAGTTTCATGACTTGGTGAAGTTGTGAGCTTGATCTAGCGATGCCTCAACGTAGATCATCTTCGGCATGGACATCGACGACCTAGCTCGCTTTTTCTCCGACGAAGCCGACTCTAGAGCCCGGATTCCTTTTGGACAGCGGAGACGACTTCGTTGCGGAGCTATGGAGGTGGAGCACCGGATCTACAAAGGTTGTATTTCCGATATCCCATTAGTTAAGTTGTTAACTAGTTAGCATTTTCGCCTAGTTTTCTAGCAAACGATCCGTAGTCGGGTCTCTCGGCACCTAGATTTTTGAAATTGGCATGTTCGATGCCTTGTGAGACCTCACTAGTGTGCCTAGGAACCCTACAGTCTGCTACATCGGCCGCATCCGTCTAGACCTCCGATACACGGTGTCATAAATCAACTTGGCATCTTCGGAGAGGTAGACGGATAAAACCATATAGCATCTGCCCCTAATCTCAGGCCAGACGCAAAGTCCAGGCCGCCATTCGGAGGGGAACAGTGGGTACCCCCCGAGGCCCCCCATTTGATAGTTAATTTTGGTATCTTCTCCTTCGTGAAGATTCGGGCGGGTTTCAAGTCCGTTTCGACTCGCGGATTGGCTTAAAATGATCGGTTTTGGAACTTTAGCTCACTAGATTTTTCATGTCTTGGAAAAATTGGTTTAGTTTGCTAATTGTGTGCGGAATTCTAATGTCGCGGTTACTTTACAAGCTTTGTGATGTGTGATACAATTATTAGAATCCGGATCAATTAGTTTTATGAAAACCAGTTAGTATATTGTAAACCTAGCCGTTTAGTCTCAATTGATCGATTGCCACGAAGTTTTGATTCGGATCAAAACTTCGTCGCAATTGCGTATTGTACGCGATCACTAAATCGGGAATCTTGTTGAATTATCAGACAACCAATTGAAAAGAGTTTTCAATTTGAGACTAAAATGCAAGTTTTATAAGTTAGGCATGAAATCCGGAATATGAGATATTCCGGGTTTATGATGTCTAAGGATATCGCGGATTCTAATTATTGTAGTTTTCAGTTTTCTTTTCTGCGACCGTAAGTGTAATATGTGGGGTATCACAATCTCGTTGCTATATGTCAACAAGTTTTAGGGATACGCATATTTTCTTACGTTGATGATATGTGATATCATGTGTTGCTGTTGATATGATTTATTGGATCGTCATGAAAGAATAGCGGGGGGGTTCTGTGTGAGATGAGAGTTTTTATTTTCATTCATGTAAAATCTATATGTAATATTCTTTTATTGGGGCACTTCCGTGTTGGGTTTACCTAGCACCCAATGTAGAGTTTGGAAGCATCACATATCACAAAGATGGAATTTTTAGGGTGCTAAGTTAACGATCATTGAATCGTTCCTAGAAAATTAGGGTTTCAAATTTTTGCACATCAATATAAGCAAGAAAAGCTAGGGTTTTGAGAGTACAACCTTTGTAGCTCCCTACGCTAGACTCCTCGGCTACTTGGGGTTTGGAAAAGCTCTGCTTGAACTCCTCTAGGTCATCGATGATCCACCCGGAGTCCGCTTTATCCAAGCGTGCAACTTCACCCGATCAAGAGAATGAAATGAAGCTAACACTCCAAACAAGTGGGCTAGACTTGTGTAGAATGGTGTTGTGGTTCTCTTTCTCACTTCAAAATCCTTTCTTGATGAGTATATTGCTCACTACAAAAATCTAGAGAGCAAAATGAGAGAGGAAGAAGAAGATGATGCCTATTCTTTTTCAAGAGTGAAAAGACTAAAACATATGAAGGAAAAAGAAAATATATGTATATATATTTTCTCTTCTCATCTCAAACCATGGTTAAATGTTTTAGATATTATTTAATTAGAGTTTAAAACATAGAAGGAAACTTTAATCCATGGTTAAGGGTAGGTAAGGATGGTTAGGTTAAAAGAAGGATGTAGAAACTAGTCATGAATTATCTTTTCATTTTCCATTTTGTTTTAACCAAAAATCAAATAATAATCCACATATTTAACCATGGTGTGAGTCTTATATTGCCATCATTTCCATGTGTAATCAACCATGAAGGATGGTGTATGTATGTATGTATGTATGTATGCACATCTATATGTGCATGAAACTAAAAGAAAGAAAACATACATGCATGCATACATCCATCATGTACAAGAAAAGATTTTAAGTGAGAAAACTAATGGTTAAATGATAAATCAACACTTGATTTATCAATCCGGCCATATCATATACGACCCCACCAAAAGCAAGCCGCCCAATCAATATACGATATCCTATACGCGTATTTTAACCGGGTCCATGCGCATATCGCATACGCGCACCACAACGTTTCGCCTGGACTAAGTAACTCCTTTGTGGGACTCTGAGACTCATCAATACGCCGGCAGTGGGTGATGATTATATCAAGCACCCCCAAGCCGCAAGCGGTCAGCTAAACGTAACGGCCACCCGAGTATTGAACGATCAGAAGAGAACAAGCGAACCTGCTACAACTCCCGTCGAGCCAAACGACAACACTACCGTGCAGTCCGGTCTCCTCGTCTGATATGTCGCATATCAAGTCTAGGGGTGGTAAACGTCAGACCCCAATAACCGATAATTCGTGCCGATGTGAGGCTCATAACGGGTCGAGAAACAACTGGTAACACTTACCAGTAAATCTCCAATCAGCCCTGGCCAGAGACTTCCCTGTTACGGCCAATCGAGCACAGTGCAACATCAACCCCCATTACCGGGAGAGACGAAACCCCTCCTATCGCTCATTGTCTCCATGTGACTCGGGACTGCACCCAAAAACCACCGTTTTGCATGCCCTCATGGACGTGGTAAGGTGGAAATCAAAGCACAGTGGGAATCACACAAGACTCTATGACGATCTCGGGTCTACAGACTAACCTGCACAAGTGTCACCTGAGAACTGCCATCTGACGTGAGGTATAATACCATCTGGGAGTTCTCGGCGAGTCCGTCCAGTGTACCCAGTCTCCACTGAGCACCCGTATACTATCTCTGATGTCAAACACCAATGGATATGGGATCATCCATCGCCCATCTCATGGGTCGAGAAGCGTATACGCTAGTCTACACTGGTATATCGATGCCCCGTCTCGATACACCTACGACTAGGGACCTTGAAGGATGTACTTATGGACTACCATGTCCCCACTAGTATGATCCGTATCATAGTCCAGGTAGTCAAGTACACATCCTAAGGGCTTTACCAACATGTAACCATAAGACAGTATAAAGAGACAAGTATACATGTTAAGATAAAGAGCAACCAGATAGCATACTATCATATCGAGCAAGAAAGTCATCTCTATATATGTCCAAGCATCCAATATAATATACATCATCTGTACAATACTGGCCTCTAGGGCATACATACAACTAACAATCTCCCACTTGCACTAGGGCCAGCTGCTGTAGTATCGCATACCGAGCATCCCAAAGAGTCTCTCAAACTGTATCTGGGGAATGGCCTTCGTGAGTGGATCCGCTGTGTTATTCTTCGTGTCAACCCTCCTGATCTCGATCTCCCGGCGATCAACTATCTCCTGGATCAGGTGATACCGCCTCAGAATGTGCCTGGATCGCTGATGGGACCTGGGTTCCTTGGCCAAAGCCATTTCTCCATTATTATCGCAATACAAAGGTATTGGATGCTCAATGGATGGAACCACTCCAAGTTCAGTAATGAACTTCTTGATCCAGACAGCCTCTTTGGCAGCATCGTTGGCAGCGATGTATTCAGCCTCCATCGTCAAGTCTGCCACGATTTCGTGCTTGGAACTCTTCCAGCTAACCGCCCCTCCGTAAAGGGTAAAGACAAATCCCGACTGCGACTTAGAGTCGTCCTTATCACTCTAGAAGCTCGAATCGGTAAAGGACTCTACTTGGAGTTCTCCGTTACCATACACCAAGAGCATCTCTTTAGTCCTTCATAAGTACTTGAGAATGCTCTTCACAGCTGTCCAGTGACTCTCTCCAGGATCAGCTTGATACCTGCTCACTAAACTTAGTGAGTATGCTACATCGGGTCTGGTACATAGCATCGCATACATGATAGAGCCTACAGCCGAAGCATAGGGTGTCCCTTGCATACGAACTCTCTCCAAATCAGTCTTGGGAGACATCTCTTTGGAGAGAGTGACTCCAGAGATCGTAGGTAAGTTCCCACGCTTGGATTCTTCCATACTAAACCTCTTTAGTATGGTGTCAATGTACCTGGATTGGGACAATCCCAATATCCGTTTGGATCTATCTCTATAGATCCTAATTCCCAATATGCAGGAGGCATCACCAAGATCTTTCATCGAGAATCTTTGTGATAAGAAGAGCTTGACCGATTGCAGCATAGGAATGTCATTTCCTATCAAGAGTATGTCGTCCACGTACAATACGAGGAAGACAACCTTACTCTCTGCCACCTTCTTGTATATACAAGGTTCATCTACGTTTTTGACGAAATCAAACTCTTTGATAACGATGTCAAAGCAGATGTTCCAACTTCGCGATGCTTTCTTCAATCCATAAATGGATTTAAGCAGCTTGCACACCTTCCCGGTGCTCCCACTATCTACGAATCCCTCTGACTGAGTCATGTACACGCACTCTTCTAAATCACCGTTTAGAAAGGCGGTCTTAACATCCATTTGCCAGATTTCGTAGTCATGATATGCAGCGATGGCAAGCATGATCCGGATGGATTTAAGCATAGCCACTGGAGAAAAGGTCTCGTCATAGTCCACACCTGGTCTTTGACGAAAACCCTTTGCAACAAGTCTAGCTTTGAAAGTCTCTACTTTCCCATCTACACCAAGTTTTTTCTTGAAGATCTACTTGCTCCCAATGGGTTTTACCCCTTCAGGAGCAACTTCCAAAGTCCATACTTTGTTAGTGTACATGGATTCCATCTCAGACCGCATAGCATCCAGCCATTTCACTGAGTCCCCACTCGTGATGGCCTTCTCGAAGCTAGTTGGGTCATCAACCTCCATGATGCAATCCTCGCTCCCACCATCCATAAGAAAACCGTAGTATCTCTCAGGTTGGCGAGGAACCCTACTAGATCGGCGGAGAGGCTGAGGTTCGTTGGGAGCTACTGAATTTTCTGGTTCCACTAAATCTTCAGTTACGGTTTGTGTATCTGGAACCTCTTCCAGCTCCACCACTTTGCCACTAATTTCTTTTAGAAGAAATTCATTGTCTAAACAGATGGCATGTTGAGCAACAAACACTTTTTGTTCTTCACTGTGGTAGAAAAAATACCCATATGAGTTCTTTGGATATCCCACAAACTTGCAAAGAACTGACCGTGCCTCGAGTTTGTCCGGATTTTGTCATTTGACATAGGCCGGACAACCCCATATCTTAACTCGTTTAAGATATGGCCTCTTCCCACTCCATATCTCATATGGTGTGGTAGGTACAGATTTAGATGGAACTTGATTCAATAGGTATGCTACTGTCTCCAACGCATATCCCCAGAAGGAAATAGGTAACTCAGCTGTGCTCATCTTAGAGCGCACCATATCTAATAGGGTGCGGTTCCTCCATTCTGATACACCGTTGTGCTTTGGTGTATACGGAGGAGTCAGCTGAGAGAGAATCCCATTCTCTTTTAGGAAGTCCAGGAATTCATTGCTCAAGTATTCACCTCCTCGATCAGATCGAAGGATTTTAATACTTTTCCCGGTTTGGTTCTCGACTTCTAGTTTATATTCTCTAAATTTCTCAAAAGCTTCTGATTTGTGTTTCATCAGGAACACATATCCGAATCTAGAGAGTTCGTCAGTGAATGTAATGAAGTACGAAGAACCATCCCTGGCATGTGTAGACATGGGACCGCATACATCACTATGTATCAGTCCCAAGAGTTCGGTAACTCTTTCTCCGTGTCCCGTAAACGGAGTTTTGGTCATCTTTCCTTTGAGACATGACTGGCAAGTGTCATAAGATGATAATTCAAACGGGTTCAAATATCCATCCTTATGCAACTTAGCTAGTCGTGTCGCATTAATGTGGCCCAGTCTACAATGCCACAAGAAGGATTCGTTCAGTTCTGAACTTTTCCTCTTGTGTGTGTTTGTTATGCTTAGAACTGTTGATTGATTTAGAACATAAATGCCATTGCACAACGTGCCTGATCCAACCAACTTTTGGTTACGGAAAATGTTCATAACATTATCCTGTAATGCAAAATTATATCCCTCTTTACTCAATAAAGAAACCGATATAATGTTGTATATCAGGTTCGGCATGTAATAACATTCGTTCAGAATCAATGTATTACCAATTGGTAATACAGGGTGATATTCCCCGACGGTCTTAGCTACAACAATTGCACTATTTCCAACTCTTATGTCTTTATCACCTTCTCCAAGTTCTCTACCTTTCCTAAGCCCATGTAACTGATAACATATATGGGATCCTGACCCGGTATCTAATACCCAGGATGTAGGGCAAATGGAGAAACAGTTCTCTGTAACGAACACATCCGAAGAAAATGCATCAACATGTACTTTCTTCATTCGGGTGGCATGGGAATCCTGGTATTCCCCTATGTCCTGTTCAGTCCTATAACTCTTATAAGAAAGAACGGAACCAACGTTCCCCAGCACAGCATAACATGCGGGTTCGGTCAATACATCCATATTATTATCTTGATTAAGGCATGACATGGTCGCTACCTGAAGAGAGAGAGAAGAAAACACTTTAGCGTATGCTCTTGCAAGATCAGATTGGTTATTGTCTTATCTAATCAGGATGGTTCCCACTGTTTTTATCAAATCTTCCTTCAAACCCTAAAAGGAAAGACTAGCCGGGATTAATTACACCCTACAACATCGCCGATCTTTCAGCCAGGCCAGTGTCGGTACTTTGAGGGAGGTTCTGTTAGTTGTATGTATGCCCTAGAGAACAGTATTGTACAGATGATGTATATTATATTGGATGCTTGGACATATATATAGAGATGACTTTCTTGCTCGACATGATAGTATGCTATCTGGTTACTCTTTATCTTAACATGTACACTTGTCTCTTTATACTGTCTTATAGTTACATGTTGGTAAAGCCCTTAGGATGTGTACTTGACTACCTGGACTATGATGCAGATCATACTAGTGGGGACATGGTAGTCCATAGGTACATCCTTCAAGGTCCCTAGTCGTGGGTGTATCGAGACAGGGCATCGATATACCAGTGTAGACTAGCGTATACGCTTCTCGACCCATAAGATGGGCGATGGATGATCCCATATCCATTGGTGTTTGACATCGGAGATGGTATACGGGTGCTCAGTGGAGACTGGGTACACTGGACGGACTCGCCGAGAACTCCCGGATGGTATTATACCTCACGTCAGATGGCAGTTCTCAGGTGACACTTGTACAGGTTAGTCTGTAGACCCGAGATCGTCATAGAGTCTTGTGTGATTCCCACTGTGCTTTGATCTCCACCTTACCACGTCCATGAGGGCGTGCAAAACGGTGGTCTTTGGGTACAGTCCCGAGTCACATGGAGGCAATGAGCGATAGGAGGGGTTTCGTCTCTCCCGGTATTGGGGGTTGATGTTGCGCAGTGCTCGATTGGCCGTAACAGGGAAGTCCCTGGCCAGGGCTGATCAGAGATTTGCTGGTAAGTGTTACCAGTAGTTTCTCGACCCGTTATGAGCCTCACATCGGCACGACTTATCGGTTATTGGGGTCTGACGTATACCACCCCTAGACTTGATATGCGACATATCAGACGAACAGACCGGACTGTACGGTAAGTGTTACTGGTTGGATTCACAGGAGTGTGAGCGGGCTAGCTCGTCGATCTTCTGATCGCTCAATACCCGGATGGCCGTTATGTTTAGCAGACCGCTTACGGCTTGTGGGTGCTTGATATGATCATCATCTGCTACCGGCGTATTGACGAGTCTTTAGAGTCCTACACAGAGGTTTCCTGGCTCAAGCGAAATGAAATAGGAGTGCATATGAGATATGTGCAGGACCGAGAATAATGCGTGTTTGTGATACCGTATTCCATTCTCGCGATGGATGTATCGATTGGTTATATTCGATATAACCTAGTTATCGAATCGTAGATTGATTCGATAAGTCGATACATTGGATACTAGTCGGTTATGTGCGACATGACCGGATCATTGAATCAAGTGTTGATTTAATGATTTAATGTATAATTATATATTTGATATATTACTTTGCATTAACTGGTATTGGTTCACTTTAATAGGATTTTCTCACTTGTAGTTCACAAGTTGTATATGTGATATACTTTTGTGCACTACTATGTGTCATGTTTGATGATGCATGTAGTTTGGTTTTGTGTTAAGACTTAAACCATGGTTATGATAATAGTTAGGGTTTTTATTTATTTATTTATTTATTTATTTATCTATTCTTTTTGATAAATAAATAAATGATAACAAAATGGTTTCTTTCATGAAGCTTGATGAAGCTTCATGAAGCTTTGACTAAAGTGACCATTTTGTCATCATCCTTAACCCTAACCATTCTCATTTGACCATGGTTTATTCTCTACACTTAACCAAGGTTAGAAGATGATAAGTATTGATTTTATTATTCTTTTTATAACACACTTATCATATTCTATCTACTTCTTCTTATTCATCTTCAAGAGAAAAAGCTTGATGCCATCAATGGCATCTTGAGTTCCAAAGTGAGAAATCCAATTCTAAAGTGAACCCACCTCCTATTTCTTCACCCTCTACCTCTTGCCAAGTTGTTTTGGGTGTTTTCTTCACAAGTTTCTCAACTTGGTGAAGTTGGAGCTTGAACTTGTGCAACCTCGACGTAGATCATCTTCGGCACGAAGCCGACGACCGATTCCGCTCATTTCTTCGATGAAGCCGATGCGAGAGTCCGAGATCCAACTAGGACAGCGAGAGGACGCCTACGTGGAGCTTAGGAAGTGGAGAAACGGATCTACAAAGGTTGTAGTCTCTCTCCTTTAGTTAAAGTGTTAACTAGATTTGTTTTTCGCCTAGAATTCTAGGCTCTGATACCACTGTAGGGTTCCTAGGCACACTATAGAGGTCTCACAGGGCATCAACCATACCAATTTCAAAAATTATGGTGCCAAGAATCCCTAATACTAGTGTGCGCTAGCTGACCAGTATTTATCTGCTTATGCATATGATGCAGATTGTTTCAGGGTAGTCGTACGACCTTGTTGGCCTTTGTCAAGGGCCGTGCGGGTGGGTTTGATTCAATCAAGAAATGACGGGTTGAACTTGACTAGCACTTATGATTTGTTGACTATGTTAAGGTCATATAGCTGCTAGGGGCAAAATATTATCGGGAATTTCAAGTGTTGAAATTTGCAATGAGATTGCATACCTTCTATGAGATAGTTGGATCCCGATACCCACTGCGAGTAAGAGTTACTCCTGGGAGAGTTTTACACATTACAATCAGCCGATCAAGTAGGTGTCTAGAAAGGTGTCAACGGGGTTACGCCTCTGGGAAAATGAGGTTTACAGTAATTAGGTTCGTGCGAAAGCACGGGGGACCTCCCTCAAAGTACCGACACTGGCCTGGCTGAAAGATTGGCGAACTTGTAGTGTGTAATTAATCCCGGCTAGTCTTTCCTTTTAGGGTTTGAAGGAAGATTTGATAAAAACAGTGGGAGCCATCCTGATTAGATAAGATAATAACCAATCTGATCTTGCACGAGCTTACGCTAAAGTGTTTTCTTCTCTCTCTCTCCAGGTAGCGACCATTTCATGCCTTAATCAAGATAATAATATGGATGTATTGACCGAGCCCGCATGTTATACTGTGCTGGGGAACGTTGGTTCCGTTCTTTCCTATAAGAGTTATAGGAATGAACAGGATATAGGGGAATACCAGGATTCCCATGCCACCCGAATGAAGAAAGTACATGTTGATGCATTTTCTTCGGGTGTGTTCGTTACAGAGAACTGTTTCTCCATTTGCTCTACGTCCTGGGTATTAGGTACCGGGTCAGGATCCCATATATGTAATCAGTTACATGGGCTTAGGAAAGGTAGAGAACTTGGAGAAGGTGATAAAGACATTAGAGTTGGAAATGGTGCAATTGTTGCAGCTAAGACTGTCGGGGAATATCACCTTGTATTACCAACTGGTAATACATTGGTTCTGAACGAATGCTATTACATGCCGAACCTGATATGCAACATTATATCGGTTTCTTTGTTAAGTAAAGAGGGATATAATTTTGTATTACAGGACAATGTTATGAACATTTTCCGTAACCAAAAGTTGGTTGGATCAGGCACGTTGTGCAATGGCATTTATGTTCTAAACCAATCAACAGTTCTGAGCATAACAAACACACACAAGAGGAAGAGATCAGAACTGAACGATTCCTTCTTGTGGCATTGTAGACTAGGTCACATCAATGCGACACGACTGGCTAAGTTGCATAAGGATGGATATTTAAATCCGTTTGAATTTTCATCTTATGACACTTGCCAGTCATGTCTCAAAGGCAAGATGACCAAAACTCCGTTTATGGGACACGGAGAGAGTGTTACCGAACTCTTGGGACTTATACATAGTGATGTATGCGGTCCCATATCTATACATGCCAGGGATGGTTCTTCATACTTCATTACATTCACTGACGATCTCTCTAGGTTCGGGTATGTGTTCCTGATGAAACACAAATCAGAAACTTTTGAGAAATTTAGAGAATATAAACAAGAAGTCGAGAACCAAACCGGAAAAAGTATTAAAATCCTTCGATCTGATCGAGGAGGTGAATACTTGAGCAATGAATTCCTGGACTTCCTAAAAGAGAATGGGATTCTCTCTCAGTTGACTCCTCCATATACACCACAGCACAACGGTGTATCAGAACGGAGGAACCGCACCCTATTAGATATGGTGCGCTCTATGATGAGCACAGCTGAGTTACCTATTTCCTTCTGGGGTTATGCGCTGGAGACAGCAGCATACCTATTGAATCAAGTTCCATCTAAATCTGTACCTACCACACCATATGAGATATGGAGTGGGAAGAGACCATGTCTTAAACGAGTTAAGATATGGGGTTGCCCGGCCTATGTCAAAAGGCAAAATCCGGACAAACTCGAGGCACGGTCAGTTCTATGCAAGTTTGTGGGATATCCCAAACATTCACATGGATATCTTTTCTACCATACAGAGGAACAAAAAGTGTTTGTTTCTCGACATGCCACCTTTTTAGAAAAGGAATTTCTTGCAAAGGAAATTAGTGGCGATAAGGTAGAACTGGAAGAAATTCCGGCTACACAAACTCAAACTGAAGATTTAGTGGAACCAGAGGATTCAGTAGCTCCCGACGAACCTCAGCCTCTCCGCCGATCTAGTAGGGTTCCTCGCCAACCTGAGAGATACTACGGTTTTCTCATGGATGGTGGAAGCGAGGATTGCATCATGGAGGATGATGACCCAACTAGCTTTGAGCAGGCCATCACGAGTAGGGACTCAGTGAAATGGCTGGATGCTATGCGGTCCGAGATGGAATCCATGTACACCAACAAAGTATGGACTTTGGAAGTTGCTCCTGAAGGGGTAAAACCCATTGGGAGCAAGTGGATCTTCAAGAAAAAACTTGGTGTAGATGGGAAAGTGGAGACTTTCAAGGCTAGACTTGTAGCAAAAGGTTTTCGTCAAAAACCAGGTGTGGACTATGACGAAACCTTTTCTCCAGTGGCTATGCTTAAATCCATCTGGATCATGCTTTCCATCGCTGCATATCATGACTATGAAATCTGGCAAATGGATGTTAAGACCGCCTTTCTAAATGGTGATTTAGAAGAGTGCGTGTACATGACTCAGCCAGAGGGCTTCGTAGACAGTGGGAGCAGCGGCAAGGTATGCAAGCTGCTTAAATCCATTTATGGATTAAAGCAAGCATCGCGGAGTTGGAACATCTGCTTTGACGTCGTTATCAAAGAGTTTGATTTCGTCAAAAATCCAGATGAACCTTGTATCTACAAGAAGGTGGCAGAGAGTAAGGTTGTCTTCCTCGTATTGTACGTAGACGACATACTCTTGATAGGAAATGATATTCCTATGCTGCAATCGGTCAAGCTCTTCTTATCACAAAGATTCTCAATGAAAGATCTTGGTGATGCCTCCTGCATATTGGGGATCAGGATCTATAGAGATAGATCCAAACGGATTTTGGGATTGTCCCAATCCAGGTACATTGACACCATACTAAAGAGGTTTAGTATGGAAGAATCCAAGCGTGGGAACTTGCCCACGATCTCTGGAGTCACTCTCTCCAAAGAGATGTCTCCCAAGACTGATTTGGAGAGAGCTCGCATGCAAGGGATACCCTATGCTTCGGCTGTAGGCTCTATCATGTATGCGATGCTATGTACCAGACCCGATGTAGCATACTCACTAAGTGTAGTGAGCAGGTATCAACCTGATCCTGGAGAGAGTCACTGGACAGCTGTGAAGAGCAATCTCAAGTACTTGCGAAGGACTAAAGAGATGCTCTTGGTGTATGGTAACGGAGAACTCCAAGTGGAGTCCTTTACCGATTCGAGATTCCAGAGTGATAAGGACGACTCTAAGTCGCAGTCGGGCTTTGTCTTTACCCTTTACGGAGGGGCGGTTAGCTGGAAGAGTTCCAAGCAGGAAACCGTGGCAGACTCGACGATGGAGGCTGAATACATCGCCGCCAACGATGCTGCCAAAGAGGCTGTCTGGATCAAGAAGTTCATTACTGAACTTGGAGTGGTTCCATCCATTGAGCATCCAATACCTTTGTATTGTGATAACAATGGAGCGGTGGATTTGTCCAAGGAACCCAGGTCCCATCAGTGATCCAGGCATATTCTGAGGCGGTATCACTTGATCTGGGAGATAGTTGATCGCCGGGAGATCGAGGTCAGGAGAGTTGACACGAAGAACAACACGGCGGATCCACTCACGAAGGCCATTCCCCAGATACAGTTTGAGAGACTCTTCGGAATGCTCGGTATGCGATACTACAGCAGCTGGCCCTAGTGCAAGTGGGAGATTGTTAGTTGTATGTATGCCCTAGAGGCCAGTATTGTACAGATGATGTATATTATATTGGATGCTTGGACATATATATAGAGATGACTTTCTTGCTCGACATGATAGTATGCTATCTGGTTACTCTTTATCTTAACATGTACACTTGTCTCTTTATACTGTCTTATAGTTACATGTTGGTAAAGCCCTTAGGATGTGTACTTGACTACCTGGACTATGATGCAGATCATACTAGTGGGGACATGGTAGTCTATAGGTACATCCTTCAAGGTCCCAAGTCGTGGGTGTATCGAGACAGGGCATCGATATACCAGTGTAGACTAGCGTATACGCTTCTCGACCCATGAGATGGGCGATGGATGATCCCATATCCATTGGTGTTTGACATCGGAGATGGTATACGGGTGCTCAGTGGAGACTGGGTACACTGGACGGACTCGCCGAGAACTCCAGGATGGTATTATACCTCACGTCAGATGGCAGTTCTCAGGTGACACTTGTACAGGTTAGTCTGTAGACCCGAGATCGTCATAGAGTCTTGTGTGATTCCCACTGTACTTTGATCTCCACCTTACCACGTCTATGAAGGCGTGCAAAACGGTGGTCTTTGGGTACAGTCCCGAGTCACATGGAGGCAATGAGCGATAGGAGGGGTTTCGTCTCTCCCGGTATTGGGGGTTGATGTTGCGCAGTGCTCGATTGGCCGTAACAGGGAAGTCCCTGGCCAGGGCTGATCAGAGATTTGCTGGTAAGTGTTACCAGTAGTTTCTCGACCCGTTATGAGCCTCACATCGGCACGACTTATCGGTTATTGGGGTCTGACGTATACCACCCTTAGACTTGATATGCGACATATCAGACGAACAGACCGGACTGTACGGTAAGTGTTACTGGTTGGATTCACAGGAGTGTGAGCGGGCTAGCTCGTCGATATTCTGATCGCTCAATACCCGGATGGCCGTTACGTTTAGCAGACCGCTTGCGGCTTGTGAGTGCTTGATATGATCATCATCTGCTACCGGCGTATTGACGAGTCTTTAGAGTCCTACACAGAGGTTTCCTGGCTCAAGCGAAACGAAATAGGAGCGCATATGAGATATGTGCAGGACCGAGAATAATGCGTGTATGTGATACCGTATCCCATTCTCGCGATGGATGTATCGATTGGTTATATTAGATATAACCTAGTTATCGAATCGTAGATTGATTCGATAAGTTGATACATTGGATACTAGTCGGTTATGTGCGACATGACCGGATCATTGAATCAAGTGTTGATTTAATGATTTAATGTATAATTATATATTTGATATATTACTTTGCATTAACTGGTATTGGTTCACTTTAATAGGATTTTCTCACTTGTAGTTCACAAGTTGTATATGTGATATACTTTTGTGCACTACTATGTGTCATGTTTGATGATGCATGTAGTTTGGTTTTGTGTTAAGACTTAAACCATGGTTATGATAATAGTTAGGGTTTTTATTTATTTATTTATTTATTTATCTATTCTTTTTGATAAATAAATAAATGATAACAAAATGGTTTCTTTCATGAAGCTTGATGAAGCTTCATCAAGCTTTGACTAAAGTGACCATTTTGTCATCATCCTTAACCCTAACCATTCTCATTTGACCATGGTTTATTCTCTACACTTAACCAAGGTTAGAAGATGATAAGTATTGATTTTATTATTCTTTTTATAACAGACTTATCATATTCTATCTACTTCTTCTTCTTCATCTTCAAGAGAAAAAGCTTGATGCCATCAATGGCATCTTGAGTTCCAAAGTGAGAAATCCAATTCTAAAGTGAACCCACCTCCTATTTCTTCACCCTCTACCTCTTGCCAAGTTGTTTTGGGTGTTTTCTTCACAAGTTTCTCAACTTGGTGAAGTTGGAGCTTGAACTTGTGCAACCTCGACGTAGATCATCTTCGGCACGAAGCCGACGACCTATTCCGCTCATTTCTTCGATGAAGCCGATGCGAGAGTCCGAGATCCAACTAGGACAGCGAGAGGACGCCTACGTGGAGCTTAGGAAGTGGAGAAACGGATCTACAAAGGTTGTAGTCTCTCTCCTTTAGTTAAAGTGTTAACTAGATTTGTTTTTCGCCTAGAATTCTAGTCTACGATCCGTATTAGGGTTTCTCGGCACCATAATTTTTGAAATTGGCATGGTTGATGCCTTGTGAGACCTCTATAGTGTGCCTAGGAACCCTACAGGTTCCCCGTGCTTTCACACGGACCTAATTAAAGTAAACCTCATTTTACCAGAGGCGTAACCCCGTTGACACCTTTCTAGACACCTACTTGATCAGCTAATTGTCCTGTGTAAAACTCTCCCAGGAGTAACAATTACTCGCAGTGGGTATCGGGATCCAACTATCTCATAGAAAGTATGCAATCTTATTGCAAATTTCAACACTTGAAATTCCCGATAATATTTTGCCCCAAACGATCTATGACCTTAACAAGGTCAACAAACCATAGACCATAAGTCAAGTTCAACCCGTCACTTCTTGATTGAATTAAACCCACCCGCACGACCCTTGACAAGGTCAACAAGGCCGTACGACTACCCTAATCCAATCTGCATCATATGCATAAGCAGATAAATACTGGTCAGCTACCGCACACTGCGCCTTGATAAGGTCAACAAACGCAGCACGAATACTAAGCAGGACTTATCTGAAATGACGGAGGGCTACGACAGGTTTTTCTGAAAACCTATTGCGTAATGAACTTGATATCGTTGTAGAATCGAGTGAATTTTGAAATGGAGTTATTTTGAAGCTTTCATTAGTTTTGCTAAAGAGGTCACTCCCGGTGAAGGGATCTCGGCTCTTTCCTCATCGAATAAGGTGCAGGGTATATCATATATACCGCTATGCAAAGCAAAACTGTAGCTACCTTTTTATTTTAAAATTTGATTCTACAACATCTTTTAGGTTTCTTTACTTTCATTAATCATATTAATGAAGTCCCATCATTTAAGTGACCTAAACATCACAGATAAATACGACGTACACTTATGCCATCCGCATTCGCCTCGATGTCCCCTTGTGCACCGTTAGGTTAGGTAACTAACGACAGAGCAGGGCAGGGCTAGTGCGGGTGCAAAACATAAGTAACGTCTATATAATATATCATATATACTATATAAAGTATCTATCACAGCACATCACATGATCACATCACAGATATCGCAGCAGAAACATAGATATAATGTGGGATATACTAGGATGCCCGTATTTAGTATTTAGCCAACAATAGAAAATACGGATTCCACAGTCGCGATGAATAGCTAAGCCCACACCCTGGACCCCTACGAGAGCGGCAAGTGACCCTACCAATTTTGGAGTTTAGGAGACCCGGTCTCGACTCCTCGAGATGGCCTCCCACTGAACCCCAGAACCCGGTCACCTGTGCTCCCCTCCTTGGGTCCATCCTAATGCGGAAAAGTAAATAATATACAACACAGGTGGCATCAACCTCAACCCGGAAGTGCCCCAAATAAAAGAATATTACATTACATTTGAATTTACATGAATGAAAATATAAAACTCTCATCTCACATAAAACCCCCCAGCTATTCAATCGTGACAATCCTGCACATCATATCTCAGCAACACATAATATCTCATATCATCAACGTAAGTAAGTATGCATACACCGATTGTCGTCGACGTATAGCAACGACAATCGTCAATACCACTACATACTACACTTACGGTCACAGAAAAGAAAATGAAAAACTGCAATATCTGGAATCCACATTCTCTTTAGACATCGTAAATGCGAAATATCACATACTTCGTATTTCATGTCTACTAATATGAATTCCACACATTGCATCACATTCCAGATAAACAGATAGTATTAAAGTTTTCGAACGAACGATCAAATACCCAAGATTCGCTAAAGCTCAACACTTGAGCGGAGTTCAAAAACCCGGAGTATGACACAGTAGTAGCGGTCCAGCCGTAGAAGGGTCAAGCCAACACCTCACATGTGGCACGCCGTACTGCCCCAAACCCCAAGGTTCAAAGGGCAGTTCAAGACGGTCACATAATCGAGTTAAGGTTTGTTGTCTTCTAGAGGGTCCACCACAAAACTTGCACGTATCTCCAAAATATTTAAACCCCGTGAAAAGTGAGCAAATGATACTCGTTCAAACACTTCAATACTTACTAATTTACCCGGAAAAGAAACGAAATGAAAATTCCAATCGAATCGTCGAGTCCAAAACCATCTCCAAAATTTTCAACAGTAGATTCAGATTAAATATACTCAAAATATATACAAGCAGGTAGGGAAAAACATTGTACCAAAATTAGTGAAAGATCCCTCTGTACGGTCGCGGAGCCGCGGCCTGAGCAAGCTTAGGCCGCGGTTCCACGGTCAAATGTACTGTTCATGGTCTCGAATTTTACAGTTGGTCTTAGATTTACCTGCTGTATTTTTTGAGTATTTTTAATTCTGAAAAATGACAGATTTTAAAAAATGTCCAGAGAGTGTCTCGTAACGTCGTATTTTGATCCGATAGGGATTTTTACTTCGTAAAAGTGTCGCCTAATGTTCTAGGTCGGCTCTGATACCAATGTTGGGTTTACCTAGCACCCAATGTAGAGTTTGGAAGCATCACATGTCACAAAGATGGAAATTTTAGGGTGCTAAGTTAACGATCATTGAATCGTTCCTAGAAAATTAGGGTTTCAAATTTTTGCACATCAATATAAGCAAGAAAAGCTAGGGTTTTGAGAGTACAACCTTTGTAGCTCCCTACGCTAGACTCCTCGGCTACTTGGGGTTTGGAAAAGCTCCGCTTGAACTCCTCTAGGTCACCGATGATCCACCCGGAGTCCGCTTTATCCAAACTTGCAACTTCACCCGATCAAGAGAATGAAATGAAGCTAACACTCCAAACAAGTGGGCTAGACTTGTATAGAATGGTGTTGTGGTTCTCTTTCTCACTTCAAAATCCTTCATTGATGAGTATATTGCTCACTACAAAAATCTAGAGAGCAAAATGAGAGAGGAAGAAGAAGATGATGGCTATTCTTTTTCAAGAGTGAAAACAATAAAACATATGAAGGAAAAAGAAAATATATGTATATATATTTTCTCCTTCTCATCTCAAACCATGGTTAAATGTTTTAGATATTATTTAATTAGAGTTTAAAACATAGAAGGAAACTTTAATCCATGGTTAAGGGTAGGTAAGGATGGTTAGGTTAAAAGAAGGATGTAGAAACTAGTCATGAATTATCTTTTCCTTTTCCATTTTGTTTTAACCAAAAATCAAATAATAATCCACATATTTAACCATGGTGTGAGTCTTATATTGCCATCATTTCCATGTGTAATCAACCATGAAGGATGGTGTATGTATGTATGTATGTATGCACATCCATATGTGCATGAAACTAAAAGAAAGAAAACATACATGCATGCATACATCCATCATGTACAAGAAAAGATTTTAAGTGAGAAAACTAATGGTTAAATGATAAATCAACACTTGATTTAACAATCCGGCCATATCATATACGACCCCACCAAAAGCAAGCCGCCCAATCAATATACGGTATCCTATACGCGTATTTTAACCGGGTCCATGCGCATATCGCATACGCGCACCACAACGTTTCGCCTGAACTAGGTAACTCCTTTGTGGGACTCTGAGACTCGTCAATACGCCGGCAGTGGGTGATGATCATATCAAGCACCCCCAAGCCGCAAGCGGTCAGCTAAACGTAACGGCCACCCGGGTATTGAACGATTAGAAGAGAACAAGCGAACCTGCTACAACTCCCGTCGAGCCAAACGGCAACACTACCGTGCAGTCCGGTCTTCTCGTCTGATATGTCGCATATCAAGTCTAGGGGTGGTAAACGTCAGACCCCCATAACCGATAAGTCATGCCGATGTGAGGCTCATAACGGGTCGAGAAACTACTGGTAACACTTACCAGTAAATCTCCAATCAGCCCTGGCCAGGGACTTCCCTGTTACGGCCAATCGAGCACAGTGCAACATCAACCCCCAATACCGGGAGAGACGAAACCCCTCCTATCGCTCAATGTCTCCATGTGACTCGGGAATGCACCCAAAAACCACCGTTTTGCATGCCCTCATGGATGTGGTAAGGTGGAAATCATAGCACAGTGGGATTCACACAAGACTCTATGACGATCTCGGGTCTACAGACTAACCTGCACAAGTGTCACCTGAGAACTGCCATCTGACGTGAGGTATAATACCATCTGGGAGTTCTCGGCGAGTCCGTCCAGTGTACCCAGTCTCCACTGAGCACCCGTATACCATCTCTGATGTCAAACACTAATGGATATGGGATCATCCATCGCCCATCTCATGGGTCGAGAAGCGTATACGCTAGTCTACACTGGTATATCGATGCCCCGTCTCGATACACCTACGACCAGGGACCTTGAAGGATGTACTTATGGACTACCATGTCCCCACTACTATGATCCGTATCATAGTCCAGGTAGTCAAGTACACATCCTAAGGGCTTTACCAACATGTAACCATAAGACAGTATAAAGAGACAAGTATACATGTTAAGATAAAGAGCAACCAGATAGCATACTATCATATCGAGCAAGAAAGTCATCTCTATATATGTCCAAGCATCCAATATAATATACATCATCTGTACAATACTGTCCTCTAGGGCATACATACAACTAACATTCCGGGTTGAGGATGATGTCACCACTGATGTATATTATTTACTTTTCCGCATTAGGATAGACCCAAGGCGGGGAGCACAAGTAACCGGGTTCTAGGGTCCAGTGGGAGACCATCTCAAGGAGTTGAGACCGGGTCTCCTAACTCTAGGATTGGTAGGGTTACTTGCCGCTCTCGTAGGGGTCTATGGGATGTGGGTTTGGCTATTCATCACGACTGTGAAATCCGTGTTTTACATTACTGGCTAAATTTAAAACACAGAAATCCTAGTATATCCAATATTTCATATGTTGCTTCTTCTGCTTAGTTCTGTGATGTTGATCATATAACTGCGTGAGACGAATGTTGTATTATATATATGATATGTAATAAACGTTGCTTATGTTTTGCACCCGCGCTAGTCCAGCCCCCGCTCTGCCGGTAGTTAAGTAACCTAATGGTGCATGACGGGGCCCAGTGGCGAATGCGGATGGCATAAGCGTACGTTCTATTTTCGTCTCATTTTTCTATAATGTTTAGAAAACATTAAATGATATGACTTCATTAATGAGATTAATGAAAAGAAAGAAACCAAAAGATGTTGTAGAATCAAATTTTCAAAAAAGATAGCTCTAGTTTTTGCTTTGCATAGTGGTATTTCTTGATAAATATCCAGCACCTCATTCGACGAGGAAAGAGCCGAGATCCCGTCACCGGGAGTGACCTCTTTAGCGAAACTAGCAAATGCTAAAACTCACTCGGTTTTGTCTTTTGATTGCCTCTCTAGTTCTTGCTTTTCATAGTGGTATTCCCGAATATCCTGCACCTCATTCGATAAGGAAAGAGCCGAGATCCCTTTACCGGGTGTGACCTTTTTAGCGAAACTAGTAAAAGCCTCAAAAACACTCTTTTTCAAAATCATTAGATTCTACAACGATATCAAGTTCATTACGCTCATGGTTTTCTTAAAAACCTGCGCAGCCTTCCATCATTTCAGATAAGTACTATTTAGTATTCGTGCTGCGTTTGTTGGCCAGCGTCAAGGCGTAGTGTGCGGTAGCTGATTAGTACTTATCTGCGACATGAGATGGGATTGGATTAAGGTAGTCGTACGACTTTGTTGGCCAGATTCAAGAGTCGTGCCGGTGGGTTTAACTCAATCAAGAAATGAACGGGTTGAACTTGACTAGCTGCCTATGATTTGTTGGCCAGCGTCAAGGTCATAGGAAGCTAGGGATAAAAAACCATTATCGGGAATTTCAAGTGTTGAAATTTGCAATGAGATTGCATACCTTCTATATGATAGTTGGATCCCGATACCCACTGCGAGTAAGAGTTACTCCTGGGAGAATTTTGCACTTTACAATTAGCTAATCAAGTAGGTGTCTAGAAAGGTGTCAACGGGGTTATGCCTCTAAGGAAACGAGATTTATTTTAATTAGGTCCATGCGAAAGCACGGGGAACCTCCCTCGGAGTACCGATACCTGCCTGGCCGAACGATTGGCGAACCTGTAGGGTGTAATTAATCCCGGCTAATCTTACCTTTTAGGGTTTGAAGGAAGATTTGATAAAAACGGTGGGAGCCATCCTGATTAGATAAAATAACCAATCTAATCTTGCAAAGAGCGCACGCAAAGTGATTACCCTTCTCTCTCTCCCGGTAGCAATCAATGACATGCCTTAATCAAGATAATAATATGGATGTATTGACTGAACCTACTTATTATACTAGGCTAAGTTCTGCTCTATCTTATGATTGTCATAAGTCTGAGCAAGGAATAGGGGAATATCCGGATTCCCATGCCACCCAAACAAAGAATAAGCATGTTGATGCATTGTCTTCGGGTGTGTTCGTAACTAAGAACTGTTTCACAGTTACCTCTACATCCTGGGTATTGGATACCGGATCAGGATCCCACACATGTAATTTGTTACATGGGCCATAGACAGGTAGAGAACTGGGAAAGGGTGATATGTAGTAGAGAATGGTGCAATTGTTGCAGCCAAAGCAGTTGGCAAATATCACCTATTGTTACCAACTGGTAATACATTGATTCTAAGCAACTGTTATTCCGTACCAATAATATTATGAATATTTTCCTAAATCAAGTGTTGATTGGGTAAGGTATGTTGTATAACAGTGTACACGTTCTGAATTAAACTACAGTTCTAAACGTATAGAACACACACAAGAGGAACAGTTCAGAAATGAACGAAGTCTTCTTGAGGCATTGTAGACTAGGTCATGTCGATGAGACAAGACTAGCTAAAGTTCAATACAGATGCATATTTGAATCCGTTCGAATTTACATCTTATGAAACTTGCCAGTCATGTCTCAAAAGCTAGGTGACCAAATCTCCGTTTACTGGAAACGGAGAAAGAGCTACTAAACTCTTGGACAGAAACATAGTGATGTATGCAGTCCTATGTCTACACATGCCAGGGATGGTTCCGCGTACTTTATTACATTCACCGATGTTCTCTCAACATGAGTTTTTGTTGAAACAAAAATCTGAATCTTTTGAGAATTTCAAGAAAGATAAGTACGAAGTTGAGAACCAGATGTGTAAAGATATTCAAATCCTTCGATATAATCAGGGAGAAGAATACTAGTGCACGGAATTCCGAGACTATTTAAAAGAGAATGAGATTCTCTCTCAGTTTACTCCTCCGTATACACCACAGTACAACGGTATATCGGGGTGGAGGAATCACACCCTATGAGATATGGTGCGCTCTATGATGAGTACTGCTGAGTTGCCTATTTCCTTTCAGGGACATGCACTTGAGAAGATGCATACCTATTAAATAGAGTTCCGATCAAATCCGTTGCCTACCACTCCATATGAGATATGGAATGGGAAGAGACCATCTCTTAAACGAGTTAAGATATGGGGTTGTCCGGCCTATGTTGAAAAGCAAAATCCGGACAAGCTCGAGACAAGATCAGTTCTGTGCAAGTTTGTAGGATATCCCAACCATTCGCGAGGGTATATCTTCTACCACACCGAGGAACAAAAGATGTTTTGTTTCTCGACATGCCACCTTTTTAGAAAAGGAATTTCTTGTAGACGAAATTAGTGGCGATGGGGTAGAACTAGAAGAAGTTCCAGCAAACACAAACTATAACTGACGATTTGTTGGAACCTGAGGATTCAATAGTCCCTGACGAACTGAAGCTACTCCGCAGGTCTAGTAGGGTTCCTCATCCACCTGAGAGATACTATGGTTTTCTCATAGACGGTGGGAGCGAGGATTGCATCATGGAGATGATGGCCCAACTAGTTTCGAGCAGGCCATCACAAGTGGAGACTATATGAAATGGCTGGATGCTATGCGATCTGAGATGGAATCCATGTACACCAACAAAGTATTGACTTTGGATGTTGCTCCTGAAGGGGTAAAACCCATCGGGAGCAAGAGGATATTTGAGAAAGATAATTTGGTGTAGATGGAAAAGTTAAGACTTTCAAAGCTATGCTTAAGTCCATCAGGATCCTACTTGCCATTGCTGCATACCACGACTACGAAATATGGCAGAATGCACGTCAAAACCGCTTTTCTAAATGGTGATTTAGAAGAGAGCGTGTATATGACACTGCCAGAGGGCTTCGTAGACAGTGGGAGCAGCGGAAGCATGTGTAAGCTGCTTAAATCCATCTACGGGTTAAAGCAGGCATTGCGGAGATGGAACATCTGTTTTAGTGAAGCTGTCAAAGAGTTTGACTTCATCAAAAAGGTAGATGAACCATGTATAAATAAGAAGGTTGTAGAGAGTATGGTTGTCTTCCTCGTATTGTGCGCGGATGACATGCTCTTGAAAGGAAAGGGTGTTCATATGCTACACTCAGTCAAGCACCTCTTATCACACAGGTTCTCCATGAAAGATCTAACTGATGTCTCCTACAACCTGAGGATATAGATCTATAGAGATAGATCTAAATGGATTTGGGATTGTCCCAATCCAGGTACATAGACACCATGCTAAAGGGGTTTAGTATGGATGATTCTAAGCGTGGTAATATACCCGCTTGTTCAAGAATCACTCTCTCCAAAGAGATGTCTCTTGAGACTGATTTGGAGAGGGCTCTCATACAAGGGATACCTTATGCTTTGGCAGACGGGTCAATCATGTATGGGATGTTAAGTACCAGACCAGATGTAGCTTACTCACTAGGTGTAGTTTATAAGTATCAAAAAGATCTTTGGGAAAACCACTGGACTGCTGTAGAACATTCTTAAGTGCTTAAGACGGACTAAAGAGATGTTCTTGGTGTAAGGTAACGGTGAACTCTAGATGGAGTCCTTTACCGATTCAAGCTTCCAGAGTGATAAGGACGACTGAAAGCCAGTCTCGGGTTTTGTCTCCACCCTCAGTGGAGGGACGGTATGTTGGAAGAGTTCCAAGCTATATACCGTGGCAGATTCGTTGATAGAGGCTAATTACAGCGCTACCAACGATGCTGCCAAAGAGCTTGTCTGGATGAAAATTTTCATAGGATGAGCTTGGTTCCTACCATTGGGCATCCAATACCTATGTATTGTGATGACTATGGAGATGTGGCTTTGTTCTAGGAACCCCGGTCCCGTCAGCGATCCAGACATATTCTTAGATAGTATCACCTGATCAGGGAGATAGTTGATCTCCGGGAGATCGAGGTCAGGAGAGTTGACACAGAGGATAACACAATGGATCCACTCAACGAGGCCATCCCCCAGATGCTATTTGAGAGACTTTTAGGACGTTGAGTATGAGATACTACAACAACTGGCCTTAGTGCAAGTGGGAGATTGTTAGTAATATGTATGCCCTAGAGGCCATTATTGATGATATAGTGGATGCTTGGACATATATAGAGAGGACTTTCTTGCTCGACATGATAGTATGCTATCAGGTTACCTTTATCTTAACATGTAGACTAGTATATTTATATTGTATGTCTCTTACAAGTTGATAAAGACCTTAGGATATGTACTTGACTACCAGGATTATGATGAGATCATACTGCTGGCTATAGTGCCCTCAAGTCAATTATTGGATCCCAGGCACATGATTGCAATGATTGAGGGAGGACCTATACCGGTAGAACGGTCTTACTCGAGATGATAGTATGCTATCTGGTTTGTCTTTATCATTGTGTACATGCATCAAGTGATATTACAGATCACTATTACATGTTGATATAGCCCATAGGATTCTTGCTTGACTACCAGCAGTATGATGGCGATCATATACGTGAGAGTTGGGTGGTCTATAAGCACATCCTTAAAATGTCCTTAGACGTGGGAGTTTTGAGACTGGGCATCGATACTCCAAGAGTAGACTAGTGTATATTGATCGAGACCCCGACGAGAGGCGGTGGCCAGTCTCACAAGCCATTGGTGTTAGTTTGTTCACCTAACATGTATACAGATGCTCATTGGGTTATGATTACACCGGACGGACTCGCCGGGAACATGATAATTGGTATTATACCTATTGTCAGTTAGCAGTTCCCTGGTGACATGTGTACAGGTTATTCTATCGACCTGAGATCATCATTTGTCTCGTGTGAGTTCCCACTGTGCTTTGATTACTACCCTACCACGGCTCAAAGGAGTCGTGCAAACAGGTTTTAGTTGGGTACAGTCCCGAGCCACATGGAGGCAGTGAGCGGATTATCGGAGGATTCGTCTCTCCCGGTATTGGGGGTTGATGTCGCGGTGTGCATGGGTGGCCATCACCAGAAATCCTTAGCCAAGATAGTCGAGAATTACTGATCTAGGATCGGTAGTTTCTCAGGTGGTGATGGGTTTCATACCGACACTAAATGTAGCGTTATTAGGGGTATGACTTTATCCACCCCCTAGACTCGATATGCGATACTCATAGACGAATGAACCGAACTGTACGAATATTGTCACTGTCAGGCTCAGTAGGGGTTTCAAGATGAGTTTGTTCGTCGGCCTCCCTTTCGCTCAATACCTGGGTAGCCGTTACGTATAGCTAGTGTCGCTGACGTGCTTGTGGTTAAATCCACTGCCAGCGTATTGATGAGTCTTTAGAATCCCACACAGAGGGTTTTCGTGCTTTGGGCGAAACGTTGTAGAGGCCGTATGGTTTTACGGCAGGGTTCGATCACATACGTGTACTTGTGCACAGATGATGTTCGGACGGATAATACTAGTGGGCTTTGGTTTAAGCCGGATCCTAGTATTATATTGTTGGATTATTTTCGTCTCATTATATTCTTATTCTTCGGAATACGGATGCGGGTATGTATATACAGTTGAAGGGTATTCTTGTAATTTATTACAAGATTACTTTTAGAAGATTACATCTCATCATGGTTTAGACCTTTTTGGATTAAAAGGTTATTGAGGTGTAGGATGAGGTGTTTATTGTATTTTTGTGGAATGGCAAATTAGTGATCCATGGTTACTATTCTAGCATGCTTAGGGTTTTTGTTTGTTATGAGATTGTTTGTTGACTTGAGATACTTTTGTTGACTCTAAATATTTTGGAGACTTGACATATTTATTGTAATGGCTCCATTATTTCTTATCAACACCCACAACACACAAAAAAACACAAGCTATTATTCATTTTTTTTCTCTTTCTTGAGTTGCTCTCAACACCTCATTCTCATGGCATCTTCTTCATCCTCTAGCTCCACCCAAACCCTCTCATGAGTTGAGAATCCTTGGGTGTCTTGAAACAAAGTAATCACAAACTCTCTCTACTTCATCTTGGCTATCGAGGTTAGCAAACTAGATACCCAAGTTGCTTCGGTTTTGAGGTCGGATCCCGTATTACTAACCCTCGACGTGGATCTTCTTCGATGGAGGGAGACCGGAGATCAAGCTTGATCAAGGAAGACCTTAGGAGCTTGGGATGATGGTTGAAAACTGAAGGACGATATAACCATTCTAACTCCTATGCATGTTTTGTTATCTAGGGCTTATGGGTAGATCCGGGTAATTGTTTGTGGTAGCGCCAAGTTTTATAAATTTTTGTTCTGCATTTGGTCACGGATTGATGGCCGGGGCGCTGCCATAACCCAACATGGTATCAGAGCCACTCCATATGCCTTAGTTAAGTCTTTGCGATATTAGAAATATGATTTTTTTGTCGTGCAAAAACTGCCGACAAAAACAGTTCCAAAACTGAAAGTTTAAGATGTTTGGACACCCCACAGGCTCACGGTTTGAACTGAGAAGCCGCAGGGTGATGCATGGGAAACCCCCGGGGGGACCAAATGGCTTGGCCCACTCGCCAAGACCACCACAAGGTGGTCTTGGCAGTGGGGACCCGAAACTGCCCCACCCTGGGCTGTTTCGGGTCTGCCTCACCCCCTGGCCACCTCGTGGTGGCTTCTGGGGTGGGGTACCCCCTCTAGGCCCCCAAACTCGAAGTTAATTTCATGCTCTAATTCCCCGTGAAGGTTTGGGCGTGTTTCGTTTTGATTCGGACTTCCGAATTGGCATTAAACGGTCGGTTTTTGGAACTTTAGCTCACTGTTTTTTCATGGTTTTGGAAATTGGTTTAGTTTGCTAATTGTGTGCGGAATTCTAATGTCGTAGTTTTCAGTACATACATTACTATCTGCGACCATGAATTTCATTAAAGCGGTACAACTCGTTTAATTGCTATATGACTTTTAAACGGGTTTGCGAACGTGACATTCACGTTGATGTTCTATGTTGTGCTGTGGTTGTGGCGGGATCGTCGTGGTGGATAGCTTGGATGCAATGTTAGTACAGTTTAGTTTCATTTATACATTTGATATCGCGGGGCGAGCGTCCGACATGTAGACTGTCGCCACTGTCTGTTTGTATATTATTTGTTTGGGAGACGACCGGGTTGAGGTCGATGTCACCCTTGTACTTATTTTCTTTTTTGTACTAGGATTACCCCGCGGTGGAGTGCACGAATAGCCGGGTTCTAGAGGGAAATGGGCCTGCATCTCATAGCGGTGAGACGGAGGGGGCCTCACCCTAGAATTGGCAGGCTATTCACCGCACTCGTAGGGGGTATAGGTTGACCCAAGGAGGGGTGCTCAAGTTACCGGATTCTGTGAAGTGTTGGTGGCCCATTCATGTTGTTGATTGAGGTTGCCTCGCTTCTGGGATTGGCGGGTAACTTGACACGATCGTAGGGGTCTAGGGTTTCATTGCACAGGCTATCCACACGACCAGAAGAACGTCGGGTTTCACTTGCAGCTCAAAGGAAACCCGGGGCTCCCAGATTATCAGTATTGTTCTGTGATGCTTATCGCTTATCTGTGATGTTTCATATATCATGCCTGGAATGATTATTATATATTGTTATATATATAATAGTAGATGTTTTATATGTTTTGCACCCGCGCTAGTCTATCCCCCGCTCTGTCGTTAGTTAAGTAACCTAACGGGTGATGACGGGGCCGAGTAGCGAATGTGGATGGCATATACGTACTTCATATTTTCGTTCTTTTCTGATGTGATTAATTGATGAGACTGCGTTGATTCTGAGCAATGCAAGGAAAACAGACCAATTCGATATTGTTGGAACAATTTTCTAAAGCTGTTATTATAAAGGCGTTCTCTTTTGTGTTGCACAGCGGTATGTAAGTTGACGTCACCATCCCCACGGGTTTGCGGGGAGGCGGAACGGGTAAAAAACGATTTTTTCTATCAAGGTAACATCGGCTTGAACTCCAGGATCTTGGGTAAACCATAACTAACAAACTAACTAGAGGTTTTATCTACTATGTAAGAAGATTATACCTAAAGTTCCAAGTCCTTCTTGTCTTCTCGCTGTCCCCGTTCACCTTGCGAGCTCCTTGGAGTGGAAATGGATAGCACCTCCTCGTCGGCTCCTCGAAGTCGTAAAAGATCCACCCGAGAGTTCCAACCTTGAGCTAAACCTCCAAGTTGAAGCAACTAGATCACTTGGTGTACTAAACTAAGTAACCTAGAATGAGTAGAGTATGATTTTGGGTAGTTTTGTCTCACTAACCCTTGATTCTCAACACATGAGACACTAAGGATTCTTTGAGAGGAAGAAGGAGAGAGTGAACTCTTGAGGAAATAGAAAATGTTTTTGATAAAATGATAATTGATCAATGGAATGGCTAGCTTGACATAATCATAAGCATGGCACAATAAAAAATATCTCATCAAAATATCTAGGTCACAAAATATCTCATCAAAATATCTAGAGTCAAAAAGTCAATCCAAGTCAAATGGTCAAACCAATTAGCCATGCCACAAAATTATCATTTACCAAAATTAACAAAAACTTTTCTCCACCTCATATTTTTTTTAACCAAGTCAATGGTCAAAACCCTAATGAGGTGTCTCCTTCTTTACCCCCTCTCATCCATATATACATACCCGCATCCGTGTTCCGAGAAACACGAATACTATGAGACGAAACTAATCCAATAATCAAATACTAGGATTCGGCTTAAACTAAAGCCCACTAGTATTGTCTACTCGAACATCACACGCATACAAGTACACGTATGTGAACGAAACCTGTCGTAAAACCATATGACCTCTACATCGTTTCGCCCGAAGCTGGGAAACCCTCTAGGTAGGACTCTAAAGACTCGACAGTAATCTGGCAGTGGGTTTAACCACAAGAACGTCAGCGACACTAGCTGTACGTAACGGCTACCCAGGTATCTGTCGATAAGAAGGTTGACGAGGAAACTCATCCGTACCTCTACTGAGCCTGTCTATGGCAATCTTCGTATAGTCCGGTCTGTTTGTCTAAGAGTGTCGCATATCGGTCCTAGGTAGCGTCTATAAGTGCACGGCGGCGCCGCGGCTGTCAATCCGACGCCGGAATGCGGAAGCGATGATTTACTTTAACTTTTCGAAACCGGCACCACCGCGCACTAAAACCCGGATCGTGCCATTAAACTAGTCCTAGCTAACTACAAGATGGGGGAAGAGAGATATACCGAGTGATCCGTGTCCTCCGGTCTTCTCGTCGTCGTCCCGATCTTCCCGCGGAATCTCCGGTCTCCACCTCGAAGCCGGAAGGGCACCACGTCGCCGGCTTCTTTTACGGGCTCCCACCTCTATACCGAGGCAACTCGGGCACGAAGCTGGCGAGTCGATGTGCCCAAGATTTGCTGTAGAATGGTATAGTGCTATGTCTCATTTGGGGTAGTGGATGTTGCCTTTTTGAGTGGAGGAATGATGCAAGCTTTTTGGAGGAGGAGCTTGTGGGATTTTTTCAAACCATAAGAACAAAAACCCCACCTCCATAATATGGGACAGCCCCAAGCCTCACTTGGCCGGCCAACTCTAGCGGAGGAGAAGAGAGAGGAGTGTGTATTGATCAAAAATGAGAGGGTGCACATAATGCAAGAGAGAGGTCAAAAATGATATCATGAAAAGAAAATGATCACAAAACCAAACCCACACTCCACAACCATCTCCCATCATCAAGTCAAAAAGTCAAGCAATCATGAAGCATAATCATGAAGCATGAAAGTCAAGGAAGTAAGAACCATCATGATACAAATATATGCAAATAACACCCTCCAAATTGCTTATTTGCACAAATGCAAATAAGCCCTCCTCCACCAATCTTCGGCCAATGAAAGATACAAAGAAAATTGGCCGAAATGGAAAACAAACTGGCAACTCCAAAAACTGATCCCGTAATAAATTACAGGAAAACCCCGCTACTGTGCATACACACCCGCATCTGTATTCCGACCGAATACAAATGCAATGAGACAAAATCTACACTGTGCAATACTAGGATCCGGCTTAAACCAAAGCCCGCTAGTATTAACCGTTCGATCCTGATCTGTGCAATGCCGCACGTATCTGATCAAACCCTGCCATATCTCCATACGACCTCTACAGCGTTTCGCCCGAAAACTTGAGCAACTAAATGTGGGGGACTCTAAAGACTCGTCAATACTATGGCTGTAGATTTAACCACTAGCACGTCAAAGGTATTAGCCATACGTGACGGGCTACCAGCTATTGACCAAAAGGGACGTCGATGAGCAAACTCATCATGACACCCTACTGAGCCTGTTAGTGACAATATCCGTACAGTCCGGTCCGTTCGTCTATGAGCATCGCATGGCGGGCCTAGGGGTTGGTAAAAGTCAGACCCCCAAAAGCGGTACAAGTCGTGTCAGAGAGTAATCCAGAACACCCTGAGATACTACTGGAATACCTACCAGCAAATCTCCTACCTTGGCCAAGGACATTTCATGTTCTGGCTCTCCTAGACACAGCGAGCCTCACCCCCAATACCGGGAGAGACGAACCCCTGAAGATCCGCTCACTGCCTCCATGTGGCTCGGGACTGCACCCAACTAAAACCTGTTTGCACGTCTCCTTTGAGCGTGGTAGGGTAGTAATCAAAGTACAGTGGGAACTCACACGAGACAAATGATGATCCTCAGGTCGATGAACTAACCTGTACACATGTCACCAGGGAACTGCTATCTGACGTCAGGTATAAGACCAACTAGCATGTTCTCGGCGAGTCCTGTCCGGTGTACTCATAACCCAATGAGCACCTGTATATATCTTAGGTGAACCAACTGACACCAGTGGCTTGTGAGACCGGCCACCGCCCCTCGTCGGGGTCTCGACTGTATACACTAGTCTACTCTGGAGTATCGATGCCCTGTCTCGAAACTCCCACGACTAGGGACCTTTTAAGGATGTGCTTATAGACTACTAGCTCTCACGTATATGATCGCCCTCATACTGCTGGCAGTCAAGCAAGAATCCTAGGGGCTCTATCAACGTGTAATAGCGACCTGTCAGATCACCTAAAGCAGTACACGATGATAAAGGTAAACCAGATAGCATATTATCATCTTGAGTAAGACTGTCCTACCGGGATAGGTCCTCCCTCAATCATTGCAATCACGTGCATGTGATCCAATAATTGACTCTAAGGGCACTATCTCCAACAATCTCCCACTTGCACTCAAGACTAATTATTGCGATGTCGCATACTCACAGCCCGTGTGATACCGAACACCCAACTCCTCTACTTGTCAGTCTCACAAAGCTCGTTTGCGAAACTATTACGTTCGAGGAATAGCCTCAGTGAGTGGATCCGCTGTGATGTTTCTTTCTATGCCTCTCTATATCTCAAGTTCACGGAGAAAGCCATCTCCCGAAATGAGCAATACCTGTCTTAGAATGTGTCTGGATGTCTGATGGGGCCTAGCTCATAAATGAACTCCAAATCCAAACTTCTTAGACTGTATCGTCAACTGAACTTAATCAGTATCCTGCGCCATACCTCCCTCAGTATTTCCTTGGACCACCTGTCCAAAATACTTCCCCTCGTCAAAAGGAAAACTATAACTCTGACGACCACCCTGTCGTCCATGTCACCTTAGAAGCCTGGAATGATAACTGTCTCCTGAATGAGGCTGTCGTTATCATATCCCTAGAACATCCACTTATGTTCTAAAACTGCTTCCGATCGTTTCTCTAGGATATGATTAATATTAACTTATTGCATCTACTGCAAGAACAACATCTGGTGTGGTACTTGACATTTCATGATTGACTCAATTGCCTAAGCAAGTGATCTGCCAATCATGCACATCCCTCTCCCCTTTAGTCTGTAAGACACCTTTAGAGAGGGTGACTCCATCACCTGCAGGTACACTACCGTGCCAGGAGTCGTCCATTCTAAATACTCTTAGAATGCTGTCTAAGTACCCATAATTGGGAAACCACCCAAATCTAGATCTAAAACCATAGATCTACTAACCAGTATGTCTGATATAATGTCCAAGTCCCATGTGGAGAAACCACTGTGTGACGACCAAAGTATAACCGATCGTAGTATAGGAATATCACTTCCTACTCTGTGTATGTCATCCAAATACCATGACATCACACCCTACTACCTTCTCAACAGATCCATCCCCTATTCTGATGAAGTCAAACCTATGACAGTCATATCAGAAACAGATGATCTATCTCCGCTACATCTGCTTTAGTCTATAAACAGACATAAGCCATTTGTCCACCATGCTTCCGCTGCTCCCACTGACTACGACAACCCTCTGGCAGAGTCATATAAACGTACACTTCTGAAGCTAGTTTAGAACGACGCTATACTCATCCTCCTGCCGGGTCTCACGGTCTGGAACAACAGCAATGGCAAGTCTGGGTAAACAAGAACTTCCCTGTCACCGTCCTTGAGGCTACCGGAGTACCTCTCGGGTGCCTGAAGTTACCCATCTTATCTGCGGAGTGGCCAATGGAATGTCAAACCAGATTGAATCTTTAGGTTCCTTATCAAATCTTTAGTAATCGTTTGCGGTTCTGGAATCACTTTCAGTTCTACCATACTCCCACTACTGTTTTCTGAAAAAATCTATTTTTATTAAAACTGTGGCGAGTCAAGAACAATATCACTATTAATCTTCCAGATGGTAGAAAGCCAACCCTCGTCATAGCCTGGGTCAACCCACAAACAGCCATCACAGAAACGTGCCTTGAGTTATCCAAAGTCTGGTTTTAAGCATAGGCCGGACAACTCCCCGTACCTTAACATTATTAAGATACGAACTGTTCTATATCCAATATAGGAGCAGAGGCACTGATTTAATTGAACCAGATTCAAATCATGCAGCTGTCTCCAGCGCATGTCAACTAAATGGGAGGAGGCCGATCAGCGTTACTCAACTTAGGAATGCTTCCAATTACGAGTAACCTGAAAGAGAAGCAAGTTCTCTTAATCATTACTATCAACTGAACACCCTACATAAGTATCTACATCTTCGATCACCTTGAAGAATCCCGATACTTGCAACATCTGGTTCTCTACTTTACTCTTATACCTATAACTTCTCAAAACTTGGACCCTGTGTTTCTACGAAACACCTGTCTAGAACTAGAGAAGTCATAAGTAAACTGAATATAGTACGAGGACCATCCCCTCTGTCCTGATGGACACTGGACAATATACAATACTCTGTACAAGTCCCTTGAGTCTAATAACTCATTCCCTATGTGTCGTAGGTTGAAAACTGTACTATGGTTATGAAGAATTACACCGCTGTTTAATGCTCCTTACCTAACCATCCACTGATATAGGTAAATGTCATCGACATAATTTCAAAAAGGTACATCTCACTCTATAAAAATAGACGTATAGATATATCAATTTGAAATTGGTGCATAACAGCGGATATTCAAAACCAAATATTTGCTGTCCGGCAAACAACCCAGGTGACTTCCTCAAATATCACCAATTACAACGAATTCCGATATAATGAGGATGATCACCTAATTCCCAATAACTTACTCCCACTCATCATCTGTAAAACCATACAGATGTGAGAATCATACCTGGTAAATACATACCCTAGAGTAAGTATCTAATCGGGAAATGAGTTTTCCTTTAACAGTACACAGTGAAACTGAAACATTGAAATATTTCGATGGGGTATCCTGGTATTCCTAGTAATGCCTCTTCCATTATCCAGATTCACGACTACAACCGTATATTTCTTTGCCACCTCTCCAAATCCCTTCATATGTCTTTAGTCATTACCTTCTGCACACCCCTTCAGGCCAAATGGTTTTCTTCCTTCCCTACCGTTCGGCACCAGCCTATGGTTTGGAAGAAGACTATCCAATAAGCATAATGGGTGTACTGTCCTAATCCTAGGAACACTCGCAACGCGAGAGAAGGTGAAGATAAAAGACACCTGAATAAACCTTATTCCTATTTCTCCTGAACCAGAATCCATCCCCGAACTGGAACAAGTTCCTTTCGAGTTCGTATATAACCATACGATGGAATATCCAATAAACTGTGGATCTTCATAGTGATACGGAGTGTTCTGGAGAAATAAAAAGGTGATGTAGGAGTGGTAATGAAATATTTGGTTTGGTCGTGAATAGCAGTCGCAATTTACTTTGCCCTCTTACTATTCCCTTTCTTTGTCTTTACTTAATACCTTCTGCATACCATCGTTATGCTAATTGGTTCATTCCCCACCGTTCGGCACCAGCCTAAGGTTTGGAAGAAGACTATCCAATTTGCGAAATAGGTGTACTATCCCCTAATCTAAGGGGTACTCGCAACCTGAGAGAAGATAGAAGGAAAAGACAACTGAATAGTCCTATTCGTTTTCTCCAGAACCGGAAACCATCCTCGAATAAATCCCTTCGAGTTCGTATATAACCATACGATGGTTTTGTCCAATGGAAGTGGACGTTCGTAGTAATACGGGGTGTCCTGGAGAAAAGGGTAAAAGTAGGAGTGGCAATGAGGTCTGCAACTCTGACAATCCAAAAGCCAGTGTTAAGAAGGTTCAGTTAATTTTGGTCTCTGAGTCATAGTCTTAGGGTCGGGTCAATGGTCGCTGCTAAAGAGAGAGAGAAAAGAAACACTCAGCGTGCACTCTAACCTAGATCAGAATGGTTACCAATTTATCTAATCTGGAAACCTCCCACTGTACCGTCAAATTCTCCTCCAAACCTGAAAGAAGAATTAGTCGGGATCACCCGAGGAGTAAACCAACTCATCAGCGGGAATCGGGATCCAACTATCACCGCATGATAACGTGGCAGAATCCGCTCACGCTATCATACTCCAGAAGGTATGCGCATATCTGGCAAGTTTCAGTTTCTTTTGAAACTCCCGATGTGATTTTTGCCCCATGCTCTTATGACCTTGGCGTGAGGTCAAAATATCATAAGTCACATGTCAAGTTCTACCCATCATTGTCCAGGTTAATTTGAACCCACCCGTACATGCCCTTGACGTAGGCCAAAATAGTAGTACGACTGTCCCAAACCAACGCATCTATCTATGCAACAGATAAATACCCGACAGCTACCAATCACTATGCCTTGGCGTGAGGTCAAAATACATAGCTTGAATACTACTGAATATTCAACTGAAATGATGGAGGGCTACGAATGGTTTCTGGCGAAAACCTTTAACGTAATGAACTTGATATCGTTGAAGGAACGGATAGCTTTATAAAAATATAGTAACGAAAACCTTTGCTAAAGAGGTCACTCCCGGCTCTTTCCCCGTAGAATGAGGTGCAGGATATTCCAACTGAATACCACGATGCAAAGAAAAAGTAATCGTCTATAGTGAAGTTATCACCCTGACGCAAACTTCTGTCCAAGGGGTCACTCCCGGTGACGGGATCTCAGCCCTTGCCTCGTCGACTGAGGAGCAGGATATTCCAACTGAATACCACTATGCAAAACAAAAGTGAACGTCCTTGCAATAACAGCTTTTTGAAAAATGTTCCAACAACATCAGAATAGGTTTGTTTTTAACTTGCATTGATCCGAATCAACGCAGTCCCATCAATTGATCACACCACAGAGAACAAAAATATACTGATGTACGTATATGCCATCCGCATTCGCCACTGGGTCCCGTCATTACCCGTTAGGTTAGCTAACTAACGACAGAGCAGGGACTGGACTAGCGCGGATGCAAAACATATACAACATCTACTAGTATATATATCAATATATAATATTTCGCTCAAGGCGTGATAAAATGCAACATCACAGAAATGTACAGCATCACAGAACAATACAGATATCTGGGATCCCCGGGTTTCACAGAGCCGCTGAAACCCGACGTTCCCCTGGTCGTGTGGATAGCCTGTGCAATGAAAATCCTAGACCCCTACGGGCGCGGCAAGTTACCCGCCAAAACCTGAAGCGAGGCAGCCCCCTTCAGCAACGTGAATGGACCACCCAGCACTTTACGGAATCCGGTAACTTGGGCACCCCTCCTGGGTCAACCTGTACCCCCTATGAGTGCGGCGAATAGCCCGCCAATTCTAGAGTGAAGCCCCCTCCGTATCAATGCCATGAGATGCGGGCTTGTTGCCCTCTAGAATCCGGCTATCCGTGCACCCCTCCGTGGGGAAATCCTAGTACAGAAAGTAAAATATACATACAACGGGTACATCGACCGCAACCTGGTCGTGCCCCAAAAGAATAATATACAAACGGGCAGTGACGGCAGTCCACATGTCGGACGCTCGCCCCGCAATATCAAATGTACATAATACAACAAAAACTGTACTAGCATTGCATCCAGGCTATCCCCCACGACCAATCCGCAACATCACAGCACAATCACAGAACATCAACGTGAATGTCACGTTCGCAAATCCGTCTAACCGGGCTATAGCAGTTAGACAGGATTTACCAATCAAGTGACATTCACGGTCGCGGATATAATGTAAATACTGTGAAATAATGTGTTTAAAATATTCGATCGATCAAATATTCCTGAGTGGGCCCCCAAGTACTACTGTAGCACATAAAGAAATTCTAGGCCCAAAAAGAATGTTCCAAAAACCCTATTTTCAACTCTGGAATCACTGCATGTAATTTGGTGCAGTGAGCTCACTTTTCTGCGGTGGAACCGCGGCCAAATGGGGCTTTAGGCCGCGGTTCCACGGCTATACAGAGAGTTCAGCCGACCAAATTTCACCAGTATTCTCATGACACCATGCACATCTCTCTGCAACAACATAAAAAATATTTAGAGTCCAAAAAAATTTCGACAGAAACTGTGCAAATGAAAATACGCATTTTGGGGATTTTTGTTCGATCGGAAATGTAAACACATTAGACCAAGCTAGACTAGGTTAATGGCAAGGCTCTTATACCACTGTAAGTGCACGGCGGTGCCCCGGCCGTCAATCCGACGCCGGAATGCGGAAGCGATGATTTACTTTAACTTTTCGAAACCGGCACCACCGCGCACTAAAACCCGGATCGTGCCATTAAACTAGTCCTAGCTAACTACAAGATGGGGGAAGAGAGATATACCGAGTGATCCGTGTCCTCCGGTCTTCTCTTCGTCGTCCCGATCTCCCCGCGGAATCTCCGGTCTCCACCTCGAAGCCGGAAGGGCACCACGTCGCCGGCTTCTTTTACGGGCTCCCACCTCTATACCGAGGCAACTCGGGCACGAAGCTGGCGAGTCGACGTTCCCAAGATTTGCTGTAGAATGGTGTAGTGCTATGTCTCATTTGGGATAGTGGATGTTGCCTTTTTGAGTGGAGGAATGATGCAAGCTGTTTGGAGGAGGAGCTTGTGGGATTTTTTCAAACCAGAAGAACAAAAACCCCACCTCCATAATATGGGACAGCCCCAAGCCTCACTTGGTCGGCCAACTCTAGAGGAGGAGAAGAGAGAGGAGTGTGTATTGATCAAAAAATGAGAGGGTGCACATAATGCAAGAGAGAGGTCAAAAATGATATCATGAAAAGAAAATGATCACAAAACCAAACCCACACTCCACAACCATCTCCCATCATCAAGTCAAAAAGTCAAGCAATCATGAAGCATAATCATGAAGCAAGAAAGTCAAGGAAGTAAGAACCATCATGATACAAATATATGCAAATAACACCCTCCAAATTGCTTATTTGCACAAATGCAAATAAGCCCTCCTCCACCAATCTTCGGCCAATGAAAGATACAAAGAAAATTGGCCAAAACGGAAAACAAACTGGCAACTCCAAAAACTGATCCCGTAATAAATTACAGGAAAACCCCGCTACTGTGCATACACACCCGCATCTGTATTCCGACCGAATACAAATGCAATGAGACAAAATCTACACTGTGCAATACTAGGATCCGGCTTAAACCAAAGCCCGCTAGTATTAACCGTCCGATCCTGATCCGTGCAATGCCGCACGTATCTGATCGAACCCTGCCATATTTCCATACGGCCTCTACAGCGTTTCGCCCGAAAACTTGAGCAACTGAATGTGGGGGACTCTAAAAACTTGTCAATACTATGGCTGTGGATTTAACCACTAGCACGTCAGATGTATTAGCTATACGTGACGGGCTACCAGCTATTGACCAAAAGGGACGTCGACGAGCGAACTCATCCTGACACCCTACTGAGCCTGTCAGTGACAATATCCGTACAGTCCGGTCCGTTCGTCTATGAGCATCGCATGGCGGGCCTAGGGGGTTGGTAAAAGTCAGACCCCCAAAAGCGGTACAAGTCGTGTCAGAGAGTAATCCAGAACACCCTGAGATACTACTGGAATACCTACCAGCAAATCTCCTGCCTTGGCCAAGAACTTTTCATGTTCTGGCTCTCCTAGACACAGCGCGACCTCACCCCCAATACCGGGAGAGACGAACCCCTGAAGATCCGCTCACTGCCTCCATGTGGCTCGGGACTGCACCCAACTAAAACCTGTTTGCACGTCTCCTTTGTGCGTGGTAGGGTAGTAATCAAAGTACAGTGGGAACTCACACGAGACAAATGATGATCCTCAGGTCGATGAACTAACCGTACACATGTCACCAGGGAACTGCTATCTGACGTCAAGTATAAGACCAACTAGCATGTTCCCGTCGAGTCCTGTCCGGTGTACTCATAACCCAATGAGCACCTGTATACATCTTAGGTGAACCAACTGACACCGGTGGCTTGTGAGACCGGCCACCGCCCCTCGTCGGGGTCTCGACTGTATACACTAGTCTACTCTGGAGTATCGATGCCCTGTCTCGAAACTCCCACGACTAGGGACCTTTTAAGGATGTGCTTATAGACTACCAGCTCTCACGTATATGATCGCCCTCATACTGCTGGCAGTAAGGCAAGAATCCTAGGGGCTCTATCAATGTGTAATAGTGACCTGTCAGGTCACCAAAGCAGTACACGATGATAAAGGTAAACCAGATAGCATACTATCATCTTGTGTAAGACTGTCCTACCGGGATAGGTCCTCCCTCAATCATTGCAATCACGTGCCTGTGATCCAATAATTGACTCTGAGGGCACTATCTCCAACAGCGGCAAGCGTCAGACCCCTAATAGTGCAATAAGTCGTGTCGGAGTGCGGCCAAAAACGCCCTGAGAAACTAATGGAGTACCTACCGATAAATTTCACTGGCCCTGGCCAAGGACTTTGTGTAATAGCTTTCCAAACACAACGCGACATCAACCCCAAATACCTGTTAGTTATATATATACCCTAGAGGCCATTTTTGTACATATGATGTATATTATAATGGATGATTGGATATATATAGAGAGGACTTTCTTGCTCGTCATGATAGTATGTTATTTGGTTTCACTTTATCTTAACATGTTGACTTATATTGATTTACTGTCTTACTCTCACATGTTGATAAAGCCCTTAGGATATGTACTCGACTACTGGGACTATGATGAGATCATACTAGTGGGGCCAGGGTAGTCGACGAGTACATCCTATAACTGTTCCTAGTCGAGGTGTGTCGAGACAGGGCATCGATACACCAGAGTAGACTAGCGTATACGTATCTTGACCCATATGATGGGCGATGGATGATCCCATATCCATCGATGTTTAACATCAAAGATAGTGTGCGGGTGCTCAGTGGAGACTGGGTACACTGAACGGACTCGCCGAGAACTCCCAGATGGTATTATACCTCACGTCAGATGGCAGTTCTCCGGTGACACAGGTACATGGTAGTCTGTAGACCCGAGATCGTCATAGAGTCTTGTGTGATTCCCACTGTGCTTTGATTTCCACCTTACCATGTCCAAGAGGGTGTGCAAAACGGTGGCTTTGGGGTGCAGTCCCGAATCACATGGAGGCAATGAGTGATAGGAGGGGATTCGTCTCTCCCGGTATCGGGAGTAGATGTTGTGCTGTGTTCGATTAGCTATAACTGGAAGCCCCTGGCCAGGGCTGATATAGAGATTTACTGGTAAGTGTTACCAGTAGTTTCTCGACCCGTTATGAGCCTCACATCGACACGACTAATCGGTTACTAGGGTCTAACGTTACCACCCCTAGACTAGATATGCGACATATCAGACGAAGAGACCAGACTGTACGGGAGTGTTACTGTTTGGATTCATAGGAGAATGTACAGGCTTTCTTGTTGATCTTCTGATCGCTCAATATCTGGGTGGCTGTTACGTTTAGCTGACCGCTTGCAGCTTGTGGGTGTTTGATATGATCATCACCTGCTACCGGCGTATTGACGATTCTATAGAGTCCTACACAGAGGTTTCTTATCTCCGGAAAAACGGCGTAGGGGCACATATGTGATATGTGCATGACCGAGGATAATGCGATATGAGATACCGTATTATATTCTCGCGATATTTTGATATGAGCCGGATCATCGGATCAAGTGTTGATTCGATGAATCGGTACATGATATATTAGTCGGTTATATTCGATATAGTCGGATTGTCGGATCAAGTGTTGATTCGATAATTTAATGTATAATAATATATATGATATATTGCATTACATTATCTAATATTGGCTCGCTTTATTATTTCATTTTCTCACCGGGTAATACATTGATATATATGCGATATATGTTAATTGTATTATTTTCATTTGTTACAAAATATATTATATATGTGATATATAATATTGTAACATGATATGATTACTAATGCAATATGTTTAGAGGAGATTAAACAAGGTTAGGGTTTGATTTGGGTTAGTTCTTTCATGAACCTTCTAGAAGGTTTTCTTTTGTTTTGTGTTAAGATATTATGGTTGATATTTTCTAGTGACTCATTGTTTAACCCAACCCAAACCCTAGCCCTAGTTAAATCTCTACATGAGTTATCCTTGTCATCCTTGACCATGGTTGCATTATTAATCATATATCATTTCATTATTCATCACAAAAGGAATTAATTCTTTTTTCTTCTTCTTCTTCAACCTTGAGCTTTGAGAAAACTTTCTAGGTTTTCATTTTGTGATGATTAAGAGTGAGAATTTGATATAAAAGAAAGCATAAATACTACTCCATCATCCTCATCTAATCTAGCCAATTAGATTAAGGTGTTCGCCTTATTAGAGAGAGAGAGCTTGAGTTATAGAAACTTCGAGGTTGATCATCGGAGAAAAGGAAGACTACAAGCTAGCATTGATCGTTCGAGTTGTGGAGCCTCTCTTGAGTCCGGGAGATCGTGGATCGCGGCGAAGGGACTTCTACTCGGAGCTTATGAAACGAAGGAGCAGACTACAAAGGTTGTAATCCCTCACACTTAGTTGTAAAGAAGTTTACTTGCATGTTAAACCCTAATAATCTAGCAAAGATCCCGGCTTTGGGTTGTTCGGCACGTCTAAATTTTTATTCGGGCATGGTTGATGCCTTATAGACCTTCATAAGAGTGCCTAGGAACCCTACAGTGCTATAAGAGCCAAGTTAGAACATTAGGCGACGTGTATACGAAGTTAAAACTCCGATCGAACCCCGAAACACCAATTTTGACCCCCTCTCTGGACAATTTTTAAAAATGTGATTTTTTCTGCATTAAAAATACTTTAAAAAATCAGCAGGGAATTCTATGGATAACCCTAAAACACATGCCCCCAAGGCTCTCAAAGAGCCGCGGAACCGCGGCAAGAACATGCTTGCCGCGGCGGTTCCGCGGCCAAAAGAGGGGCTTGGGGACACATGTTGGTACAGTAATGTCCGTAGCCGTTCCTGCATATTTCTGGGTATTTTTAATCTGACTCAAGTGTTGAGTGATCTGGGGATTATTTTGAATTCGTTGATTCGATCGGAAAATTTAATTTCATTATTTTTCCGGATAATTTAGAGTTAAAATGTTCGAACGGATATCATTAACTCACTTTTTCCCGGCACGAAAAAATTTTAAGTGTTGAATTTTTCTTGAGTTTAAATCTTTCAGAAAAACGTACAAGTAACGCGGTGGTCCCTCTAGAAGAACACAAACCTTAACTCGATTATGTGACCGTCTGAACCGCCTCTAAACCTTAAGGTTTGGGGCAGTACGGCGTGCCACATGTGAGGCGTTGGCTTGACCCTTCTACGGCTGGACCATTGGTACTGTAACATATTCTGGGATTATTTGAACTCCGCTCAAGTGTTGAGCTATTTAGGAAATCTTGGGTATTTGATTATCCGATCGGAAAGTTTAATACTGTCTATTTATCTGGAATGTGATACAATATGTGGAATTCATATAGTTAAGCATGAAATGCGAAGTATGTGATATTTCGGATTTATGATGTCTAAAGTGATTGTGGATTCCAAATGTTGTAGTTTTACAATTTCTTTTCTGTGACCGTAAGTGTAGTATGTAGTTGTATTGCCGGTTTTCGTTGCTATACATCAATGACAATCGGTGTATGCATACTTACTTACGTTGATGATATGACATATTATGTGTTGCTGTGATATGTTATATTGGATCATCGTGTTCTGAATAGCCGGTGGTTTTATGTGAGATGAGGGTTTTTATTTTCATTCATGTAAAATTCATTTGTATGTAATATTCTTTTATTGGGGCACTTCCGGGATGAGCTTGATGTCACCAGTGTATATTATTTACTTTTCCGCATTAGTTAGACCCAAGGAGGGGAGCACAAGTAACCGGGTTCTAGGGTAAAATGGGAGGCCATCTCGAGGAGTCGAGACCGGGTCTCCTAACCCTAGAATTGGCAGTGTTGCTTGTCGCTCTCGTAGGGTTCTAGGGATGTGGGTTTGGCTATTCATCGCGACCGTGGAATCCGTATTTTATACAGGCTCGTATTAAAACACGGACATCCTAGTATATCCAATATTTCATATATGTTCTTCTGCTGCAATGTTCTGTGATGAGATCATATTACTGCCTGAGACGAATGCTTATAGTATATATATGCTGATATATAAATATTACTGCTTTCGTTTCTTCTGTGATGCTTAGGAAGCATAAGCTGATGGGATATATTAATGAGATTAATAAAAGAAAAAAAACCTAAAAGATGTTGTAGAATCAAAACTTTATAAAAAAGGGTAGCTACAGTTTTGCTTTGCACAGCGGTATTTATGATATACCCTGCACCTTATTCGATGAGGAAAGAGCCGAGATCCCTTCACCGGGAGTGACCTCTTTAGTGAAACTGGCAGATGCTACAAACATGCGGTTTAGTTTTTGACAGCTTATATAGTTCTTGCTTTGCACAGCGGTATATATGATATACCCTGCACCTTATTTGATGGGGAAAGAGCCGAGATCCCTTCACCGAGAGTGACCCCTTTAGCGAAACTAGAAAAGCCTCAAAAACACTCATTTTCAAAATCACTTGTTTCTACAATGATATCAAGTTCATTACGCTCATGGTTTTTCTGAAAAAACCTGCGTAACCCTCCGTCATTTTAGGAAAATAGAGTACTTGGTATTCGTGTTGCGTTTGTTGATCATAGTTAAGGCGCAGTGTATGGTAGCTGAGTGATGTTTTTCTATATAACATATGATGTGATTAATTAGAACAATCATACGACTTTGTTGACCGTAGTTAAGGGTCGTGTGGGTGGGTCTAAATTAATCAAGAAATGACGGGTAGAACTTGACTAGTACTTATGATTTGTTGACCATAGTTAAGGTCATAAGTCACTAGAGGTAAAAGCATTATCGGGAATTTCAAGTATTGAAATTTGCAATGAGATTGCATACCTTCTATGAGATAGATAGATCCTGATACCCACAACGAGTAAGAGTTACTCCTGGGAGAATTTTGCAAAGGACAATTAGCCAATCAAGTAGGTGTCTAGAAAGGTGTTAACGAGGTTAAGCCTCTGGGAAGACGAGCTTTATTTTAATTAGGTCCATGCGAAAGCACGGGGAACCTCCCTCAAGTACCAACACTGATCTGGCTGAAAGATTGACGAAATTGTAGGGTGTAATTAATCCCGGCTAATCTTACCTTTTAGGGTTTGAAGGAAGATTTGATAAAAACAGTAGGAGCATCCTGATTAGATAAGATAATAACCAATCTAATCTTGCAAGAGCATACGCTAAAGTGCTTTCTTCTCTCTCTCTCCAGGTAGCGACCATGTCAGACCGTAATCAAGATAATAATATGTATGTATTGACTGAACCAGCTTATTATACTGAGCAGGGGATCGTTGGTCCCATTCTTTCTTATAAGAGTTATAAGACTAAGCAGGAAACAGGAGAAAATCTGGACTCTCACGCCGCCCAAACGAAGAACAAGCATGTTGATGCATCTTCTTCGGGTGTGTTAGTTATTGAGAACTGTTTCTCAGTTCACCCTACGTCCTGGGTATTGGATACCGGATCGGGATCCCACATATGTAAATTGTTGCGTGGGTTATGTGAAGGTAAAGAACTGGAAAAGGGTGATCATTCCGTACAAGTAGGGAATGGTGCAAGTATTGCAGCCAAAGCAGTTAGCGAATATCACCTAGTATTACCAAGTAGAAATACACGGTTTCTAAATGAGTGCTGTTATATACCGAACATGATGTGCAACATTATATCGGTTTCTTTATTAAGTAAAGAAGGATATAATTTTGTAGTACAGGATAATATTATGAACATCTTCCTAAATCAAAAGTTAATTGGATCAGGCTCGTTACATAATGGCATATTCATTCTCAATCAAAATACAGTCCTTAATATACAAAACACACACAAGAGAAAGAGTTCAGAAATAAACGAATCCTTCTTGTGGCATTGTAGACTTGGCCATATCAATGCGACACGGCTAGCTAAGTTACATAAGAATGGATATTTGAATCCATTCGAATTATCATCTTATGATACTTGCCATTCATGTCTCAAAGGTAAAATGACCAAAACTCCATTTAGTGGACACGGAGAAAGAGTTGAGGAACTTTTAGGGCTGGTACATAGTGATGTATGCGGTCCTATGTCTACACATGCCAGGAACGGTTCTTCCTACTTTATTACATTCACTGACGATCTCTCAAGATTCGGACATGTGTTCCTGATGAAACACAAGTCTGAAGCTTTTAAGAAATTCAGAGAATATTAGCACGAAGTAGAGAACCAAACGGGCAAAAGTATTAAGATCCTTCGATCTGATTGAAGAGGAGAATACTTGAGCAATGAGTTCCGGGATTATCTAAAAGAGAATGGGATTCTCTCTCAACTTACTCCTCCTTATACACCACAGCACAACGGTGTATCGGAACGGATGAATCGCACCCTATTAGATATGGTGCGCTCTATGATGAGTACAGCTGAGTTACCTATTTCCTTTTGGGGGTATGCGCTGGAGACAGCCATATACTTATTGAATAGAGTTCCAACTAAATCTATGCCTACCACTCCATATGAGATATTGAATAGGAAGAGACCATCTCTTAAAAGAGTTAAGATATGGGGTTGTCCGGCCTATGTTAAGAAGCAAAATCCGGACAAGCTCATGGCACGATCGATTCTTTGTAAGTTTGTAGGATATCCAAGCAATTCGTATGGATATCTATTCTACCACAGTGAACAACAAAAGGTGTTTTTTGCTCAACATGACACCTTTTTAGAAAAGGAATTTCTTGCAAAAGAAATTAGTGGCGATGAGGTAGAGCTGGAAGACGTTCCAGCAACACAAACTGCAACTGAAGATTTAGTGGAACCAGAGGATTCAGTAGTACCCGACGAACCCCAGCCTCTCCGCCGATCTAGCAGGGTTTCTCATCCACCTGAGAGATACTACGGTTTTCTCATTGATGGTAGGAGTGAGGATTGCATCATGGAAGATGATGACCCGACTAGTTTCGAGCAGGCCATCACGAGTGGTGACTCTGTGAAATAGCTGGATGCAATGCGATCTGAGATAGAATCCATGTACACCAACAAAGTATGGACTTTGGAAAATGCTCCTGAAGGGGTAAAACCCATTGGGAGCTAGTAGATCTTTAAAAAGAAAATTGGTGTAGATGGAAAAGTTGAGACTTTCAAAGCTAGACTTGTTGCAAAGGGTTTTCGTCAACGACCAAGTGTGGATTATGACGAAACCTTTTCTCCAGTGGCTATGCTTAAGTCCATCCGGATCTTACTTGCCATTGCTGCATACCATGACTACGAAATCTGGCAAATGGATGTTAAGACCGCCTTTCTAAACGGTGATTTAGAAGAGTGCGTGTACATGACTCAGCCAGAGGGCTTCGTAGATAGTGGGAGCAGCGGAAAGGTGTGCAAGCTGCTTAAATCCATTTATGGGTTAAAGCAAGCATCGCGGAGTTGGAACATCTGTTTTGATGTTGTAGTCAAAAAGTTTGACTTCATCAAAAATATAGATGAACCTTGTATTTATAAGAAGGTTGCAGAGAGTAAGGTTGTATTCCTCGTATTGTACGTGGATGACATACTCTTGATAGGAAATGATGTTCCTATGCTGCAATCAGTCAAGCTCTTCTTATCACAAAGATTCTCAATGAAAGATCTAGGTGATGCCTCCTGTATATTGGGAATCATGATCTATAGATATAGATCTAAATGGATACTGGGATTGTCCCAATCCAGGTACATTGACACCATACTAAAGAGGTTTAGTATGGAAGAATCCAAACGTGGGAACTAACCCACGATCTCTGGACTCACTCTCTCCAAAGAAATGTCTTCCAAGATTGATTTAGAGAGAGCTCGCATGCAAGGGATACCATATGCTTCGGCAGTATGCTCTATTATGTATGCGATGCTATGTACCAGACCCAATATAGCATACTCACTAAGTGTAGTGAGTCGGTATGAAGCAGATCCTGGAGAGAGTCACTGGACAGCTGTGAAGAACATTCTCAAGTACTTACGAAGGACTAAAGCGATGTTCTTGGTGTATGGTAACAGAGAACTCCAGGTGGAGTCCTTTACCAATTCCAGCTTCCAAAGTGATAAGGACGACTCTAAGTCGCACTCGGGATTTGTCTTTACCCTCAATGGAGGGGCAGTATGTTGGAAGAGTTCCAAACAGGATACCGTTGCAGACTCGATGATAGAGGCTGAATACATCGCTGCCAAAGAGGCTGTCTGGATAAAGAAGTTCATTAGTGAGCTTGGTGTGGTTCCATCCATTGAACATCCAATACCTCTATATTGCGATAACAATGGAGCTGTGGCTTTGGCCAAGGAACCCAGGTCCCATCAGAAGTTCAGACATATTCTGAGGCGGTATCACCTGATCAAGGAGATAGTTGATCGCCGGGAGATCGAGGTCAGGAGAGTAGATACGAAGGACAACACTGCGGATCCACTCACGAAGGCCATTCCCTAGATACAGTTTGAGAGATTATTCGGTATGCTAGGTATGAGATACTGCAACAGCTGGCCTTAGTGCAAGTGGGAGATTGTTCGTTATGTATATACCCTAGAGGCCATTGTTGTACATATGATGTATATTATAATAGATGCTTGGATATATATAGAGAGGACTTTCTTGCCCGTCATGATAGTATGCTATTTGGTTTCACTTTATCTTAACATGTTGACTTATATTGATTTACTGTCTTACTCTCACATGTTGATAAAGCCCTTAGGATATCTACTCGACTACTGGGACTATGATGAGATCATACTAGTGAGGCCAGGGTAGTCGACGAGTACATCCTATAACTGTTCCTAGTCAAGGGTGTGTCGAGACAGGGCATCGATACACCAGAGTAGACTAGCGTATACGTATCTTGACCCATATGATGGACGATGGATGATCCAATATCCATCGGTGTTTGACATCAAAGATAGTGTACGGGTGCTCAGTGGAGACTGGGTACACTGGACGGACTCGCCGAGAACTCCCAGATGGTATTATACCTCACGTCAGATGGCAGTTCTCCGGTGACACAGGTACAGGGTAGTCTGTAGACCCGAGATCGTCATAGAGTCTTATGTGATTCGCACTGTGCTTTGATTTCCACCTTACCACGTCCAAGAGGGCATGCAAAACGGTGGCTTTTGGGTGCAGTCCCGAATCACATGGAGGCAATGAGCGATAGGAGGGGATTCGTCTCTCCCGGTATAGGGAGTAGATGTTGTGCTGTGTTCGATTGGCTATAACTGGAAGTCCCTGGTCAGGGCAGATATAGAGATTTACTAGTAAGTGTTACCAGTAGTTTCTGGACCCGTTATGAGCCTCACATCGACACGACTTATCGGTTACTGGGGTCTGACGTATACCACCCCTAGACTAGATATGCGACATATCAGACGAAGAGACCGGACTGTACGTGAGTGTTACTGTTTGGATTCACAGGAGAATGTACAGGCTTGCTTGTTGATCTTCTGATCACTCAATACCTGGATGGCCGTTATGTTTAGCTGACCGCTTGCAGCTTATGGATGTTTGATATGATCATCACCTGCTACCGGCGTATTGACGATTCTTTAGAGTCCTACATAGAGGTTTCTTGACTCAGGCAAAACGGAGTAGGGGCACATATGTGATATGTGCACGACCGAGGATAATGCGATATGAGATACCGTATTATATTCTCACGATATTTTGATATGAGCCGGATCATCAGATCAAGTGTTGATTCAATGAATCGGTACATGATATATTAGTCGATTATATTCTATATAGCCGGATTGTCGGATCAAGTGTTTATTCGATAATTTAATGTATAATAATATATATGATATATTGCATTACATTATCTAATATTGGCTCGCTTTATTATTTCATTTTCTCACCGGGTAATACATTGATATATATGCGATATATGTTAATTATATTATTTTCTTTTGTTACAAAATATATTATATATGTGATATATAATATTGTAACATGATATGATTACTAATGCAACATATTTAGTGGAGATTAAACAAGGTTAGGGTTTGATTAGGGTTAGTTCTTTCAAGAACCTTCTAGAAGGTTTTCTTTTGTTTTGAGATATTATGGTTGATATTTTCTAGTGACTCATTGTTTAACCCAACCCAAACCCTAGCCCTAGTTAAATCTTTACTTGTGTTATCCTTGTCATCCTTGACCATGGTTGCATTATTAATCATATATCATTTCATTATTCATCACAAAAGGAATTAATTCTTTTTTCTTCTTCTTCTTCAACCTTGAGCTTTGAGAAAGCTTTCTAGGTTTTCATTTTGTGATGATTAAGAGTGAGAATTTGATATAAAAAGAAAGTATAAACACTACTCCATCATCCTCATCTAATCTAGCCAATTAGATTAGGGTGTTCACCTCGTTAGAGAGAGAGAGCTTGAGTTATAGAAACTTCGAGGTAGATCATCGGAGAAAAGGAAGACTACAAGCTAGCATGGATCGTTCGAGTTGTAGAGCCTCTCTTGAGTCCGGGAGATCGTGGATCATGGCGAAGGGACTTCTACTCGGAGCTTATGAAGCGAAGGAGCGGACTACAAAGGTTGTAATCCCTCACACTTTGTTGTAAAGATGTTTACTTGCATGTTAAACCCTAATAATCTTGCAAAGATCCCGGTTTTGGGTTGTTCGACACGTCTAAATTTTTATTCGGGCATGCTTGATGCCTTATATACTTTCATAAGAGTGCCTAGGAACCCTACAGTACCGGGAGAGATGAATCCTATCTAGTAATCTGTGAATAGTAGGAACACACTTGAGGCGAAGTAGCAGTGTCAAGCCAACAGACTATGCTGTACTCATGTCACCTGGGAACTGCTACCTGACGATAGGTATAGTACCAACCAGCAATACCCCATGAGTCCGTCCAGTATAACTCATAGCCCAATAAGCACCTGCATACTATCTCCAGTACGACGTACTGATGGCTGTGGGACAGACCATCTCCCCTGCTCGGATGAGAAGCGTATACACTAGTCTACTCTGGAGTATCGATGCCCTGTCTCGATAATCCTACGACTAGGGACCTGTATATGGATGTGCTTGTAGACTGCCCAGCCCCCACTAGTGTGACTGCCATCACAACGCCGGTAGTCAAGCAAAGATCCTAAGGGCTCTATCAATATGTATTAGCGATATGTTAAAAAAAACATATACACATATCAAGATAGATACAAACCAAGTAGCATACTACTATATCGAGCAAGATTGTCATAAATCCGTGTATATATCCCAAGCTTCTAAAATGTAATATACAAACTAGTACTATACAATAATGGCCTCTAGGGCATATCACACTAACAATCTCCCACGTGCACTAAGGCCATGTGCTGGCATATCGCAGACTAATTATCTCGAATAGCCTCTCAAACTGCGTCTGAGGGATGGCCTTTGTGAATGGATCTGCAGTGTTTTCCTCAGTAGCAACTCTCTGAACCTCGATCTCCCAGTGATCCACGATCTCCCTGATCAGGTGAAACCGCCTCAAGATGTGTCTGGACATCTGATAGGACCTGGGTTCCTTTTCAAAAGCTATAGCCCCGTTGTTGTCTCAATACAGAGATATTGGATCAACAATGGACAGAACCACCTGAAGTTCTGTTAAGAACTTCCTCATCTAGACTGCTTCTTTTGCGGCATCAGAAGCTGCGATATACTCCGCTTCCATCGTCGAGTCAGCAACGGTGTCCTGCTTAGAACTCTTCCAACAGACCACCCCTCCATTGAGGGTAAATACAAAACCTGACATGGACTTGGAGTCATCCTTGTCACTCTAGAAGCTGGAGTCAGCAAAGGCCTCGATCTGGAGGTCTTTTCCGCCGTAAACCAAGAACATTTCCTTAGTCCTTCTCAGGTACTTGAGAATGTTCTTTACTGCTATCCAGTACTTCTCCCCAGGGTTTGACTGATACCGGCTTACCACGCTCAGTGCGTAAGCAACATCTGGTCTGGTACACAACAACGCATACATTATAGAGCCTACCGCAGAAGCGTAGGGTATAATAGACATGCGATCCCTTTCCGAATCAGTCTTGGGAGACATCTCTTTAGAGAGGGTGATTCCGTGACAAGCCGGTAAATTACCGCGCTTAGAATCTTCCATACTGAATCTTTTCAGTATGGTGTCGATGTACTTGGACTGTGAAAGTCCTTACTGAAAGTTGAACTTAGCACCGTCAAGGGGTTCAAGAGGCATCAAGCATGCCAAATTTTAATTTTTCTAAGTGCTAAGCTAGACTAACAAGATCACTACTAGAATTTTAGGTTTTTCCTTTGTGATGTGATTAAGCTTAAGAGAAAGTTTAAGAGCATACTACCTTTATAGTTCGTGTCCTTCTCTTCAAAAGCTCCAGGATGAAGTCCACATGACTCTTCAAGGCTCCTCTCCAAGTTGTATGAACCTCCTTCGTGATCTTCGCGCCAAAGACGATCCACCCGAAGTCCACAAGCACAAGTTTTTCAATACACAAAACACTTTTAGTGTAGGAAACACACCACACCAAATTGCTAGTTTGGTGTGGGATGATAAAGTAGGGGATAAGTAAAGCTCACTAAGGTCTCACAAGCTTAATGATTCACATCTCATGTGAGGGTTTTGAGCTTGGAGGTGAGGTGAAGAAAATTGTAGAGAGCAAGAGAAGAAAAGAGCTCAAGAAAAATGGCTAAGGCATGAACTATGAAGCAAGTGTAGAATGAATGAATAATATGAATAATATCTATCCTCACTTATTCAAGCATGGATTAAATTGCAATTCTAAATTGCAACCATGCTTGAATAGTGAGTCAAGACTAATATTATATCATAAAAACCCATGCCTTAACCATACCCAAAATATATCCACAATTTACACCTCATTTTTCTATTTTTCTAAAAATAGAAAAACATGCCATACTTCATAATATATATATATATATATATATATATATCAAATATACATTAATATATATATAAATAAAGCAATTAGTGAGCTAATGATATTAGTTAAGATATAATTATATCATATAATATATATATATATATATCACGTTATTAAATTAACACTTGATCTAATAATCCGGTTATATCACATATAACCGACTAATATCATTAATTTGAATATCACATTATCAAACCAACACTTGATTCGATAATCCAGTTATATCACATATAACCTGACTGATAACGGATAACTGCCATATTATAATACGGTATCACATACACGTATTTAATCAGGCCCACAAACATATCACATATGTGTCCTACTTTGTTTCGCTTGAATCAGGAAACTTCTGTGTGGGACTCTAAAGACTCGTCAATACGCCAGCAGTAGGTGATGATCACATCAGTCACCTACAAGCCATCAGCGGTACTAGCTGGACGTAACGGCTATCCGGGTATTGAGTGATATGAAGATCAACAAGCAAGCTCGTCCATAGTCTCCATAAAGCCTATCAGTAACGATACCGTACAGTCCGGTCTCTTCGTCTGATATGTCGCATATCATGTCTAGAGGTGGTAATCGTCAGCCCCCAGTTACATGATAAGTCATGACGATGTCTGGCCTATAACAGTTTGAGAAACTACTGATAACTCTTATCAGTAAATCTCATCAGCAGCCCTGGCCAAGGACTTCCAGTTATAGCCAATCGAGCATAGCGCAACATCAACCCCCAATACCGGGAGAGACGAAAACTCTCATATCGCTCATTGCCTCCATGTGACTCGAGACTGTACCCAAAATCCACCCGTTTGCACGACTTCTTTGAGCCGTGGTAGGAAGAAAATCAAAGCATAGTGGGAGCCACACAAGACTCTATGATGAGCTCGGGTCTACAGACTAACCTGTACCAGTGTCACCAGAGGACTGCTATCTGACGATAGGTATACTACCAACTAGGAGTCCTCGGCGAGTCCGTTCGGTGTACCCATTCTCCAATGAGCACCTGTGTACAATCTTTGATGTCACACACCAATGGTTGTGGGATCAACCATCGCCCTCTAAGGGACAAGAAACGTACACACTAGTCTACTCTGGAATATCTATGTCATAGTCTCGTTATTCCCTCGACTAGGAACTGATTAAAGGATGTACTTTTGGACCACCCTGGCCCCACTAGTATGATCTCATCATAGTCCTGGTAGTCAAGTACATATCCTAAGGGCTTTATCAACATGCGAGAGTAAGACAATACAGAATACCAGTCAACATGTTAAGATAAAGAGTAACCAGAGAGCACACTATCATGTCGAGCAAGAAAGTCCTCTATATATATGTCCAAGCATCCACTATAATATACATCACATGTACAATAATGGCCTCTGGGGCATACATATTCCTAACAATCTCCCACTTGCACTAAGGCCATGTGCTGTAGTATCTCATACCCAACATCCAAAAAATTCTCTCAAACTGTATCTGGGGGAGGGCCTTCGTGAGTGGATCTGCTATATTGTCCTTCGTGTCAACTCTCCTGACCTCAATCGCCCAGCGATCTACTATCTCCCTGATCAGGTGATACCGCCTCAGAATATGTCTGGATCTCTGATGGGACCTGGGTTCCTTGGCCAAAGCCACCGCTCCATTGTTATCACAATATACAGGTATTGGATGCTCAATGGATAGAACCACACCAAGCTCAGCAATGAACTTCTTCATCCAGACAGCCTCTTTGGCAGCATCGTTGGCAGCGATGTATTCAGCCTCCATCGTCGAGTCTGCTATGGTGTCTTGCTTGGAACTCTTCCAACACACCGCCCCTCCGTTGAGGGTAAAGACAAAACCCGAGACCGACTTACTGTCGTCCTTATCACTCTGGAAGCTCGAATCGGTAAAGGACTCCACCTGGAGTTCACCGTTACCATACACCAAGAACATTTCTGTAATCCTTCTCAAGTACTTAAGAATGTTCTTTATAGCTGTCCAATGGTTCTTCCCAGGATCTGATTGATACCTGCACACTACGCCTAGTGAGTAAGCTACATCTGGTCTGGTACATAACATCGAATACATGACGGAGCCTACTCCCGAAGCATAAGGTATCTCTTGCATGCGAGCTCTCTCCAAATCAGTCTTAGGAGACATCTCTTTGGAGAGAGTGATTCCTGAGGAAGCGGGTAAATTACCTCGCTTGGAATCTTCCATACTAAAGCTCTTTAGTATGATGTCAATGTACCTGGATTGGGACAATCCCAAAATCCGTTTAGATCTATCTCTATAGATCTTTATCCCCAGGATGTAGGAGGCATCACCAAGATCTTTCATGGAGAACTTGAGTGATAAGAATAGCTTGACCGAGTGTAGCATAGGAATATCATTCCCTATCAAGAGTATGTCATCCACGTACAATACAAGGAAGACCACCTTACTCTCTACAGCCTTCTTATATATACAAGGTTCATCTACATTTTTGATGAAGTCAAACTCTTTGATAGCTTCATCAAAACAAATGTTCCAACTCCGCGATGCCTGCTTTAATCCGTAGATGGATTTAAGCAACTTGCACACCTTTCCGCTGCTCCCACTGTCTACGAAGCCCTCTGGCTGTGTCATGTACACGCTCTCTTCTAAATCACCATTTAGAAAAGCTGTCTAGACGTCCATCTGCCATATTTCGTAGTCATGGTATGCAGCAATGGCAAGTAGGATCCTGATGGACTTAAGCATAGCGACAGGAGAAAAGGTTTCATCATAGTCGACACCAGGTCGTTGACGAAAACCTTTTGCTATAAGTCTAGCTTTGAAAGTCTCAACTTTTCCATCTACACCTATCTTCTTTTTGAAGATCCACTTGCTCCTAATGGGTTTTACCCCTTCAGGAGCAACTTCCAAAGTTCATTCTTTGTTAGTGTATATGGATTCCATCTCAGATCGCATTGCATCCAGCCATTTCATAAAGTCCCCACTTGTGATGGCCTGCTCGAAGCTAGTTGGGTCATCATCTTCCATGATGCAACTCTCGCTCCCACCATCAATGAGAAAACCGTAGTATGTCTCAGGTGGATGAAGAATCCTACTAGATCAGTGGAGAGGCTGAGGTTCGTTGGGAACTATCGAATCCTCTGGTTCTACCAAATCTTCTGTTATAGTTTGTGCAACTGGAACCTCTTCCAGTTCTACCTCAAGGCCACTAATTTCTTTCGCAAGAAATTCATTTTCTAAAAAGGTGGCATGCCGAGAAACAAACACCTTTTGCTCCTCGGTGTGGTAGAAAATATACCCTTATGAGTTTTTGGGATATCCTACAAACTTGCACAGAACAGACCTTGCCTCGAGCTTGTCCGAATTGTGCCTTTTGACATAGGCCGGACAACCCCATATCTTAACATAATTAAGATATGGTCTCTTCCCTTTCCATATCTCATATGGAGTGATAGGCACTGATTTGGTAGGGACCATATTCAATAAGTACATGGCTGTCTCAAGCGCATACCCCCAAAAAGAAATAGGTAACTCAGCGGTGCTCATCATAGAGCGCACCATATCCAATAGGGTGCGATTCCTCCGCTCCGATACACCGTTGTGCTGTGGTGTATACGAAGGAGTAAGCTGAGAGAGAATCCCATTCTCTTTTAGATAATCACGGAATTCTGTGCTCAAGTATTCTCCTCCTCGATCAGATCGAAGGATTTGAATACTTTTACCCGTCAGGTTCTCAACTTCATGCTTATATTCTTTGAATTTCTCAAAAGCTTCAGACTTGTTTTTCAACAGTAACACATGTCCGTATCTTGAGAGATCGTCAGTGAATATAATGAAGTATGAGGAACCATTCCTGGCATGTGTAGACATGGGACCGCATACATCACTATGTATCAGTCCCAAGAGTTCCGTAACTCTTTCTCCGTGTCCTGTAAATGGAGTTTTGGTCATCTTGCCTTTGAGACATGACTGGCAAGTTTCATACGATGAAAGTTCGAATGGATTCAAATATCCATCCTTATGTAACTTAGCTAGTCGTGTCGCATTGATATGACCTAGTCTACAATTCCACAAGAAGGATTCGTTCATTTCTGAACTTCTCCTCTTGTGTGTGTTCTGTACGTTAAGAACTGTGTTTTGATTCAGAACGTATAATCCGTTACATAACGCACCAAACCCAATCAACATTTGATTTAGGTAAATGTTCATAACATTATTCTCTACTACAAAGTTATATCCTTCTTTATCTAATAAAAAAATTGATATTAGATTGCATATCATAGAGGGTACGTAATAACAGTCATTCAGGATCAATATATTCCCAGTTGGCAATACAAGGTGATATTAACCAACTGCTTTGGCTGCAACACTTGCACCATTCCCTACTTTTAGAGAATGATTACATTTTCCCAGTTCTCTACCTTTCCTTAGCCCATGCAACAAATTGCATGTGTGGGAGATCCCGATCCGGTATCTAATACCCAAGGCGTAGAGTGTACTGAGAAACGGTTCTCTGTAACTAACACACCCGAAGAAGATGCATCAACATGCTTATCTTCGATTGGGTGGCGTGGGAATCCGGATATACCCTTATTTCCTGCTCGGATTTATAACACTTATAAATTGGAGCGGAACCAACGTTCCCCTGCCCTGTATAAAAGGAGGGTTCGGTCAATACATCCATATTATTATCATGATTAAGGCGTGACATTAGTTGCTGCCTGGAAAGAGAGAAAAGGAAACGCGTTAGCGTGCGCTCTTTGCAAGATTAGATTGGTTATTATCTTATCTAATCAGGATGGCTCCCACTGTTTTTATCAAATCTTCCTTCAAACCCTAAAAGGTAAGACCAGCCGGGATTAATTACACCTTACAAGTTCGCCAATATTTCAGCCAGGCCAGTGCCGATACTTTGAGGGAGGTTCCCCGTGCTTTCGCACGGACCTAATTAAAATAAACCTCATTTTCCCAAGGGCGTAACCCCGTTAACACCTTTCTAGAAACCTACTTGATCGGCTAATTGTGATGTATAAAATTCTCCCAGGAGTAACTCTTATTCGCAGTGGGTATCGGGATCCAACTATCTCATAGAAGGTATGCAATCTCATTGCAAATTTCAACACTTGAAATTCCCGATAATATTTTGCCCCTAGCGTCCTATGACCTTGACGAAAGCCAACAAACCATAGTCCGCTGGTCAAGTTCAACCCGTACATTTCATGATTGAATTAAACCCACCCGCACGACCCTTGACAAAAGCCAACAAAGTCGTACGACTACCCTAATCCGATCGCATCATATGCAGCAGATAAGCAGTAAGTAGCTACCGCACACACGAATACTGAATACTACTTATCTGAAATGATGGAGGGCTACGACAGGTTTTTAAGAAAACCTTTTGCATAATGAACTTGATATCGTTGCAGAATCGAGTGATTTTGAAAAGGGGTGTTTTTTAGGCTTTTGCTAGTTTCGCTAAAGAGGTCACTCCCGGTGAAGGGATCTCGGCTCTTTCCTCATCGAATGAGGTGCAAGATATTCAGGAATACCACTATGCAAAACAAGAACTAGAAAAGCTATCAAAAACAAAACCGAGTGTCGTAGCATTTGCTAGTTTTGCTAAAGAGGTTACTCCCGGTGAAGGGATCTCGGCTCTTTCCTCATCGAATGAGGTGCTGGATATTTATCAAGGAATACTACTATGCAAAGCAAAAACTAGAGTTACCTTTTTTGAAAATTTGATTCTACAACATCTTTTGGTTTATTTCTTTTCATTGATCACATTAATGAAGTCCCATCATTTAATGTTTCCTAAACATTACAGAAAAAGAAACGAAAATAGAACGTACGCTTATGCCATCCGCATTCACCACGGGGCCCCATCATGCACCGTTAGGTTACTTAACTACCGGCAGAACGGGGGCTGGACTAGTGCGGGTGCAAAAAATAAGCAATGTTTATTATATATCATATATATAATATAACATGATCACATCACAGAAACAAGCAGCAGAAGCAATATATGAAATATTGGATATACTAGGATTTCCGTGTTTTAATTTTAGCCAGTAATATAAAACACGGATTCCACAGTCGGATGAATAGCCAAACCCACATCCCATAGACCCCTACGAGAGCGGCAAGTAACCCTACCAATTCTAGAGTTAGGAAACCCAGTTTCAACTCCTTGAGATGGTCTCCCACTGGACTCTAGAACCCGGTTACTTGTGCTCCACACCTTGGGTCTATCCTAATGCAGAAAAGTAAATAATATACAACAATGGTGACATCATCCTCAACCCGGAAGTGCCCCAATAAAAGAATATTACATTGAATTTTACATGAATGAAAATATAAAAACTCTCATCTCACATAAAAAAAAACCCGGCTATTCAATCACGACGATCCAATAAATCATATCATAAGCAACACATAACATCTCATGTCATCAACGTAAGTAAATATGCGTATCCCGAAAACTCTTTGACATATAGCAACGAGTTCGGGATACCCCACATATTACACATATGATCGCAGAAAAGAAATTGAAAATTACAATGATTAGAATCCGCATTATCCTTACACATCATAAACCCGGAATATCACATATTCCGAATTTCATGCCTAACATGTAAAACTTGCATTTTAGACTCAAATTGAAAACACTTTTCAATAATGTGTGGGATAATTCAACAATATTCCCGACTAGGTGATCGCGTACAATACGCAATTGCGACGGAGTTTTGATCCGAATCAAAACTTCGTTGCAATCGATCAATTGAGACTAAACGGCTAGGTTTACTAACTAGTTTTCATAAAACAAATTAATCTGGATTCTAATAATTGTATCACACACATCACAAATCTTGTATAATAACCACGACATTATAATTCCGCACACAATTAGCAAACTTAAACCAATTTTTCCAACACTTGAAAAACAGTGAGCTAAAGTTCCAAAACCGGTCGTTTTAGGCCAATCCGGGAGTCGAAACGAACTCGAAACCCGCCCGAATCTTCGCAGGGGCGAAGACCCACAAATAAGTATCTAAAGGGGGCCTAAAGGGGGTACCCCACCCCCGAGGCCACCACGAGGTGGCCAGAGGGTGAGGAAGACCCGAAACTGGCCAAGGTGGGGCAGTTTCGGGTCCCTACCGCTAAGACCACCTTGTGGTCGTCTCGGGGAGTGGGCCCAGCCATTCGGTCCCCTCGGGGTGTCCCTGGGGTGCACACGCTCCACCCCACGACTTCTCGGTTCAAACCGTGAGCCCGCGGGGTGTGCAAACAACTCAAAACATCAATTTCGAAACTGTTTTCTCGGCAGTTTTTGCGCGATAAAAACGGCGGATTTCTAACATCACTACAAGTAATCCTAATATTCTAGCTTGGCTCTGATACCATTAAAGTCGACCTTAGCACCGTCAAGGGGTTCAAGAGGCATCAAGCATGCCAAATTTTAATTTTTCTAGGTGCTAAGCTAGACTAACAAGATCACTGCTAGAATTTTAGGATTTTCCTTTGTAATGTGATTAAGCTTAAGAGAAAGTTTAAGAGCATACAACTTTTGTAGTTCATGTCCTTCTCTTCAAAATCTCCGGGATGAAGTCCACATGACTCTTCAAGGCTCCTCCTCTCCAGGTTGTACGAACCTCCTTCGTGATCTTCGCGGCAAAGACGATCCACCCGAAGTCCACAAGCACAAGCTTTTCACTACACTAAACACTTTTAGTGTAGGAAACACACCACACCAAATTGCTAGTTTGGTGTGGGATGATGAAGTAGGGGATAAGTAAAGCTCACTAAGGTCTCACAATCTCAATGATTCACATCTCATGTGAGGGTTTTGAGCTTGGAGGTGAGATGAAGAAAATTGTAGAGAGCAAGAGAAGAAAAGAGCTCAAGAAAAATGGCTAAGGCGTGAACTATGAAGCAAGTGTAGAAAGAATGAATAATATGAATAATATCTATCCTTACTTATTCAAGCATGGATTAAATTGCAATTCTAAATTGCAACCATGCTTGAATAGTGAGTCAAGACTAATATTATATCATAAAAACCTATACCTTAACCATACCTAAAATATCTCCACAATTTACACCTCATTTTTCTATTTTTCTAAAAATAGAAAAACATGTCATGCTTCATATAATATATATATACACACACACACACACAATAATATATATATATATATAAATTAGTGAGCTAATGATATTAGTTGAGATATAATTATATCATATATAATATATATCACATTATTAAATCAACACTTGATCTAATAATCTGGTTATATCACATATAACCGACTAATATCATTATTCTGAATATCACATTATCAAACCAAAACTTGATTCGATAATCCGGTTATATCACATATAACCTGACTGATATCAGATAACTGCCATATTACAATACGGTATCACATACTCGTATTTAATCAAGCCCACACACATATCACATATGTGTCCTACTTCGTTTCGCTTGAACCATGAAACTTCTGTGTGGGACTCTAAAGACTTGTCAATACGCCAGCAGTAGGTGATGATCACATCAGTCACCTACAAGCCGTCAGCGGTACTAGCTGGACGTAACGGCTACCCGGGTATTGAGCGATATGAAGATCAACAAGCAAGCTCGTCCATACTCTCCATGAAACCTATTAGTAATACTACCGTACAATCCGGTCTTTTCGTCTGATATGTCGCATATCATGTCTAGGGGTGGTAAACGTTAGCCCCCAGTAATGTGATAAGTCATGCCGATGTCTGGCCTATAACAGTTTGAGAAACTACTGATAACTCTTATCAGTAAATCTCATCAGCGGCCCTAGCCAGGGACTTCCAGTTATAGCCAATCGAGCATAGCGCTACATCAACCCCCAATACAGGGAGAGACGAAACCCCTCCTATCGCTCATTGCCTCCATGTGACTTGGGACTGTACCCAAAATCCACATGTTTGCACGACTCCTTTGAGCCGTGGTAGGGAGGAAATCAAAGCACAGTGGGAGCCACACAAGACTCTATGACGATCTTGGGCCTACAGACTAACATGTACTAGTGTCACCAAAGGACTGCTATCTGACGATAGGTATACTACCAACTAGGAGTTCTCGATGAGTCCGTTCGGTGTACCCATTCTCCCTGTTATAGCCAATCGAGCATAGCGCAATCGAGCACAGGGACTTCCAGTTATAGCCAATCGAGCATAGCGCAACATCAACCCCCAATACCGGGAGAGACAAAACCCCTCCTATCGCTCATTGCCTCCATGTGACTCGGGACTGTACCCAAAATCCATATGTTTGCACGACTCCTTTAAGCCGTGGTAGGGAGGAAATCAAAGCATAGTGGGAGCCACACAAGACTCTATGATGATCTCGGGCCTACAGACTAATATGTACCAGTGTCACCAAAGAACTGCTATCAGACGATAGGTATACTACCAACTAGGAGTCCTCGGCGAGTCTGTTCGGTGTACCCATTCTCTAATGAGCACTTATGTATAATCTTTGATGTCACACACCAATAGTTATGGGATCAACCATCGTCCTCTAAGGGATAAGAAACGTACACACTAGTCTACTCTGGAATATCGATTCCCTAGTCTCGATATTCCCTCGACTAGGAACTGATTAAAGGATGTACTTTTGGACCACCCTGGCCCTACTGGTATGATCTCATCATAGTCCTGGTAGTCAAGCACATATCCTAAGGGCTTTATCAACATGCGAGAGTAAGACAGTATAGAATACCAGTCAACATGTTAAGATAAAGGGTAACCAGGTAGCACACTATCATGTCGAGTAAGAAAGTCCTCTATATATATGTCCAAGCATCCACTATAATATACATCACATGTACAATAATGGCCTGTAGGGCATACATATCCTAACACCAACATCCTCTTAGATCTGTTAGTTGTATGTATGCCCTAGAGGCTATTATTGTACATGAGATGTATACTAGAGTGGATGCTTGGACATATATAGGGAGGACTTTCTTATTCAACATGATAGTACGCTATCTTGTTGCTCTTTATCTTAACATGTACACTAACTGTCTCTCTGTTATATGTTGATAAAGCCCTTAGGATGTGTACTAGACTACCAGGATTATGATGCAGATCATACTAGTGGGGCCTGGACAGTCCATGAGTTCATCCTTTAATAGTTCCAGTTGTGGGAGTATCAAGACGAGGTATCGATATTCCAGAGTAGACTAGCGTATACGCTTCTCGACCCATATGATAGGCGATGGATGATCCTATATCCATTGGTGTTTGACATCAGAGATCGTATACGGGTGCTCAGTGGTGACTAGGTACACTGAACGGACTCACCGAGAACTCCAAGATGGTATTATACCTCACGTCAGATAGCAGTTCTCTGGTGACACTTGTACAGGTTAGTCTGTCGACCCGAGATCGTCATAGAGTCTTGTGTGTCTCCTACTGTGCTTTGATTTCCACCCTACCATGGCTCTACTGAGTCATGCAAACAGGTGGTTTTTGGGTACAGTCCCGAGTCACATGGAGGCAATGAGCGATAGGAGAGTATTTCGCCCCTCCCGATATTGGGGGTTGATGTTTCACCATGCCCGACTGGCCATAACTGGAAATCCCTGGCCAGGGTAGATGAGATTTACTGGTAAGTGTTATCAGTAGTTTCTCGATCCGTTATGGACCTTACATCGGCATGACTTATCAAGCTATTGGGGTCTGACGTTTACCACCCCTAGGCGAGATATGTTGTTAGTTATATGTATGCCCTAGAGGCCATTACTGTACATACGATATGTATTGTAGTGGATGCTTGGACATATATAGGGAGGACTTTCTTGCTCGACATGATAGTATGCTATCTGGTCACCCTTTATCTTAACATGTACTCTGATTGTCTCTATGTTACATGTTGATAAAGCCCTTAGGATGAGTACTTGACAACCAAGACTATGATGCATATCATACTAGTGGGGACAATGTAGTCGCCAAGTACATCCTTCAAATGTTCCTAGTCGTGGGAGTACCGAGACAGGGCATTGATACTCCAGAGTAGACAAGCGTATGCGCTTCTTGACCCATATGATGGGCGATGGATGATCCCATATCCATTGGTGTTTGACATCAGAGAAGCTATACGGGTGCTCGGTGGAGACTGGGTACACTGGACGGACTCGCTGAGAACTCCCAGATGGTATTATACCTCACGTCAGATGGCAGTTCTCTGGTGACACTGGTACAGGTTAGTCTGTAGACCAGAGATCGTCATAGAGTCTTGTGTGATTCCCACTGTGCTTTGATTTCCATCATACCACGTCCAAGAGAGCGTGCAAAAAGGTGGCTTTTGGGTACAGTCCCGAATCACATGGAGGCAATGAGCGATAGGAGGGGTTTCGTCTCTCCCGGTATAGGGAGTTGATGTTGCGCTGTGTTCGATTGGCTATAACTGGAAATCCCTGGCCAGGGTTGCTGAGATTTACTGGTAAGTGTTATCAGTACTTTCTCGAACTATTATGGACCTCATATCAACACGACTTATCAAGCTACTGGGGTCTGACATTTACCACCCCTATGCGAGATATGCGACATATCAGACGAAGAGACCGGACTGTACGGGAGTGTTACTGGTTAGATTCACGGGAGAATGTACAGGCTTGCTTGTTAATCTTCTGATTGCTCAATACCTGGGTGGCTGTTAGGTTTAGCTGACCACTTGCAGCTTGTGGGTGTTTGATATGATCATCACCTACTGCCGGCGTATTGACGATTCTTTAGAGTCCTACACAGAGGTTTCCTGGCTCAGGCAAAACGGAGTAGGAGCACATATATGATATGTGCGGGACCGAGAAAAATACGTGTATGTGATACCGTATTAGATTCTCGCGATATGAGATATCGGCCGGGTATATGTGATATAGCCGGGTCATCGGATCAAGTGTTGATTCGATGAACTGATACAGATTATATTAGTCGGTTATTTGTGAAATAGCCGGATTATCGGATCAAGTGTTGATTCGATAATTTAATGTATAATTATATATTTGATATATTAAATTACATTAACTAATATAAGCTCACTAAAAAATTCTTTTTCTCACTCATGTAATACATTGATATATATGTGATATATGTTAATTGTATTATTTTATTTTGTTACAATAAATATTGTATATGTGATATATAATATTGTAACAAGTTATGATTATTAATGCAACATGATTAGTGGAGATTAAACATGGTTACGGTTTGATTTGGGTTAATCTTTTCTAGAAGCTTTTGTTTTGTTTTCTTGCAAAGATATTTATGTTGATATTTTGTGAGATATTCTTTAACCCAACCCAAACCCTTAACCCTAAAAAACACTTTACAATGGTTAGCCTCTTCATCTTTGACCATGGTTGCATTTGTAATGATAACACACAATTCATTATTCATCACAAAGTAATTCATCTTCTTCTTCCTCCTTGTAAAGCTTTCTAGCTTTGAGTTTAGTGATGAAAATGAGTGAGATTAAGAAAATAAATGAGAGCTAAATTCCTATTTCATCATTCTAATCTATTCTAGCCATTTAGATTAGGGTGTTTGCTTTGCTAATACTTGATTAGAAAAGCAAAAGCTTGGGTTTGAGTTTCTTCAAGGTAGATCATCTTTGTTATCGAAGATCGGAAGCAAGCTTGCATCTTTCTTTTGTGGAGCCTCTCTAGAGTCCGGATACTCGATGATCGCAGTAAAGGGACCTCAACACGGAGCTTTAGAAGTGAAGGACCGGACTACAAAGGTTGTAATCCCAAACTCTTAGAAGTAAAGTTGTTTACTTGCTTTGTTTCGCCTAATCTCTAGTTTAAGATCTTGGTTAGGGTTGTTCGGCACGTCTAAAATTTAAATCGGGCATGGTTGATACCTTGTAGAACCTTGTGAGAGTGCCTAGAAACCCTACAGTAGTATCAGAGCCAAGCTAGAGTTTTAGGCGAAGTCTAGACGAAGTTTAAAGTCCGACCGAACCCCGAAACCCCGTTTTACTCCTCTCTCTGGAAATTTTTTAAAATGTTGATTTTTTCTGTATTAAAAATACTCAGAAAATTAAGCAGGAAAATCTAAGAATTACTGTGAAAAACAAGCCACTAATACCATTAAAGTGCCGTGGAACCGCGGCAGAACTATGGCTTGCGCGGCGGTTCCGCGGCCATACAGTGGAGTTAGTGTTAGTTCTTTGCACAGTAATAACCGTAGGTATTTCCTGATGCTTCTGGGGATTTTTGATATTACTCAAGTGTTGAGTTTTCTGGAGATCTTTTGTATTCGTTGATTCGATCGGAAAGTTTGACTTCGTTTAAGTTTTTTCCGGGTAATTTAGAACGTGTTAAAAAGTTCGAACGAATATCAATAACTCACTTTTTCCCCTGCCGGAAAATTTCCAAATGTTGGATTTTTCCGTAGTTTAAGAATGTTCTTAGTCGTGCAAGTAACTCGGTGGACCCTCTAGAAGAACACAAAACTTAACTCGATTATATGACCTTCTGAACCACCTCTAAACCTTAGGGTTTGGGGCAGTACGGCGTTGTCACATGTGAGGCGTTGGTTTGACCCTTCTACGGCTGGACCATTGGTACTGTGGCATGTGATGGATACTTTTTGAACTCCGCTCAAGTGTTGAGCTATTTGGGAAATCTTGGGTGTTTGTTTATTCGATCGGAAAGTTTAATATTGTCTATATATCTGGAATGTGATACAATATTTGGAATCCATAAGTAGTTATGAGATAACTAATTTGAATATTATAAATCTAGCAGTTTAGTCTCAGATGATCGGTTGCCACGGGATTTTGATGCGATCAAAAGTCCGTCGCAATCATGTATCGTACGCGGATACTCGCCGGGTAAACTTAATAGATAGCTGATTGATTCGAATTCTTGTTGTGTGTTTAAGAAAATGTATAGAATCACAATCAAAGAATTATTTTGACCGTAATCAATAACGGTGTCGAATGTAGCGCGTTAGTAAGTGCGGATCGTCCACAGGGAAAGTGTAATCGTTCGTATTTTGTTTTGTTTGAATTGAAAATTTAATAGAAAAGAAAAGCAAAATGATTCAAGATTTTTATCGATGAGTTCAAGTGTCACTATTCTAATCAAGAATCAAGAAAACGATAACATCAAGAATCAAGATGTGATATAATTCCAATCGATTTGGGTTTCAAGATTTGTAGTAAAGCTCATAGGAATCGATTAGATTGCAGATGTGAAGAAGATTCAAGATTATGATTTCTTATCTATTAACAAATTGATGCTAAATCGATGTAGAATTCATCGAGGATCAAGGATCTTGCGAAGAATTAGGGTTCCTCATCCTATCCTTTGTCCTTTCGATGAATCACATTCACTAGATAGCTTCTTGAAAGTCGAATGATCAAATGTTGATCTCTATATCGTGCGAAAGGAATCACGAACGCATTCGCATCGATCTAGATTATCGATTAATCAATTTTCAAGAATTTCCAATGTCTATAAGACTTAAGAAAACGTTTAAAGATTCATCAACATCATCATTCTACAATCATCTCGATTCCTCCACGAGCGGAGTTTATTCGCGCATAATCACAAAGAATACATTCAAGATTTGAATATGAATCATAATGCTCGAATTGAAATAAAAGCAAGTTTAAAGAATCTTCACCTTTATTTATTCCACAAATTGTTACACATTGCTCAAGAGACCACAAGAATTTGAGAAGGAACAAAATTGTCGAATCTAGCATTGCATCGGCTCCTTGAGTCGTGGATCGGCTTGGATCTCGTGCTCCGATGAATGCCGGCTTCGCTTCTAAAGGATGGTTGAAGACTTGCTTTGCTTGAACTCCATGGATCTTGAATTTGGATGTTAGTTATATGTATGCCCTAGAGGCCATTACTGTACATACGATGTATATTGTAATGGATGCTTGGACATATATAGGGAGGACTTTCTTGCTCGACATGATAGTATGCTATCTAGTTGTACTTTATCTTAACATGTACTCTGATTGTCTCTATATTACATGTTGATAAAGCCCTTAGGATGTGTACTCGACTACTGGGACTATGATGAGATCATACTAATGGGGTCACGGCAGTCGACGAGTACATCCTATAACTGTTCCTAGTCGAGGGTATATCGAGACAGGGCATCGATGCACCAGAGTAGACTAGCGTATACGCATCTTGACCCATATGATGGGCGATGGATGATCCCATATCCATCGGTGTTTGACATCAAGGATGGTGTACGGGTGCTCAGTGGAGACTGGGTACACTGGACGGACTCGCCGAGAACTCCCAGATGGTATTATACCACACGTCAGATGGCAGTTCTCCGGTGACACTGGTACATAGTAGTCTGTTGACCCGAGATCGTCATAAAGTCTTGTGTGATTTCCACTGTGCTTTGATTTCCATCATACCATGTCCAAGAGGGCGTGCAAAAAGGTGGCTTTTGGGTACAGTCCCGAATCACATGGAGACAATAAGCGATAGGAGGGGATTCGTCTCTCCCGGTATAGGGAGTTGATGTTGCGCTGTGTTCGATTGGCTATAACCGGAAATCCCTGGCCAGAGTTGCTGAGATCTACTGGTAAGTGTTATCAGTTGTTTCTCGCACTGTTATAGACCTCATATCGACACGACTTATCAAGCTACTGGGGTCTGACGTTTACCACCCCTAGGCGAGATATGCGACATATCAGACGACGAGACCGGACTGTACGAGAGTGTTACTGTTTGGATTCACAGGAGAATGTACAGGCTTGCTTGTTGATCTTCTGAGCGCTCAATACATGGGTAGCTGTTACGTTTAGCTGACCGCTTGCAGCTTGTGGGTGTTTGATATGATCATCACCTATTACCGGCGTATTGACGATTCTTTAGAGTCCTACACAGAGGTTTCATGACTCAGGCAAAACGGAGTAGGGGCACGTATGTGATATGTGCGGGACCGAGGATAATGCGATATGAGATACCGTATTCTATTCTCGCGATATATGATTGTTCCCCCAATCAGAGCAAGGCTCTGCTTGAATTTGAAAATTCAAATTTTGAAGCAACGCTTCAGTTCCCATGCGCTGCGCGCAACGCGCCACGTGTCAGAAGTTGACACGGCAGCACAACGCCCAAGGCAGTATGTCCAATCAGAGCAAGGCTCTTTAAAAAAACATAAGCAACGTTCAACTGCGCAAGCGCACGGCTGCGCGACACGTGTCTGCGCAGTTGCGCAAGCGCACGGCTGCGCGACACGTGTCTGCGCAGTTGCGCAAGCACAACTGCGCAAGCGCACCGCTGCGCGACACGTGTCTGCGCAGTTGCGCAAGCGCTGTTGCGCAAGCGCACCGCTGCGCGACACGTGTCTGCGCAGCTGCGCAAGCCTTCCACTGCGCGACACGTGTCAAACACTGGGGGGTTGCGTAGAAATAGAATAAAATTTAATGAAATCTTTTCTGTTCTTGCTAAAACAAGAAGATTTCCTTCTGTAAATCAGGGGCCTTTGGATCAAAGATCCAACGGTGGGAAAAATTTCCCAAATCACTCAGGAAAATATCTTTTTAACAAATTCAACTAATTTATGAGCACTATAAAAAGGACCCCAGACTTCATTTGAGGATCATGAACATCAGAAAGAAAACAGAGAGAATTCTTGAAGAACTTTGGAAGAACAAAAAAAAGGTAAAACCTTTTAAAAGAGAAAAATCTCTGAAGTACAGATCATTGATCTAAAAATCATTAATCTTCAATGAACAAATAAATAAAAATAAAAATAGTGCCTTGCAATTGTTATGAACCCTTGGTTATCTGAGAAAAGGAAAAACAAGAGAGAAACTTGTTTTCCTTTGATCTAAATTTAGATCAAAAGTGCTCTGCACTTTTGTTCTTGAATCTAAAAGATTCTTGATGCTCTGCACAAATGCAATGCATTATTTAAAGGGCCTGGCCCAAATCAAATTGCAAAGCAATAAAAGGGCAGAGCCCTATTTGAATTAATATTCTATTTGAGCAAAGCCCAAAATAAATAAAAATTGGACTTAACCCAATCGTGGCCATAAGTCCTTAAATCAAATTGATTGAGCAAAATGGTTCTCCTGAATCAATTCACAACCGGTTCGAGGGTACATCACCAAACTCCTTTGACATCCATCGTTGTAATTCCTCAACGACGTCAAAGAGGTGACGGGTCCCAACGACCACACATCGCTATGGACTGCGGGGTCCTTAAACTCGTGGACCGAAACGTCCCTAAACTAATATCGGACCGAGACGTCCTTAAATTAATATTGGACCGAAACGTCCCTAAAGTAACATTGGACCGAAACGTCCCTAAACTAATATCGGACCGAAACGTCCCTAGACTAACATCGGACCGAAACGTCCCTAGACTAACATCGGACCGAAACGTCCCTAAACTAACATCGGACCGAAACGTCCCTAAACTAATATCGGACCACCACGTCCCTAAACTGGCACAATAGAGCCCAAATGCTCTTTTATCGGATCTAAACGGTCCCGTTAAGTTGATCTTAGTCTCAAACTGGACTAACGTATCCTTAACAAACGTTTAAGTTGATCTTAGCCTCAAACACGGCTAACGTATCCTTAAATATTCAAATGGATTATAAAACTCCCAATCAACTCTGGTTCGAGGGTACATCTCCGAGCTCCTTTGATACATGTCGTTGTAATCCTTCAACGACGTCAGAGAGATGACGAGTCCCGATGGCCATACATTAAATTAATCACTACGTTGAGTTGATCTTAGTCTAAAACAGGACTAACGTATCCTTGACGAAAGTTTAAGTTGATCTTAGCCGCAACGCGACTAATGCATCCTTAAACTGAAAACACCAAACCCAAATCTAAGTAAATACGGATTTGGACAAATCCACTTCCTACGGGCGACGGCATTACTCAGTCTCCGTATACAATCCACGGGCAACCACAAACAAAATGAACACACGCGACACGAAGTGAAATTCTGGAGAAGGAGAAAGTTTTTACCGCGAGGCGGTAGCGTAATTAACTGCAGGGGCTTGCGCCTGCAGGGAAGAGCGTCCCCATAATCAAAAACCCCTCATCCTGAGGGGGAATCTGACGAAGTCTGCTACATCGGCCGCATCCGTCTAAACCTCCGATACACGGTGCCATAAATCAACTTGGCATCTTCGGAGAGATAAACGGATAAAACCAAATAGCATCTGCCCCGAACATCAGGCACAAGACGTCCTAACGTCCAGGCCGCCGTTCGGAGGGGAACAGATTCTGGCACGCCCGGTGGGACACCTTCCTCTTTCCACTCCACACTTCGTGTGTCGTCTTCGCGAACCAATCGCGGTTCGTTAAATGGTTGTCTTCGGATTTCAAGTTACTAAGATTTGGTCTTTTACCTGGCGCAGAATTCAAGATTCAATGGCCTCTAGCTGTACCAACTGCTCGAAATGCCGCTGCAACGGACGCTCCACCTCACCGGGAGGCGTAGCATATGGACCCCAAGCGGCTTCCTTCCTTACTCTGCCGGTAGACCAGGTGACCCAAGCCACCACCGGCTTGTTCTTCGGGACTATGATCCCATCTGCAAGCTTTTCTGCACCAATACCTGCGCCGGAAGTGGGTAAAAAGTCGGTCTTCAACCGGCTCACTGTTTCGACAGCCTCTGTCAACGGGTCACCCGCTACTAAACCGACAGCCTCCGTTTTCACCAGGCTAGGTCAGAACTATAAAGTGGTCGTCCCAAAGAGGGCAACGGCCGCTGCTTCGGAAGTCGTTAAAGCGGCCTGTCACGACCCGAAAGTACGGAACATGACCGGCACTTAAACTACGAACGTCTCGAGGCGTACGTAATCCAAGTAAACCGAAAACCCAGAAATCCAAACCAAGAAAAGTAGTAGAGTGCAGGAAAAACCAACTTAAAGCAAGTAGTTTCAATAGCATAAGCCGAATTATGCGGTTTAAAAAAAAACATCAAAAATTTACTGAAAATTTCGGCAGAGTCTCCCTTGTAAATACTGGCCCCCAAACGGGATACAACATGAATAGTATACGAAATCAAGAAAAAGGCATCCCCAAGCGGGAGCTAGCTCTTCGTCAATCGACGGTCACAACCACACAAGCAATATAATATACAACGCCAACGGCGAGGATCAAAACTCAAAAGGAAACTCAAAACCACCTGAAACATAACGAGCGACTCTAAGGTCGAAAGAATAAACAACACTGGTCTCTATCTCAAAAATACATGTTTGGTTGATGGAACTTCTAGATACAACTGAATAATAATATACAAGATATAAGGATGGGTGAGATACAAATAACCCACCTACTAGCAAGCCACCCGGAATGGAAATAGTGCCAGCAAAGCCGTAATGAAACCTGTACGGCAAACCTGCAAGAAACTGGGGCACAACGGGGGTGAGTTGCCAACTCGTGAATAGAAAAAACATCTACGCACAGAAATCGCATAAATAACGCAACCTAGGTCAATGATCATAATATATCCTCAAATATATGTATAACAGGCAGCCTATGACAATGTCTAGGGTAATATCTAACCCGAGTGTAATCACATGTGCCCGTGTCAGTGCCTCAGGTAGCAATATATCATATGAGTGAGGTATGAATGCATGAAAACAGTATACATGTAAATGAAGAAACTGTTTTCATAAATTAGTGAGATTTCCTTTGTATGTTTTTCAAATGAGGTATCATAACTGAAATCAGCACCAACGGTGTCTAGCATCGACACAAAACATAAATCTCAATGTCTCAAAATCTCAATATCTAAATCACAATATCTAGGGCGCCGCCAGTCCAGACCGGCCCCTACCATCCATCTCAAGACCACGACGGTATCCTCCGGATATCCGACGCGTCGGGTAGTATCACCGGTAGGTAGTCTCCCCCTGCCAGGCTCATCGTCATCACCACGAGCTTCTTGCCCCGGGGTACCTTACCGGGTCCACCATGTACCCGAAACGGTTCCTCCACTCCTCGAACTCGGGTCTCACATGTCGCTCTCAGCACCGAGAAAACACATGGTGGAGGCACTGAAATATCATATCCAGGGTAACCGGGTTTTTAAAACAATTACATATTCTCTTTTGAAATCTCCACGGTTCCCAAATCCAGAAATATCAAGGAAATCCGAGTCCAAAACCTCAATAGCACATAAACTAGTGAATAAAGGCATGAGAATCCATGCGTGCGGTATAACAATGAATAACAATATGCATGAAGTAGCAAGTAATAACTGAAATGTCTAATATGGCATATAAGGAAAGTACACTAATATCATGTCAAAACTACTAGCTAACAAGCTAAGTCAAGCAAATATATTCTCTAAAGTGTACGTGACATGGCAATTACCGATGAAGATGTGTGTGAGCCGGCAAGTAGGTGTACGTGGTACATACGCATCATCGGTAATGGTGCTGGTGTCCTAACATCATGATATCAATAATGGAATATGCAGCACAATAAGTATGCGAGGCAGAGCGAACAGCAATAATGTGCGGGAGCTGAATACTAGACACAACGATAACTAATCTGTAATAATCTAATATAAGTCCTACAAATGGTGCCTTTTTAAATAACACGAATCATGGGGTTTTGAAAATAGGGCTACGGTGTTTTTATGAAAAGATACGTCTTTTTGAAATATCCGTAGGATCCCTTGACCTGTCTTTTTAAAATACCCACGACCCGCTAGTTTTGAAATAGGTAGGAGTCTAATCTAATCTAACAACTACACTAAACTATACGGCTGAACTAACATGCTGAACTACAGGTAAGGAAACCGCCTATCATCTGAGTCGATACATATACATACCTGTGTATGTATAGTCGGTGATCCCGCCTCAATAATATCATATCCGATACCATATCTATAATCAGACATCCCAAGTCAAGAGTGCGGATCAATCATCAATATAGCTTGTACGTAAATCCGTCGTACGGCATCCCAATCTGGGTACGGGTCAATATCACATTCATCATACTATTCACCTGGTGTCCTCTTTATCAAATATTATGATCGGGGTACTGATCTACGTCTAGTACCATACTGATACCGCCTACGTATGCATGGACGTGTGTGAAACACTACGTCAAGGACCCGCTACAACGTCATGTCGTATCTAAGATACGAACCCTGCTATATCACCGATCTCACGGCCTCAAATCGAATCTCATCGACTCAGCTCAATCCCAAGTATCATCCTCAAATCCGTATGTGAACACATAGTCCCATACCCATGTGAACACATAACTATAAAGAATCCCATGAGCACATATCAATAGAAATGTATGCAAGTATGTATGTGTGTATGTGTAGTGCAAAACTACCCTAGGGTTCGCAACACTAATGTAATCCAACACACCAATATCCATCCTAAGCAACGTTATTAATTCAAAATAGCATATAATAAATGTTGGTGTGTATACGCATCCGTATACACCACCACGGACTGCGGGGGTGCTATACGCCATCCACCCGACTTCTCCCCGTAGATATAAATCTACTCACCTGGTCCTCGCTTGCCGGTGCCGACGTCGCCACGCGCTTGCTTGTCGTCTCGAAGTCCGCATGGGGTACCTACATATCATAACGCACCGTATCGCATTAAAACTAAATTCGAAATCGAAACGGCATACGAAAATCAAATCGGCACGCGTATCACGCATAGGTCCAAACCTATCGCCTACGCATGCAAGAATAGTCAAACCAACCCTCGATGTCGATGTACAAACGTCAAACCATCGAGAAAAATCCAATCACACTCATTTTCACATTCACGAACACTAATTTTAATATAAACTAGGTTAAAACTCACAAAAACCCCAATTTCACTTAAAAGGTCATTTTTCCGAAAATCTAACAAGCACATTTCGCCGTTTTTGTACAAAACATGATGTTTAAATGAATGTGGCGGCCAATATATTTATTAAATATCTTAAATAATTCATATAAACAATTTCCGGAATTTAATCTCATTAAATTCCAAAAACCCTAATATTCTAGTTTACAAAAATACCCTTTTTAACAATTTCATAGCAAAAATGCACAAACTACAATTTAGGTTGTATTTCCATGAACTAAAGTGTTAAACTACACTTAATAAAGTTAATAATATGATAAAAACCCTAACCATATTTTTAATCTCACATATAAATGCATTTCATAAAACCCTAGTTTGCACAAAAAAGCTTAATTTGGACATTTTTCAAGTAACAACTTGTAATATGCAACTAGATAAATTTTAACAATTTTTTTCAAGATGTTAGCTCACATCACAAACCATGCACAAGTGATCACAACCCAATTTCAAAACAAAACCCTAACTAGAATTCCTTAATCATACAATTGAACCCACATAAAACCAAATTAACACTTAATTAAGCTAACTACAAGCAATTAACAACAATTTAAGCAAAAGGGTTAGAATTTACCCAAACAAATTGAAGATCCCACAAGCATCCATGGCCCTCCAAAATGCACTCTTTTCACAAGGATCCATGGTATACGGGCTAAGCTAAAATGGGTAGGAGTCGGATTTGGGTTTTGGGATTTTTTTGATGGATTTTGGGGCAATTTTTGATGAAGTTTTGAAGAGAAAAGAGAAGGGAAATGGAGGGGGGACGTTGCTGCAGTAGGAGAGGGGGAGGGTGCTGGAATTGGAGTGGGAGAGGAGAGAGAGGGAGGTTGAGAAAGTGGGGGAAGAAGTCAAAGTCAATTCAAGGTCAAAGGTCCACCTCATTTCTCCATTTTCTTTTCTTTTCTTTCATTTCTTTCCTTTGAAATTCAAGTGGGGAAAATAAATGGGGGCTGCTGAATTCTTCAAGGGGATAAGTGAATGGGGGTGTGTGGGTGTGGATACAGGTGTGGGGTGATGAAAAATGATAAATACAATACCCCAAACATCCATTTACGCTAAAAAAAGCCTTTTTTCTTCAATAATTTCTAAACCGTTTTGGCAAATGATTTCGTTCCAAAAACCACATGATAAAATTTTATTTAATGTTTTATGATGCACAAAATTTGTTTCAACTCATTCCAATTTGTAATTTTCCCTAATTAAATGTATTAGTGACGGCTTAAAATAATATTTTTTTCAGAAAATTTGAAATTTCACCAGCGGCTCAATAAACACCAAATAATAGCAATTACATAGCTAGAATATGTATATTTAATTTTTATAATAAGATATTTGTATTTTGACTTTTTACAGAAAACCCCCCTTATTTTACCGATTTTTTTTGAAATTTCACCGAAATGATTTTCAAAACGTTACAATCTTCCCCCCTTAAAGAAATTCGGTCTCCGAATTTAAATTAAAACTCTCCCCAAATACTAAAATATCTAAACCAAAACCATCAAGTCGTCGGGGCTCCGAAATTGTAAATACATAAAATAATTCGTAGCGCAGCGCATGCGCATGAAAAATGAGCATATAACTCAAATCACAACTCCGTCAAGCATCCCGCAATCATCGGAGTCATGGAGAAGACATCAATGCCAAATCCAAATCAAAACCAATATGATATAACTCGAAACTATACATGTAAATATCGAATCTATATCTGTAAGTATCCAAAGGAAATGCATGCCAAATCTCCTTAAGTCGCTGTGCAACGCGTATAACACTGCACAGTGGAAGACGTCTATCATAAGAAAATAACTATATACATATATACCTTTGTTCGAAATGTACGTTCCGCCGTTTTGGAAACAATTTCGAAGGGTCTCCTTGTTTTAAACATTTCGTGTCATATCAGACATGTAGGTAAATACTGAGGCTATAGCTCGTTTTTTGGAAATCCCTTCAATAACTATCAATGCATGCAAAATATATTCAGGTACTGTCCTCTGACTAGTCCTGCTCAGTACGAAAACACATAGCAATATCATAAAAACGTACTACTCTATAAGAAATCAATCCCAAAATATGCACATGAATACTACGTGCATCTGGTGCGCACGGAAATCAAAATCCATGAATGTGCCATACATGCGCACAGAAACAACATCTAAGTGCATCGGGTGTGCACGAAACATCTGTCGTAGGCAACAGGTGTGCCTGACAGCAAAATCAGGTGCATCTGACATGCACAAAAAAAAAATCTCGATTTAGTGCCTCTGGCGTGCACCAAAATCACCCTTCAAAACATGCGCCCAACATGCGCGAAAATCCAATCAGGTGCACAAGGTGCACAAAACAAATATCGAGTATCACAATCGAAATCGAAGTCCAGTGCATCTAAGTGCACAAAAGGCGTATCACTGCACTGCAAGCATATATAAACTATACCGAGTGCAGGAACGAAATCGTGTGCATGCATACGCACAAAACCAAGTCAACTGTTTAAAACCGTAATATCACAAACATGTGAAACTAAAGCACGAAAACGATATCAAGTGCAACACTGTGCAAAGGTCGTAAATCCTCAATCATCAAAATCAAATCATACGAATAAATCACCCAAAACATCGTAATCAATAATGGCGGAATAGTACTGCTCAAGTGCATCCTCTAAGAATCTCGGCCAACTGTCACGGTCACTAGTGGGACGTCTCGTCGATGATCATGAACTCTGTCCTGCTGGTGTGCGTAACCATGACCACTCCTGGGTCAAGGTCTTCACTGTGAATTACCAATCTTTCGGTCCATCGGCTCATCGGCCCTGTCAGGTGTGCTAACGGGGACGATTCCGTTCTGGCACTTCTCTGGTCATCTCTTGGTCAATCATCGCGACCACTTGTAAGACAGCATATCACTGGCGTCGGCCTCTGGCTCTCTGAATGTACGTGACACATCTGACCCTGGGTGCAAGTATCATTGCAGCAGTGTCCTGGAAGGAATCCTGCTCACGGTCTCTTCCATGTCTTGTCTCTGCCAACTGTCCGGAAGTCATCGTCCTTTCCTATATCTGCATCTTGCTCTGGAATGGCTGCATACCCATCGCGACTCCTTCTGGAAGGTAAGTCCAAGTACCATGCCTCGGCATGCGCATCGCATCTCTAATGTCGGCGGAGTGGAACGCCATCTCATCTAGATCTGGTGCGAACCTCTTACTCCATTTTTTTCTAACATCGTCTGCTTTGGACTCGTCTCGTCGCGGCTGCATGGACTGAGCTCCAACGACTAACCTCGTATCTGGAGTCTCCCAAGAATGCGTCTCACCACCTAGCATCCGATTGAAGTCGAACCATTCGATCGATTCGTCGAAACCTCATAATCCCCCAAGAGCTCAACATCTTGGTACCGTTTAATAGTATCGAATATATACCACAGCATCGGTGGTCCAGCCGTAGAAGGGCAAACCCAAGCCTCACTAATGGCGCCGTAGAACTGCCGCAAACCCGAAGGTTCAAAGGCTTTCACACGGTCATTAAGTCGAGTTAGGGTTTCATTCTTCTAGAGGGACCATAGAATTGCCTGCATGTCTTTCCGACTACTTTAAACTTGGAATAATAGGTTTCCGACATTCGATCGTCTCTGTCGACCCTCACGTCTCTGCGTGAAGTCGTCTTTAGCTGGAATCAATCTATCTGATGACCTCGCATCGGGGTAGGCGAACGATCCACATGTCATAGTCATTCATCCTCGATGACTAGCGACCTTCTATCATCTCTTAGTACAACTCGTTCTGCACTAACGCCAGCATCTGGGGCAATATCTCGTCGTTCGCAGCAATAACTGGCTCGCTCGTCTGCAAGCTGAACAGTGCCTCAACCATCAGGAGTAAGCAACACACCAACGGTCATCAAAATCTGGCTGGCCTCTATCATTGGCTCAATCCTCTAGTGTCAATCAGCACCTCCGAGTAACCTCATAAAGGCGATCCGCCAATCGCTCGTGGCGCGGAAACACAGTAAAAAGACACATCTCTGCAATCGTGTGTCGCCGGAATTTCGCCCTGGTCAGTCCTCGTTCGTGACGAGCTTGTGCTGACCGCAACTCTAGCCGTAGCTCTCCCTGCCCGTAACCGTAGCAGCAAAACCAAACTGGTACCGATGAGGCTAGATCAGGAAGGAATATAATACTGAACAAGGAAATGTACATCCTAAGGCTTCATAAGTGGAGTGGCGTATCGTAAATATGCCGCGGAACATATCAACGGTACGTCACTCTACTTTAGTCACCTATTCCATCAACCAAGGGTCATCCTACGCTCCGAAGGTTAAAACCTAACGCTCTGATACCAACTTTGTCACGACCCGAAAGTACGGAACATGACCGGCACTTAAACTACGAACGTCTCGAGGCGTACGTAATCCAAGTAAACCGAAAACCCAGAAATCCAAACCAAGAAAAGTAGTAGAGTGCAGGAAAAACCAACTTAAAGCAAGTAGTTTCAATAGCATAAGCCGAATTATGCGGTTTAAAAAAAAACATCAAAAATTTACTGAAAATTTCGGCAGAGTCTCCCTTGTAAATACTGGCCCCCAAACGGGATACAACATGAATAGTATACGAAATCAAGAAAAAGGCATCCCCAAGCGGGAGCTAGCTCTTCGTCAATCGACGGTCACAACCACACAAGCAATATAATATACAACGCCAACGGCGAGGATCAAAACTCAAAAGGAAACTCAAAACCACCTGAAACATAACGAGCGACTCTAAGGTCGAAAGAATAAACAACACTGGTCTCTATCTCAAAAATACATGTTTAGTTGATGGAACTTCTAGATACAACTGAATAATAATATACAAGATATAAGGATGGGTGAGATACAAATAACCCACCTACTAGCAAGCCACCCGGAATGGAAATAGTGCCAGCAAAGCCGTAATGAAACCTGTACGGCAAACCTGCAAGAAACTGGGGCACAACGGGGGTGAGTTGCCAACTCGTGAATAGAAAAAACATCTACGCACAGAAATCGCATAAATAACGCAACCTAGGTCAATGATCATAATATATCCTCAAATATATGTATAACAGGCAGCCTATGACAATGTCTAGGGTAATATCTAACCCGAGTGTAATCACATGTGCCCGTGTCAGTGCCTCAGGTAGCAATATATCATATGAGTGAGGTATGAATGCATGAAAACAGCATACATATAAATGAAGAAACTGTTTTCATAAATTAGTGAGATTTCCTTTGTATGTTTTTCAAATGAGGTATCATAACTGAAATCAGCACCAACGGTGTCTAGCATCGACACAAAACATAAATCTCAATGTCTCAAAATCTCAATATCTAAATCACAATATCTAGGGCGCCGCCAGTCCAGACCGGCCCCTACCATCCATCTCAAGACCACGACGGTATCCTCCGGATATCCGACGCGTCGGGTAGTATCACCGGTAGGTAGTCTCCCCCTGCCAGGCTCATCGTCATCACCACGAGCTTCTTGCCCCGGGGTACCTTACCGGGTCCACCATGTACCCGAAACGGTTCCTCCACTCCTCGAACTCGGGTCTCACATGTCGCTCTCAGCACCGAGAAAACACATGGTGGACGCACTGAAATATCATATCCAGGGTAACCGGGTTTTTAAAACAATTACATATTCTCTTTTGAAATCTCCACGGTTCCCAAATCCAGAAATATCAAGGAAATCCGAGTCCAAAACCTCAATAGCACATAAACTAGTGAATAAAGGCATGAGAATCCATGCGTGCGGTATAACAATGAATAACAATATGCATGAAGTAGCAAGTAATAACTGAAATGTCTAATATGGCATATAAGGAAAGTACACTAATATCATGTCAAAACTACTAGCTAACAAGCTAAGTCAAGCAAATATATTCTCTAAAGTGTACGTTACATGGCAATTACCGATGAAGATGTGTGTGAGCCGGCAAGTAGGTGTACGTGGTACATACGCATCATCGGTAATGGTGCTGGAGTCCTAACAGCATGATATCAATAATGGAATATGCAGCACAATAAGTATGCGAGGCAGAGCGAACAGCAATAATGTGCGGGAGCTGAATACTAGACACAACGATAACTAATCTGTAATAATCTAATATAAGTCCTACAAATGGTGCCTTTTGAAATAACACGAATCATGGGGTTTTGAAAATAGGGCTACGGTGTTTTTATGAAAAGATACGTCTTTTTGAAATATCTGTAGGATCCCTTGACCTGTCTTTTTAAAATACCCACGACCCGCTAGTTTTGAAATAGGTAGGATTCTAATCTAATCTAACAACTACACTAAACTATACGGCTGAACTAACAAGCTGAACTACCGGTAAGGAAACCGCCTATCATCTGAGTCGATACATATACATACCTATGTATGTATAGTCGGTGATCCCGCCTCAATAATATCATATCCGATACCATATCTATAATCAGACATCCCAAGTCAAGAGTGCGGATCAATCATCAATATAGCTCGTACGTAAATCCGTCGTACGGCATCCCAATCTGGGTACGGGTCAATATCACATTCATCATACTATTCACCTGGTGTCCTCTTTATCAAATATTATGATCGGGGTACTGATCTACGTCTAGTACCATACTGATACCGCCTACGTATGCATGGACGTGTGTGAAACACTACGTCAAGGACCCGCTACAACGTCATGTCGTATCTAAGATACGAACCCTGCTATATCACCGATCTCACGGCCTCAAATCGAATCTCATCGACTCAGCTCAATCCCAAGTATCATCCTCAAATCCGTATGTGAACACATAGTCCCATACCCATGTGAACACATAACTATAAAGAATCCCATGAGCACATATCAATAGAAATGTATGCAAGTATGTATGTGTGTATGTGTAGTGCAACACTACCCTAGGGTTCGCAACACTAAGGTAATCCAACACACCAATATCCATCCTAAGTAACGTTATTAATCCCAAATAGCATATAATAAATGTTGGTGTGTATACGCATCCGTATACACCACCACGGACTGCGGGGGTGCTATACGCCATCCACCCGACTTCTCCCCGTAGATATAAATCTACTCACCTGGTCCTCGCTTGCCGGTGCCGACGTCGCCACGCGCTTGCTTGTCGTATCGAAGTCCGCATGGGGTACCTACATATCATAACGCACCGTATCGCATTAAAACTAAATTCGAAATCGAAACGGCATACGAAAATCAAATCGGCACACGTATCACGCATAGGTCCAAACCTATCGCCTACGCATGCAAGAATAGTCAAACCAACCCTCGATGTCGATGTACAAACGTCAAACCATCGAGAAAAATCCAATCACACTCATTTGCACATTCACGAACACTAATTTTAATATAAACTAGGTTAAAACTCACAAAAACCCCAATTTCACTTAAAAGGTCATTTTTCCGAAAATCTAGCAAGCACATTTCGCCGTTTTTGTACAAAACATGATGTTTAAATGAATGTGGCGGCCAATATATTTATTAAATATCTTAAATAATTCATATAAACAATTTCCGGAATTTAATCTCATTAAATTCCAAAAACCCTAATATTCTAGTTTACAAAAATACCCTTTTTAACAATTTCATAGCAAAAATACACAAACTACAATTTAGGTTGGATTTCCATGAACTAAAGGGTTAAACTACACTTAATAAAGTTAATAATATGATAAAAACCCTAACCATATTTTTAATCTCACATATAAATGCATTTCATAAAACCCTAGTTTGCACAAAAAAGCTTAATTTGGACATTTTTCAAGTAACAACTTGTAATATGCAACTAGATAAATTTTAACAATTTTTTTCAAGATGTTAGCTCACATCACAAACCATGAACAAGTGATCACAACCCAATTTCAAAACAAAACCCTAACTAGAATTCCTTAATCATACAATTGAACCCACATAAAACCAAATTAACACTTAATTAAGCTAACTATAAGCAATTAACAACAATTTAAGCAAAAGGGTTAGAATTTACCCAAACAAATTGAAGATCCCACAAGCATCCATGGCCCTCCAAAATGCTCTCTTTTCACAAGGATCCATGGTATACGGGCTAAGCTAAAATGGGTAGGAGTCGGATTTGGGTTTTGGGATTTTTTTGATGGATTTTGGGGCAATTTTTGATGAAGTTTTGAAGAGAAAAGAGAAGGGAAATGGAGGGGGGGCTGTTGCTGCTGTAGGAGAGGGGGAGGCTGCTGGAATTGGAGTGGGAGAGGAGAGAGAGGGAGGTTGAGAAAGTGGGGAAAGAAGTCAAAGTCAATTCAAGGTCAAAGGTCCACCTCATTTCTCCATTTTCTTTTCTTTTCTTTCATTTCTTTCCTTTGAAATTCAAGTGGGGAAAATAAATGGGGGCTACTGAATTCTTCAAGGGGATAAGTGAATGGGGGTGTGTGGGTGTGGGTACAGGTGTGGGGTGATGAAAAATGATAAATACAATACCCCAAACATCCATTTACGCTAAAAAAAAGCCTTTTTTCTTCAATAATTTCTAAACCGTTTTGGCAAATGATTTCGTTCCAAAAACCACATGGTAAAATTTTATTTAATGTTTTATGATGCACAAAATTTGTTTCAACTCATTCCAATTTGTAATTTTCCCTAATTAAATGTATTAGTGACGGCTTAAAATAATAATAAAATAATATTTTTTTCAGAAAATTTGAAATTTCACCAGCGGCTCAATAAACACCAAATAATAGCAATTACATAGCTAGAATATGTATATTTAATTTTTATAATAAGATATTTGTATTTTGACTTTTTACAGAAAACCCCCTTATTTTACCGATTTTTTTGAAATTTCACCGAAATGATTTTCAAAACGTTACACGGCCTCTCCTATCAGAGAGTCGGTCTTCACAAGATTGACGGTTCCCACTCCTCCCCCAGCTGGTCAAAAGGCATCAGTCTTCGACAGGCTGACATCGGCAGTTACCCCACACTCAAACAAGGGGCAACAAGAAACCATCTCGATTTCCGAACCAGTCCCAACGGCTCATCGCGCGCGACGTCGCCATTGGCGACGAGTGAGGAAAGAAGGGGGCAACTCCCCCTCAGGGATAACTCCACCCGCTCCAATGGTGGAAGTCAACGCTGCTGTTCCAACTGAGAACAGCTTTGAACTACTGAGGAGAGTACGTAAGAACTCTCCAACCGCTACCTTGAAAAGATCTCCTCCACCTGCGGAGAGAGTTCCAGAAACAAAACAAGAACAGCCCCCTCAACGGCTATCGTCAAAGATATACAAGGTTTGGCGGAGGGTTCAAGACTCTGTGATTGACCCAGATCACTTTCATCGCCAGAAAAAGGCAAAGGTCGAAAAGGACAAAACCCGCCCCGTTAAACAGCAGGGGGCAACGGTTGCTAGGATGCCCACTCCAACGGCTCCTTTGACCTCGTTGGCCCACAAAAGAAGGAAGCCAGAGAAAACTCCCGCGTCACCAGCAAAGTTTAAAAGCAGTGAACCTAAACGCCCTAAGTCAGGGGGCATAATTGTTCATACGGTTTATATGGCTTCTGGAAAGGAAGAAAGTCGTACTGCTACGGGTCACCGACCGCTTACCCGATCAGTGACCAAGGCTCAGGAGCAACAACAAAAGCTCCAGGAGATGATGACCACAATGGCTGCACTCACTGGGACGAAAGAGAACCCTGAGACGTCCTTAGATGAGCGCCAGGAGGAAGAGACCGACGCTGAGTTCCTTCGCCGGGTACTGGAAAAGAGGGACAGAGAGGCTGCTGAACAAGCAGCCAACATACAGCGGATGGCCCTCCTGTTCCAAGATATGGTGGGTATAATGATTCAACAGGATCCACCTGCTGGAGATCTCCCGATCATTCTTGAAGACGATAGGGGAGAGGCATCAAATCCGCCACCGGCTCTATTAACGGCTAAAGAGGATACAATCTCTAAGACTGATCTGGACGAATATATAGCCCAGCAAATAAGGGTTCATCACGCGGCCGAAGCAGCCGGCCACGTCGTAAAAACGGGGCGACCGTATCCAGGCTGGTATGACCAAATCAAATACCCGCCGGGTTACACAATTCCCAAGTTTCATGTCTACAAAGGGACCGGCAATCCCCATCAACATGTTGCCCAGTTCAGGGCGCTTTGCGGTAACACCGGCGGCGACGACAAGCTTTTGCTTCGCCAGTTTGTTGGAAGCCTATCAGATACGGCGTTCGAATGGTATTCTGAGCTCCCCAACGACTCTATTAAAACCTTTGCGGAGATGGAGCTGCTCTTCACCCAACGTTTTGCAAGTGCCAGTGAGCGTACCCCGATGACGGCACTGATTAATGCCAGGGTAAAACCCGGCGAAACATGGGTTCAGTACGCTATACGGTGGCGTAATCTATGGTCGAAGTGCGAACAACGCATAGAAGAAGCTCCGGCGGTGGGAATGTTTGTTGGAACCCTTGATCCACAAGCAACCATCTCGCAGTTCATGATGTTCTTCAAGCCGACTACTTTCCAGGCTTTGATCGACAAACTAGCACAAATGGACCAGATGGGCCATAAACCCCCTCTCCCAAAGCCAGATTCCCGAAACGACAAAGGAAAGGGAAAAGCGATCATTGTCGCTAATGCCCAACAACAACCGAGCGACTCGAAACCGGTTGCTCGTCCAAACAGTACACGCCCATACGTACCCCTTGAGGACAGAATGGGACGTCCTTACTCCTTCCCCCGCGATAAAACGAGGAGGCTATTCGAGCTGGCGTTGCGCAATAGACTCATAAATCTGCCAGATCCAAAACGCCCGTTGCAACCAAATGACGTCAACGAGCCTAATTACTGCCCTTATCATCGAGTGCTAGGACATCCGATCAAAGACTGTTACGTTTTCAAAAATTGGCTTGAAAACCAGTACCGACAGGGCAAGTTCGCGTTATCTGACAAATGGAAGGTGAATCCCCCGCAGCCCCACACCGCTAAAGGGACGAATACGCCGGGGGCAACATGCTCTGTCATTGAAGAAACTCCGTGGGAGGTTGTATTATCATCAAAAACGAAGAGGATGCTAAATGATCTTCGGACATGTCCGGCGATCAAGTGGAAAAGCCCACTGGAACCGCAGGTCGTTGAGGGGATGTTAAAGCCACGTCCAACTCCAAAGACCGATGGTGGTAGTTCAAGCGTTCATAGTCAGCCGTCAAAATCTTCAAAAAAGAAGAAGAAGAGATCTAAGAAGCCCGTGAAGCCCAGCGATAGGCGCACGGACTTACAAAAGCAAATCGACGCACTGGATGAATACAACCAAAAGGCGCGGACTCCCATTACGTTGCAAGAGTTCCTCAACCACGTCTTCCAAGCAGAAGATGGGGGAGGTAGTTCGTCAAATGAATCTGAAGAACATGTAGCAAGTTGCCATGTGATTTCCCATTTGTCCACAAGCGATGAGGAGACTCCTCGCGCTGAAAAGCTGGGGGCAGAGCCTACACTAAAAATCCTGGAGCCCTCAGATGAAGCGATTGATGCATTCCTAAATCAGGCATTGTTAAAGGGCAAAGCTGATCGGGATAACGAAGCGATTATATTCGAAAAGGGCAAACGCCAGCGCCTTGGCGAAAGAATTGCGGTACTCCCGCTAGAACAAAATACACCCACCACAGATAAAATCAAGTTCAAGATAAAGAAGAGATTCGCTAAGGCTGTGTCAATGGGTATAAAGCTACCACCCTCCGAGAAAAACATTACGGGTGAAATGGAAAACCACCCCTCCTATTGCTTGTACCATCGAAAGGTGTCGCATCCCACCGAAGAGTGCAAAGCTTTCGGTAAGTGGTGGCAAGGATATGTTACTCATCGGCAACAGTTTAAGCGGGAAAAGCGCAAAGCCCGCCGAGGGCAGAACGGAATAAACAAAGTGCTTGATAAAACTAGCAGTGGTTGTTGCATGATTGACGCCGGGGAATCACAAGTACCTGTATTTGGGAGCGATTCTGATGAGGAGCTAAAGCTTGGCCCCCTCTTTAAAGAATCCACTTCGGGAAAAGAAGAAGGACCAAAGGCTTGCGAGAATATACAGCTACACAACCGGACGTTACCCGAAAAGAATCTCGGACCCTTAAACAAGAAAGACAAAGGGAAAGAGAAGGCCTCTGAAGACATCGCCTTGGATGATCGAGTTGCGGAAGAGTTAACCGCCAAGAACCCGCCAAAGAGGAATAAAGTGGATTACAATGTCTTGGCACATCTGAGGAAGCTACCCTCACAACTCAGCATTCTCGATGCCCTGTTGCTATCAAAAGAGGCGAGGGATTCTTTGATTAAAGCCTTACAAGAGCCGGAACAATTCCAAGCATGCCTGGCCGAGGAAAAGATGAAGGATGAGTTGGAGGAAGTACACACGGCTGATGTTACCTTTGGCGATGAGGACCTTCTACTTGGGACTTGCGAACACAATCGCCCTCTCTATGTTTCGGGATACTGCCATGATATAAAGATAGGCAAGATTCTGATCGATAACGGGTCGTCTGTTAACCTACTCAACGTGCGGGTGTTGAAGGAAATCTGCATGAGCGTCCAGCACCTTGCTCGGGACAAGATCACCATATCCGGGTTCGACTCCCAATCGTCAAAGACTCTTGGATCTGTGATACTAACGCTACGCTTCGGATTACTCGTCACGGACATTAAGTTCCACGTCATAGATGCCAAGACATGCTACAACGCTTTGCTCGGCCGACCATGGTTACACGAGTACAATATCATCCCTTCTACACAACATCAGTGTATGAAGTATTTTAAGGATGGTTTCGAATATACCGTGACGGGAGAACTGAACCCGTTCTCTGTGAACGAGGTCCGCAAATACGAAGATGCCAAATACTTCTTGCCGGATTTCGAAGACACGGAGAAGTGTCACAAGCCGGAAAATAAAACTAACGCCACCATCCCTGTCTTCGGCAGTGATACCGAGGAAGAAGAGGAGATCGTTTATTCGGGTCCGCCCCAACATAACAAGCCAGGACCGTCCACTCCTACATTGGTCTTTGGTAGTGACTCGGAGGATGAGGTCCATGTCGTATTCTCTGCTCGACCTTCAATAAAAGCTTCCGCTGACGAAGAGCAAAGTCTGCAAGTCGCCATGGTGCCGCCTAAACATCATAAAGAACTGAACGCACTTAATATCTACAGTATAGAAGAGCTGCGGACATTCTATATCCCTCCCAGGCGAGAAAACGAGAAGGCAATCCTATTCTACCGTTCTGAAGAAAATAAGGTGGAAAAAGAAGTTTGGCATGGCGTGGATCCCACGCTCGACAGGCTTCAGCCTATCCGTCTTCCCAGATATTATACCGAAGGTTTGAAGAAACTGCTGAAACGCCAGGGGATATCCTTCAAACAGACCGTTAGAGAGGCCAAATTCTATGACAGGGTCTGGAATGTTCCCGGGACCCAACACAAACTGCCTAACGGGAGAATGGAAACAAAAGGGCTTGGGTACATCCGGCTAAAGAAACGAGAGCTAGTAAATAGCTGTTATGTTATGTATGACTTCGATGAAGATGCGGACGCTCAATGGGAGGACGCTAATCCTAAGCCAGTAAAAGTTCCTGATGAAAAAATGCCCGGTCCATCATTTGAAGAACAAATGGACAGGCTCATAAGGGAAGCTGGTTAAAAAGTCCGAGATGACCACAATCGCGAGACGGCCATCTATGAGAAAGCCAAGACGCAACGCCTTCTCCGACAGGCCGTGAAGGATGAAAAGGCCGCTCCTTGTCAACCTGCTACAAAAAAGGTTCGGCGCGAAAGCAAAAGCAAGTCAGAGGACAGAAAAGACGCTCAACAAACACAAGGCAGAGCTAAGAAACCACGTATCCAAAAGTCGAGCGTTACTGACTTAGCCCTCATGAAGAAAATGGGTCGAGCATACTCATTTCCTCGGAACAAAACAAGGAGGATATTTGATCTTGCTCTAAAACATCAAATGCTTACGCTGCCAGAGTCCAAGCACCCCGAGCACGCGGGCGAGGTAGTCAACCCAAATTATTGCTTTTACCATCGAGTAGTAGGTCATCCTCTTGAAGATTGCTTCACCATCAAGAATTGGGTCGAAAATCAGTATCAGCTTGGTAAATTCGCTCTGTCCAACAACTGGAGGGTAGCACCACCACAAAAGCACGAGCCTAAGGCCACGAAAGAAGAACCAGTTCCACATTGGGATTGGCAGAAAATTCACACCTATCGTATGATAACGATATTAAAAGAAGAGTCCGAGAATGTGGACAGCCTTCCCTGGTGCTTCGAAAACAGCAATGATGAGGTGATCTCAGAATTTCCCCCAGCTCCGAAAGAACTGGAGGACGGCATACATACCACTGCGGATAACCTCAAGAAAATTGAGTTGGGGACGATAAACGATCCGCGACCGACATTCGTCAGCGAACTGCTGTCCGAGGAAAAGGTGGCTGCATTAAAGGACGTCCTTGTACAGCATAAAGATTGCTTCGCATGGAACTATGCCGAAATGCCGGGACTTGATCCAGAAGTTGCTGTACATAGACTGGCAATATCCCCGAGTGTCAAGCCGGTCAAACAAGCTCCGAGAAGAATGCGGCTTGAGCTCGAAATGAGCATCAACGCGGAAGTCAAAAAGTTGATAGACTCCGGCTTTATCCAAGAGGTTCAATACCCTGAATGGATTGCTAATATCGTCCCAGTAATGAAGAAAAATGGTACGGTGTGCATATGCGTGGACTTTCGGGATCTCAACAAAGCCTGCCCGAAGGATGATTTCCCAGTACCAGTCACCGAACTAATGATAGACAATACGTCCACGCATGAGATTTTCTCATTCATGGACGGCTCATCAGGATATAATCAAATAAAAATGCACCCTGAAGACCAGAAACATACGGCTTTCCGGACCCCTTTGGGAATATTCTGTTACAAGGTGATGCCCTTCGGTTTAAAGAACGCCGGTACAACCTACCAAAGGGCCATGACGAAGATTTTCGATAACCTTATACACGAAATTGTTGAATGCTATATCGACGACCTCGTTGTTAAAAGCAAATCATATGAGGAACATCTCGAGCATCTGAAGACCGTATTTCAACGTCTTCGACAATACAACTTGAAGATGAACCCTCTGAAGTGTGCATTCGGGGTTTCCTCGGGCAAATTCCTGGGATTCGTCGTTCGACACCGAGGTATCGAGATAGATCCGTCCAAGATCAAGGAAATCATGGGAATGCCTCCGCCGAGAACTCTCAAACAGCTGCGGTCTCTCCAAGGGAAGCTCGCGTACATACGGCGATTTATAGCCAACCTCTCAGGAAAGTGCCACCCTTACAGCCACCTGATGAAGAAGGGAACCCCGTTCGTCTGGGATCAAAAGTGCCAAAGCGCACTAGACGAGATCAAACTGTACCTGCAAAACCCTCCAGTGTTGGCTGCTCCAGTGAAGGGAAAGCCTCTCATTCTTTACACGGCCGCCCTTGAAGGTTCTTTGGGCGCATTATGGGCACAAGAGAATGACCAGGGGAAAGAAAGAGCACTTTACTATTTAAGTCGAGTGCTGCTGGGGGAAGAAAGCAATTATTCTCCCATTGAAAAACACTGCCTGGCGTTGATCTTCGCAATAACAAAGCTTAGACATTACGCATTAGCGCATGAAGTCTATCTCATTTCAAAGGTGGATCCTCTCAAATATCTAATGTCAAAGGCCATATTGACAGGACGACTCGCTAAATGGGCCCTGCTCTTAATGGAGTTTTCGATAGCATATCGACCACTCAAAGCAGTAAAAGGCCAGGCCATCGCCGACTTCCTTGCTGAGCACCCGATACCAGCTGACTCTCCTTTAAACTGCGATCTTCCAGACGAACATGCGTTTGATGCGATCGATGGTGATAATACCCGATGGGAGCTTTATTTTGACGGAGCATCTTCCATGAAGAAGCGCAAACAAAGTACCCCTATAATCAAATCGGGGGTAGGACTCATCTTTATAACTCCACAAGGAGGGATAATGCGCTACGCGTTCTCCCTGACGGAACCGAGGACAAACAACGAAGCCGAATACGAAGCTCTGATAGCGGGTCTCGAGATCGCCATTGACATGGGAATTGAAAACCTCCTCATATACGGAGATTCGCAACTGGTCGTTAGTCAAGTAAACGGCGATTACCAAACATGCAAACCGGAGTTAGTAAAATACGGTGAAAAGGTGCAACAACTGTTAACCCAAATTCCCTCCTATACTTTGGAGAGCATACCACGCGCGGATAACAGCAAAGCAGACGCGTTGGCCAAACTCGCTAAAGAAATGGCTGACGAGAACCTCGATGACGTTAGAATCATGGTACAAAGTCGTCAGGTGCTCGCCCCCGCAGAAATACCTTCGGAATCACCCGAAGAGAAGGGAGTGACTAGACAAGCGACCTTGCAAATAAAAGAACATGAGAAGGTTGAGGATTGGAGGGAAGTCTTTATAGACTACTTCAAGTCCCACCAAATGCCCGAAGCTGTGTCCGCAAGACATCAACTCATAAAACGAGCTCTGTCCTTCGCCTTCGTCAATGATACTCTCTACAAGAGGTCATTCGATTCTCTGTGGCTGAGATGCTTAGGACCGGACAAATCGGAAAGATTCGTTCAGGAAATTCATGACGGAATCTGCGGTTCTCACCAAGCAGGTCCAAAGATGAAGTTGAAGATCAAACGGATGGGCTATTACTGGCCCACGATGATTCAAGACTGCATCGAATATGCGAAGCAATGTCACTCATGCCAGATTCATGGGGATTTCATCCACCAGCACCCAAATCCGCTGCATCCAACGGTAGCTAGCTGGCCATTCGAAATGTAGGGGACTGATATAGTCGGCCCCATCGAGCCAGCATCGTCTAAAGGACATCGTTTCATCCTAGCGACGACTGACTACTTCTCTAAGTGGGCAGAAGCAGTACCATTGAGAGAAGTGAAGACGGAGAATATCCTCCATTTCTTCAAAACGCACGTCATATATCGGTTTGGAACTCCGAGGCGGATCATCTCCGATAACGGGCCAGCTTACCGAAGCCATAAAATCAGCCGCTTCGCACAGCAGCATAACATAGACTGGAGATATTCCTCAGTCTATAATCCATGAGCTAACGGTCTCGCCGAGGCCTTCAACAAGACCTTGACGAAAATTATAAAGAAAACAGTTTCCCGAAATAAGAAAGACTGGCATGAGAGACTGCAAGAAGCTCTTTGGGCGTATCGAACCACGTTCAAGACAGCCACAAACACAACGCCATACGCGTTGGTGTTCGGCACAGAAGCAGTACTCCCTCTCGAGATAGAGTTACCCTCTCTACGAGTGGCAGTCCATTATGAGCTGACAGACGAAGAAAATGCTCATCTTCGGCTTGAGGAGCTTGACGCCCTTGAAGAAACACGGCTCATAGCGCAACAAAATCTGGAAGCTTATAAAGCAAAGATGATGCGCTCATATGAAAGATTGACCCGACCGAGGGCATTCCACCAAGGCGAACTCGTGCTAGTGGTTAAAAGGCCTATGATCCCCAATCGCGCCAAGCGGGGAAAATTCGAGCCGAACTATGAAGGCCCGTACATCATAGATAAAGTTTACCAGGGTGGGGCCTATCTACTTATGGACATGCATGGTGAAAGGCCTTTCAGGCCGATAAACGGTCGCTTCCTAAAGAAATACTACGCATAATGAGCCACAGCCTAGGTCAATGGTAGATGACGACGACTATGTCCGCTCGCTATCTTCCTAAGCTCAAACTCTATCAGCAGTAGCCAGCCTTCTCAAAGTTGGACCGAAATGTCCTTAAACTAAAAGCAGACCGAAACGTCTTTAAACTAATACCGCAGCTGTAAGCCCGCGGGGGCGCCCCGGCCGTCGATCCGACGCCGGAAATGCGGAAAACAAAAACTTTGCGAACTTTGCAAAACGGCACCACCGCGGACCTTTTACCCGGATCGGGCCATTAACCTAGCAACTAGCAAAATAGAAAAGAGTAGAGATGCTATACCAAGCGATCCGTGTCCTTCGGTCTTCGTCTCCACTCTGATCTCCCGCGGAATCTCCGTCACCTCCTCGCTCGTTGGAAAGGGCACCACGTAGCCGGAATCTTTTACGGGCTCCCGCCTCTTGACCGAGGCAACTCGGGCGCGAAGTTGGCTAGCCGACGCGTCCAAGGTTTGCTATAGAATAATGTAGTAAACTTGTCTCTTGGGGTTATGAGGTTGCCATGGTTGGAGGAATTTTAGCACAAGAATTTTCCATGGATTGATGCTAGATGAAGAATGGAGCATCCAAAGCAAAAATGAGCTCGGCCAAGCCTTTTTGCCCACTGGAAAAATAAAGAAGCAAGCTCTCTCACCTTTAATGAATGTGAAGGTTGCACAAATTAATACCAATGAGAAAAAGGAAGTCTTTCTCACAGCACACTCACAAAAAAATGGGGGGGGGGGACCCATGAAAAACATGAAGGAATATATCCACACCAAAATTAAACCCCTCAATATCAATTCTACCCTTGCTGGAATAGTGGCCGGCCCAAACTAAATTGGGGAAAAAGAAATAATAATTCAAGAAGGAATAATTCAAGATGCATGAACAAAAAATAATCTCACATCAATTTCTTTTCTCACCTAATCAAATCACCATCTCATAAATGCAAGAGAATGACCAAAATGGAATATCATGATTATGAAGCCACACTCATGCAAAGAAACCCCTCACAAAATGTTAATTGCAAACTTGCAATTAACACCCGCCAACGAAAAGTCCGACCAGGAAGGAAAGAAAGAAAACCGGCCGGAACGGAATGCAAACTGGCAACCCCAGAAAACCGATCCCATAATAAATTACAGGAAAACCCCACTACTGCAAATACATGCCCGCATTTGTATTCCCACTGAACACAAATGCAAAGAGACAAAACTACACTATCTAATACTAGTATCCGGTTTAAGCCAAAGCCGGCTAGTAAAAACTGTCCGATCGCGATCCGTGCAATACCGCACGTATCCGATCGAACCCTGCCATATCTCCATACGGCCTCTACAGCGTTTCGCCCGAAACTTGAGTAACTGTCTGTGTGGTGGACTCTAAAGACTCGTCAATACTATGGCTGTGGATTTAACCACTAGCACGTCAGAGGTATAAGCCATACGTGACGGGCCACCAGCAATTGACCAAAAGGGACGTCGATGAGCGAACTCATCCTGACACCCTACTGAGCCTGTCAGTGACAATATCCGTACAGTCCGGTCCGTTCGTCTATGAGCATCGCATGGCGGGCCTAGGGGGTTGGTAAAAGTCAGACCCCCAAAAGCGGTACAAGTCGTGTCGGAGTGTAGCCCAGAACACCCTGAGATACTACTGGAATACCTACCAGCAAATCTCCTGCCTTGGCCAAGGACTTTTCATGTTCTGGCTCTCCTAGACACAGCACGACCTCACCCCCAATACCGGGAGAGACGAACCCCTGCAGATCTGCTCACTGCCTCCATGTGGCTCGGGACTGCACCCAACTAAAACCTGTTTGCACGACTCCTTTGAGCCGTGGTAGGGTAGTAATCAAAGTACAGTGGGAACTCACACGAGACAAATGACGATCCCAGGTCGATGAACTAACCTGTACACATGTCACCTGGGAACTGCTATCTGACGTCTGGTATATCCCAACTAGCAGGTTCCCGGCGAGTCCTGTCCGGTGTACTCATAACCCAATGAGCACCTGTATACATCTTAGGTGAACCAACTGACACCAGTGGCTTGTGAGACCGGCCACCGCCCCTCGTCGGGGTCTCGACTGTATACACTAGTCTACTCTGGAGAATCGATGCCCTGTCTCGAAACTCCCTCGACTAGGAACCATTTAAGGATATGCTTGTAGACCCCCAGCTCCCACTTATATGATCGCCCTCATACTGCTGGTGGTCAAGCAAGAATCCAAGGGGCTTTATCAACGTGTAATAGCGACTCGTAAGGTCACCTAAAGCAGTACACGATGATAAAGATAAACCAGATAGCATACTATCATCTCGAGTAAGACTGTCCTACCGGGATAGGTCCTCCCCTCAATCATTGCAATCACGTGCCTGTGATCCAATAATTGACTCTGAGGGCACTATCTCCAACAATCTCCCACTTGCACTCGAGGCTAATTATTGTGATGTCGCATACTCACAGCCCGTGTGATACCGAACACCCAACTCCTCTACTAGTCAGTCTCACAAAGCTCGTTTGCGAAACTATTGCGTTCGAGGAATAGCCTCAGTGAGTGGATCCGCTTTGATGTTTCATTCTATGTCTCTCTATATCTCATGTTCGCAGAGAAAGCCATCTCCCGAAATGAGCAATACCTGTCCTAGAATGTCTGGATGTCTGATGGGACCTAGCTCATAAGTGAACACCAAATCCAAACTTCTTAGACTGTATCGACAACTGAACTTAATCAGTGTCCTGCGCCATGCCTTCCCTCAGTTTCCACCTGGACCACCTGTCCAAAATACTGCCCCTCGTCAGAAGGAAACTATAACTCTGACAACCTCCTTGTCGTCCATGTCACCTTGGAAGCCTGGAATGATAACTGTCTCCTAAAGGAGGCTGCCGTTATCATATCCCTAGAACATCCACTTATGTTCTAAGACTGCTTCCGACTGTTTCTCCAGGATTGGATCAATATCAACTTATTGCATCTAGTGCAAGAACAACATCTGGTGTGGTACTTGACATCTCATGATTGACTCAATTGCCTAAGCAAGTGATCTGCCAATCATGAGTATCCCTCTCCCCTTTAGTCTATAAGACACCTTTAGAGAGGGTGACTCCATCAACTGCAGGTGCACTACCGTGTCAGGAGTCGTCCATTCTAAATACTCATAGAATGCTGTCAAGGTACCCAGATTGGGAAACCACCCAAATCTAGATCTAAAACCATAGATCTAGTAACCAGTATGTCTGATATAATATCCAAGTCTCCTGTGGAGAAACCACTGTGTGACGACCAAAGTATAACCGATCGTAGTATAGGAATATTACTTCCTACTCTGTGTATGTCATCAAATACCAAGACATCACACCCTACTACCTTCTTAACAGATACATCCCCTATTCTGATGAAGTCAAACCTATGACTGTCACATCAGAAATAGATGATCTATCTCCGCTATATCTGCTTAAGTCTATAGACATAAGCCTGATATCCACCAATGCTTCCGCTGCTCCCACTGACCACGACAACCCTCTGGCCGAGTCATATACACGTACGCTTCTAAAGCTAGTTTAGAACGACGCTATACTCATCCTCCTGCCGGGTCTCATAGTCTGGAACAACAGCAATGGCAAGTCTGGGTAAACAAGAACCTCCCTGCCACCGTCCTTGAGCATACCGAAGTACCTCTCAGGTGCCTGAGGTTACCCACCTTATCTGCGGAGTGGCCAATGGAATGTCAATCCAGATTGAATCTTTCGATTCATTATCAAATCTTCAGTAATCGTTTGTGGTTCTGGAATCACTTCCAGTTCTACCATACTCCCACTACTGTTTTCTGAAAAATCCATTTTTAATAAAACTGTGGCGAGTCAAGAACAATATCACTATTGATCTTCCAGATGGTAGAAAGTCAACCCTCGTCATAGCCCGGGTCAACCCACAAACAGCCATTACTGAAACGTGCCTTGAGTTGTCCAGAGTCTGGTTTTAAGCATAAGCCGGACAACTCCCCGTATCTTAACAATGTCAAGATATGAACTGTTCTATATCCAAGAAACAGAGGCACTGATTTAATTGAACCAGATTCAAATCATGCAGCTGTCTCCAGTGCATGTCAACTAAATGGAAGGAGGCCGATCAGCGTTACTCAACTTAGGAACACTTCCAATTATGAGTAACCTGAAAGAGAAACAAGATCTCTTTATCATTACTATCAATTCAATACCATACACAAGTATCTACATCTTCGATCTCTTTGAAGAATCCCGATACTTGCTATACCTGGTTCTCTACTCTATTCAAATACCTATAACTCCTCAAAACTTAGACCCTGTGTTTCAACGAAATACATGTCTAAGAACTAGAGAAGTTAAAAGTAAACAGAATATAGTATGAGGACCAACCCCTCTGTCCTAATGGACACTGGACAACATACAATACTCTGTATAAGTCCCTTGAGTCTAGTGACTCATTCACTGTGTGTCGTAGGTTGAAAACTGTACTTTTGGTTAAGAAGTACACCGTTGTTCAATGCTCCTTACCTAACCATCCACAGATATAGGTAAATGTCATAGACATAATTTCAAAAAGTATATCTCACTCTATAAAAATAGACGTACAGATATATCAATTTGAAATTGGTGCACAGCAACGGATATTCAAAACCAAATATTTGCCGACCGGCAAACAACCCAGGTGACTTCCTCAAATATCACCAATTCCAACGAATCCCGATATAATGAGGAGGGTCACCTAATTCCCAATAACTTACTCCCACTCATCATCTGTAAAACCATACAGATGTGAGACTCATACCTGGTAAATACATACCCTGGAGCAAGTGCCTAATTGGGAAATCAGTTTTCATTTAACAGTACACAGTGAAACTGAAACATTGAAATGTTTCAATGGGGTATGCTGGTATTCCTAGTAATGCCTCTTCCATTATCCAGATTCACAACTATAACTGTATAATTCTTTGCCACCTCTCCAAATCCCTTTACATGTCTTTAGTCATTACCTTCTGTACACCCCTTTAGGCCAAATGGTTTTCTTCCTTCCCTACCGTTCGGCACCAGCCTATGGTTTGGAAGAAGACTATCCAATAAGCATAATGGGTGTACTGTCCTAGTCCTAGGAGCACTCACAATGCGAGAGAAGGTGAGGATAAAAGACAACCGAATGAACTTAATTCATAGGTGATTTAGGATTGACAAAGAAGTACATGGTTAGGTCGTGAATAGCAGTCGCAATTTACTTTGCCCTCTTACTAATCCCTTGCTTTGTCTGAACTTAATACCTTCTGTACACCGTTTAGGCTAATTGGATTTCTTCATTCCCTACCGGTCGGCACCAGCCTAAGGTTTGGAAGAAGACTATCCAATTTGCGTAATAGGTGTACTATCTCCTAAACCAAGGAGTACTCGCAACCTGAGAGAAGGTAAAAGGTAAAGACAACTGAATAGTCCTATTCGTTTTCTCCAGAACCTGAAACCATCCTCGAAGTCCTTCGAGTTCGTATATAACCATACGATGGTTTTGTCCAATGGAAGTGGACGTTCGTAGTAATACGGGGTGTCCCGGAGAAAAGGGTAAAAGTAGGGGTGGCAAAGAGGTCTGCAACTCTGACAATCCAAAAGCCAGTGTTAAGTAGGTTCGGTCAACTTGGTCACTGAGTCATAGTCTAGGGTCGGGTCAATGGTCGCTGCCAGAGAGAGAGAGAAAAGAAACACTCAGCGTGCACTCTAACCTAGATCAGAATGGTTGTCACTTTATCTAATCTGGAAACCTCCCACTGTAACTCAAATTCTCCTCCAAACCTGAAAGAAGAATTAGTCGGGATCACCTGAGGAGTAAACCAACTCATCAGTGGGAATCGGGATCCAACCATCATCGCATGATAACGTGACGGAATCCGCTCACGCTATCACACTCCAGAAGGTATGCGCATATCTGGCAAGTTTCAGTACTTTTGAAACTCCCGATGTGGATTTTTGCCCCATGCTCTTATGACCTTGACTAAGGCCAACAAATCATAAGTCACATGTCAAGTTCTACCCGTCATTGTCCAGGTTGATTTGAACCCACCCGTACAAGCCCTTGACTAAGGCCAACAAGGCTATACGACTGTCCCAAAACAACGCATCTATCTATGCAGCATATGAATACCCAATAGCTACCAAACACTGTGCCTTGACTAAGGCCAACAAACACAGCTTGAATACTATTGACTACCCATATGAAACGACGGAGGTCTACGAATGGTTTCTGGCGAAAACCTTTAACGTAGTGAACTTGATATCGTTGAAGGAACGGATAGCTTTTTAGAAAATATAGTGACGAGAACCTTTACTAAAGAGGTCACTCCCGGTGAAGGGATCTCGGCTCTTTCCCCGTAGAATGGGGTGCAGGATATTCCAACTGAATACCACGGTGCAAAGCAAAAAGTAATCGGCTATAGTGAAGTTAATGCCCTGACGCAAACTTCTGTCCAAGGGGTCACTCCCGGTGAAGGGATCTCGGCCCTTGCCTCGTCGACTGAGGAGCAGGATATTCCAATGAATACCACGATGCAAAACAAAAGTAAACGTCCTTGCAATAACAGCTTTTTGAAAAGTGTTCCAACAACATCAGATTAGGTTTGTTTTTAACTTGCATTGATCCGAATCAATGCAGTCCCATCAATTGATCACACCAAAAAGAACGAAAATATACTGATGTACGTATATGCCATCCGCATTCGCCACTGGGTCCCGTCATCACCCGTTAGGTTAGCTAACTAACGACAGAGCGGGGACTGGACTAGCGCGGATGAAAAACATATACAACATCTACTAATATATATATAATATATAATTTTCGCTCATGGCGTGATAAAAAGCAACACAGAAATGTACAGCATCACAGAACAATACAGATATCTGGGATCCCCGGGTTTCACAGAGCCGCTGAAAACCCGACGTTCCCCTGGTCGTGTGGATAGCCTGTGCAATGAAAATCCTAGACCCCTACGGGCGCGGCAAGTCACCCGCCAAAACCTGAAGCGAGGCAGCCCCCTTCAGCGCCGTGAATGGACCACCCAGCACTTCACGGAATCCGGTAACTTGGGCACCCCACCTGGGTCAACCTGTACCCCCTACGAGCGCGGCGAATAGCCCGCCGATCCCAGAGTGAAGCCCCCTCCGTCTCAATGCCATGAGATGCGGGCTTGTTGCCCTCCAGAACCCGGCTATCCGTGCACCCCTCCGCGGGGTAATCCTAGTACAGAAAATAAAATATACATACAACGGGTACATCGACCGCAACCTGGTCGTGCCCGAAAAGAATAATACAAATAGGCAGTGACGACAGTCCACATGTCGGACGCTCGCCCCGCAATATCAAATGTACATATAAAACAGAACTGTACTAACATTGCAACCAGGCTATCCCCACGACCGATCCGCAACAACACAGTACAATCACAGAACATCAACGTGAATGTCACGTTCGCAAATCCGTCTAGCCGGGCTATAGCAGTTAGACAGGATTTACCGATCAAGTGACATTCACGGTCGCAGATATAATGTAAAAACTGTGAACTAGCATGTTTAAAATATCCGATCGAACAAATTTATCAAAGTGGGCCCCCAAAAAGAACTGTAGCACTTACAGAAAACCTGGGCCCAAATAAAATATCCCAAAAGCCCTATTTCTAACTCATAAGCTTACTGGGAAAATATGGTGCCACGATTCCTCCTATCCGCCGCGGAAGCGCGGCCAAACCAAGGGTTTGGCCGCCCTTCCGAGGTCGAAGTGAAGAATCAGTGGATCGTATTTTCCCAGAATTCTTATAATTGCTTGTACATGCCTCTGCAACAACCTGAAAAATTTTAGGAGCTCAAAAAATTTCAACAGAGAACACATGTGCACAAAAATACGGTTTTTGGGGATTTTGTTCGATCGGGTTCTAAACGCGCTAGAGCAAGCTAGGCAAGGTTAATGGCCTGGCTCTGATACCATTGTAAGCCCGCGGGGGCGCCCCGGCCGTCGATCCGACGCCGGAAACGCGGAAAACAAAAACTTTGCGAACTTTGCAAAACGGCACCACCGCGGACCTTTTACCCGGATCGGGCCATTAACCTAGCAACTAGCAAAATAGAAAAGAGTAGAGATGCTATACCAAGCGATCCGTGTCCTTCGGTCTTCGTCTCCACTCTGATCTCCCGCGGAATCTCCGTCACCTCCTCGCTCGTCGGAAAGGGCACCACGTAGCCGGAATCTTTTACGGGCTCCCGCCTCTTGACCGAGGCAACTCGGGCGCGAAGTTGGCTAGCCGACGCGTCCAAGGTTTGCTATAGAATAATGTAGTAAACTTGTCTCTTGGGGTTATGAGGTTGCCATGGTTGGAGGAATTTTAGCACAAGAATTTTCCATGGATTGATGCTAGATGAAGAATGGAGCATCCAAAGCAAAAATGAGCTCGGCCAAGCCTTTTTGCCCACTGGAAAAATAAAGAAGCAAGCTCTCTCACCTTTAATGAATGTGAAGGTTGCACAAATTAATACCAATGAGAAAAAGGAAGTCTTTCTCACAGCACACTCACAAAAAAATGGGGGGGGGGGGGACCCATGAAAAACATGAAGGAATATATCCACACCAAAATTAAACCCCTCAATATCAATTCTACCCTTGCTGGAATAGTGGCCGGCCCAAACTAAATTGGGGAAAAAGAAATAATAATTCAAGAAGGAATAATTCAAGATGCATGAACAAAAAATAATCTCACATCAATTTCTTTTCTCACCTAATCAAATCACCATCTCATAAATGCAAGAGAATGACCAAAATGGAATATCATGATTATGAAGCCACACTCATGCAAAGAAACCCCTCACAAAATGTTAATTGCAAACTTGCAATTAACACCCTCCAACGAAAAGTCCGACCAGGAAGGAAAGAAAGAAAACCGGCCGGAACGGAATGCAAACTGGCAACCCCAGAAAACCGATCCCATAATAAATTACAGGAAAACCCCACTACTGCAAATACATGCCCGCATTTGTATTCCCACTGAACACAAATGCAAAGAGACAAAACTACACTATCTAATACTAGTATCCGGTTTAAGCCAAAGCCGGCTAGTAAAAACTGTCCGATCGCGATCCGTTCAATACCGCACGTATCCGATCGAACCCTGCCATAGCTCCATATGGCCTCTACAGCGTTTCGCCCGAAACTTGAGTAACTGTCTGTGTGGTGGACTCTAAAGACTCGTCAATACTATGGCTGTGGATTTAACCACTAGCACGTCAGAGATATAAGCCATACGTGACGGGCCACCAGCAATTGACCAAAAGGGACGTCGATGAGCGAACTCATCCTGACACCCTACTGAGCCTGTCAGTGACAATATCCGTACAGTCCGGTCCGTTCGTCTATGAGCATCGCATGGCGGGCCTAGGGGGTTGGTAAAAGTCAGACCCCCAAAAGCGGTACAAGTCGTGTCGGAGTGTAGCCCAGAACACCCTGAGATACTACTGGAATACCTACCAGCAAATCTCCTGCCTTGGCCAAGGACTTTTCATGTTCTGGCTCTCCTAGACACAGCACGACCTCACCCCCAATACCGGGAGAGACGAACCCCTGCAGATCCGCTCACTGCCTCCATGTGGCTCGGGACTGCACCCAACTAAAACCTGTTTGCACGACTCCTTTGAGCCGTGGTAGGGTAGTAATCAAAGTACAGTGGGAACTCACACGAGACAAATGACGATCCCAGGTCGATGAACTAACCTGTACACATGTCACCTGGGAACTGCTATCTGACGTCTGGTATATCCCAACTAGCAGGTTCCCGGCGAGTCCTGTCCGGTGTACTCATAACCCAATGAGCACCTGTATACATCTTAGGTGAACCAACTGACACCAGTGGCTTGTGAGACCGGCCACCGCCCCTCGTCGGGGTCTCGACTGTATACACTAGTCTACTCTGGAGAATCGATGCCCTGTCTCGAAACTCCCTCGACTAGGAACCATTTAAGGATATGCTTGTAGATCCCCAGCTCCCACTTATATGATCGCCCTCATACTGCTGGTGGTCAAGCAAGAATCCAAGGGGCTTTATCAACGTGTAATAGCGACTCGTAAGGTCACCTAAAGCAGTACACGATGATAAAGATAAACCAGATAGCATACTATCATCTCGAGTAAGACTGTCCTACCGGGATAGGTCCTCCCCTCAATCATTGCAATCACGTGCCTGTGATCCAATAATTGACTCTGAGGGCACTATCTCCAACAGCAGCATCCTTAGGCTGACAAAAAAAATAAAATAAAATAAAATAAAATAAAATAAACGGTATGTCCATAAGCAAAAAGGGCACGGATGAAAACCCGAAAGGGCTCCGTGAGTAAAAACAGCAGGGCTGCCGGCGAGTGTTCGTGAAAATCCGAAAGGGCGCGACCTCGTAAAAAAAAAAAGAAGAAAAAGGAAAAAGAAAATAAAAAAACGGTATGTCCATAAGCAAAATGGGCACGGATGTAAACCCGAAAGGGCTCCGTGAGTAAAAACAGCAGGACTACCGGCGAATGTTTGTGAAAAACCCGAAAGGGCGCAACTTCGTTAAGGAACCCTTATGGAGTCCTCTCGACCTTGTAAGGAGAAACCACCTGTGTGAGATCCTTACGACTCACAAAGGAGCAACACACTTAGGGATCCCCACGATTTCTAAGGAGAAAATACACTTGCGAGATCCTCACGACTCGTAAGGAGAACTCTCCTATGGGACCCTCACGGCTCATAGGATTTGAAAGTCTTAAGTCACAGAGACCTAAACCTGTGCTTAAGCAAACCCCCACAAACATCCAATATTGCCCTACAAGTGGTTCAATATTGACCCTTGTATACAATCCACGGGCGCGAATAAACATTTCCCTAGCCAAATTTCATCCGTAACTGGGAATACGTTCGCATGGTAAACAACCCTTATAAATCCCCTCGATTTGTGAGGAGAAAACCCTCCTGTAGGATCCTCACGACTTACAGAAGAACAAAACACTTAGGAATCCTCACGGTTCCTAAGGAGAAAATACACCTACAAGATCCTCACGACTTGTAGGGAGAAATACCTTCACGAGACCCTTACGGCTCATGAAGTCAAAAGCCTTAGCCGACAGGATCCTAACCCTAGTCGCTAAGCCTCCTTTGTTCGACAACGACAGAGGCAAATGATGATTCGCTCCTGGTAATATCCCAGTTGTAGCGGTGCTGATGCCGAAATCGGTGTCCAATTTCAGGTCTACGGCGAAAGCCAGTAGACCGTACATGCATACGAGATAGCCGAAATGATGGGGCAACTTGCAATAAAAAAAGCAGCAAGTAAAAATATATGCATGAAGAAATAGCCGAAATGATTGGGCAACTCGCAATAAAAAGCAGCGAGTGGAAGTAAAATAAACAGCCGAAATGATTGGGCACCGCGAAAAATAGCCGAAATGATTGGGCGATCGCGACCTTCGCGATATAAAAGCTGAAATGATAGAGCATCGCGGAAATAAAACAAAAAAATAATAATGATAAAATTTTGGCCCTACAGTTAAGATCACATCGATCCCTGTATACAATCCAAGGGCGTAAACAAAGAGGGAGCCATACTCTCCCAGCAAATCCCTCGACTCACGGATACAAACACTCCTTGACGAGAGCCTCCTGATCCGCGTCGACCTGCAGAGCCACCAGCGCCTCCGTGGGAATCCTCGACTCGTTTCAAACCCCAAGGAAACAAATAATCCTTGGCGCTCGGGAAACAAATAATCCCTAGCAAATCCCTCGACTCACGGATACAAACACTCCTTGACGAGAGCCTCCTGATCCGCGTCGACCTGCAGAGCCACCAGCGCCTCCGTGGGAATCCTCGACTCGTTTCAAACCCCAAGGAAACAAACAATCCTTGGCGCTCGGGAAACAAATAATCCCTGGCAAATCCCTCGACTCACGGATACAAACACTCCTTGACGAGAGCCTCCTGATCCGCGTCGACCTGCAGAGCCACCAGCGCCTCCGTGGGAATCCTCGACTCGTTTCAAATCCTAAGGAAACAAATAATCCTTGGCGCTCGGGAAACAAATAATCCCTAGCAAATCCCTCGACTCACGGATACAAACACTCCTTGACGAGAGACTCCTGATTCGCGTCGACCTGCCGAGCCACCAGCACCTCCGTAGGATTCCTCGACTCGTTTCAAACCCCAAGGAAACAAATAATCCTTGGTGCTCGGGAAACAAATAATCCCTAGCAAACTCCTCAATTCACGGATACAAACACTCCATGATGAGAGCCTCTTAACTCATGTCAACTCGCAGAGCCATCACCCTCTCCGCGAGCAAATTCCCGATTCGTCTCAATTTATAAGAAGAAGTCTCAGACAGCAAGGATTGAAAAGCCTGCTTCTTGAGCAATGGGGCCCTGCAAGTCAATCCAAAATGGTCTCTTGCATACTATTCACGGGTCTCACTCTCCGAAGTCGGATTTCGACGAGGAGGGAAACAACCGCTTACGAATTCTCTCGACTCGTAAGAGGGAAAATTCTCTTATAAGATCCCTACGACTTATAAGAGAAAACCACACTTAGGAATCCTCACGATTCCTAAGGAGAAAATCCACCTATGAGATCCTCTCGATCCGTAGGGAGAAAAGCCTCTATGAGACCCTCACGGCTCATAGAATTGAAAAGTCTTAGGCGGTAAACCTGAACCTGCGGCCTAAGCCATCGCTATTTCCTGAGGAAGTCGGAATACTCGTTTTAGACATCCATCAACCATGATTATTAAGACAGCCTACTGACATTAAAAGAAAGAAGATGACAGAAAGAATATCCGTTCTACATTTGATCTGGCATGCGTGACGCATTCATTTATGCATAGACAGAAGACTCAGGACGAGAAATAAGACAAGCCGAAATAGAAAAGGGGAGGGTTTTCATTCATACCGCCAAAAGTTTTTACAAGCATAAGAATAATGCATAAGAAACATTGTTCAAAATATTACAACGGTATAACCTCGGATCCGGGGCACGGATTGAGGAAATCAAAAGTAAGGCCATCCAGAGTTCTTCTGGCCTTTCTAATTATTCTTATGCGCAGTCTTTCGCGCTCCTCGGTGTCGATATCATCGGCAAGCCCTTCGGGCCTTTGATAAGCAGCAACGATCGTCGTCTGCTGAAACACTTGATGCAGGATGTCAACGAGGTCGTTCCGTCGCTTCTTTGAGATCAGCCCTGTCAGGTGCACTGAATGCACCTTGTCCTCGGCATCATCCAGCGCATTGAGTGGTAGGGCCTCGTGAAGACCCGGAAGTGCCCTCCATATTGCTCCCAGCACGACTTTCAAAAGAGCCGAACGCCGGGGCAACAGCCAACCACCGCTTGCGTTCAGACGACCCATAGCTTCTGCACATTCGGCGTCTGTAAACTCCTGGTTTTGTTGACGACCCTGAGCGCGGATATCATCGTAGGTAATGAACTCGTGCAGACTGTATAGATGCACCGCCGCCATTATGCCTGGAGAAAATATTACAGGAAGATCAACAATAGAAAAGCAATAATATACATGGATGTCTGAATTCCTAGAGAGCAAAACTATGTTCAAAGATGAAACCCACTAGACGAGAGCTCTGCTATTTAAGATTGATCTAAGAATCGATTTTACCTGAAGTTCTCCTTAAAAACTTTTAAAAAAAAAGGAGCAAGGCACCGGAGTTCTTAAAGGCAAGAACAAAGCTCTGAAGTCTTCAAAAATGGAAATCTGGAAGATGATAAGTATCTGGAGGGGACCAAGGGTCCTATTTATAGGCCTCAAGTGCCTCTTCGACTCCCAAGAGTCGTCACGGCAGTTTACCCTAATTGGAGCGAATGTCCGTTCGAATTCCGAGACAGGAGATGAAGCAACGCTTCATCCTTCCCCGATTAGAGCAAAGCTCTGTCTTGAAGAAGCGACGCTTCAGCACGGAAGCGCTAGCGCAGTTGCGTTGCGCTGCGCGCTACACGCCACGTGTCCAGCGCAAACGCATCAGGGCAACACCCCAAAGCAGCGCACCCAGCCAAAGCAAAGCTCTGTTTCAAGCAAAACCAAGGGAAGCAACGCTTCAGCGGCGTATGCGTCGTGCACTGCATGACACGTGTCGGCGTAGATGTGCTAGCGCAGTTGCGCTGCACTGTGTGCTGTGCGACACGCGTCATATCTTGGAGCATTCGCGCTAAATAAAAAGGTTCTGAAGAAATCTTTTCGGTTATTATCTTCTGTAAAACAGAAGCCCCTAGATCAAAGATCCGATGGTGGGGGAAATCCTGCCAAATCTTTCAGAAAAGGGATTTCCTCAACAAATTGAACTTGCTTCTTGGTCTGCAAAATGAAGCCTCAGGCATCAGAGGTAGGAGAACTTGCTTCCTGGACAGTGAGACCCTACAAGTCGATCTAAATTGGTCTCTTGCATACTATACGCGGGACTCACTCTTTAAAATAGAGTTTCGATAAGGAAGGAAACAACCGCTTACGGGTCCCTTCGACTCGTGAGAAAGAAAAACTCTTGCAGGAGCCTTACGACTTGTAAGAGAAAACCACACTTAGGAATCCTCACGATTCCTAAGGAGAAAAGCCCGCCTACGAGACCCTCTCGATCCGTAGGAAGAAAAGTCTCTATGAGACCCTCACGGCTCATAGAGTTGAAAAGTCCTAGGCGGCAGATCTGAACCTGCAGTCTAGGCCATCGTTATCTCTGGGAGAAATGAAGTTATCTGTCAATAAGGTGTATTAAATATGTCATGCTGAAAAGAATGAAAAAGGCGAAGAAATGACACAGGACGTTACAAAAATGTGTATCTTTTATTCATGAACATTGACTGGGTACAGGATACATTGTACTAAAGAATAAAAAAAATATATACATATATTTTACAAGTACAAATGATACAAGGAGAAATTACTGGGAAGGAAGCGTCTTGCATAGATTTAACAATTGCTCGCATACTTCCTTCCACGTCTTCTCTCGATCAGCTACTACCGCCAGCTCTGCTTCCACTTGGGCTCGCTGCTGCAAGACCGACGCAAGCTGCTCCCTGACGACCTGATAGGCAGCTTCCCGACTTGGAGTATTGCGCTCAGCTACGTCAAGCTTCCTCTTCAAGTTTAGCCCATGGGAGATACGCTCCAAGAGACCCTCGAAGATAGTCTTCACTTGGGCAGCATTTGCCTCAACCTCAGCGCGCAGATGGGCCGTTTCGTTCGAGGTTTTTTGGCATTCCCTTAGTCTTGAAGCTGCTTCTTGCTCCAAGTGGCGGAGGTGCGAAGTGTTTTGCTCGAGCCAAATTGTGCGTTGGGTGCTCAGAGCTAAAACTTCGGGAGAAGGGCGCGTCGACTCCAGCCGATATAGACAGGCCTCGATCCCCCTGCAATGGTTAACCCAAGATTCGACGACGCCTTCGTTATGAAAATTTACGAGCGCCGCCAACATCGGGTTAACCTCAGCAGCAAAATCTACGGCAGAAGGGAGAGAGTCCATATCGAGCTCTTCAATATACCCGCTCAACATGCCCAAACTCATCACAGCACCCTTGGAAGATGGACGTCTCAAGAAAGGGCCTGCCGGTGAAAGGACGCGAGCCTCAAAGGGGATCGGAGCCGGAACAATAGCTGCAAAACAAAACATGGTTAAACGATGGTTCAGAAGATGTTGAAGGGTTACCAAAAAAGGAAATTTACTATACCAGCTGCAACGGACGGTAAAGCCGGAAGGGCCGGCGGCGCAGCAGGTCTTGCATCCCCTCCTTCGATTTGTGGTACTGCAATAAAGAAAAGGAAAAGTCAGAAATCATCCCATTGTTAAAAAAAAGGGGGTAAGTAAAAATATTATAGTGAAGGTATACTCACCGGCGCCACCAGAAGGAGAAGCCAGCTCGGATGGGAAAGAGAAGTGTGGGAGCAACACTTGATATAAATGATCGAAGAGCACTCCTGCAAAGGCACAATGATACAACGTTAGTACAAAGCTACATTTTTTAAAAGATTAATGCATGAGTCGTGAATCCATACCTTCCAACATCCGTGATGGTATAAGGGAAGGCGGGGAGGTGACCACCGCCAAAGCAGTAGTCGACGGTGCCCCCTCGAGCAAAGGAGCATCGGCACTGGCCGCACCTGCAAAAACAAGCTTGTTAGAAGAGATCGCAAGATATATAAAAAAGGGGGACGCTGGTGACAAAAAAATTTTTACCTGACGAGCTACCAGCAGAAACTGAAGCAATCCCCTCATCCATCGACATGAGACCACCGCCCGTAGCCTCATCACCCGACTCGATGGGAACCGTTGTTGTGCTCGCGAGCCCGGGAGACGGCAAGAAACCATACGCGGGGAGGGCTATGATCGGAGTATTACCAGATTCCTGAGAAAGAGCGGTTCGCTCCTCCTCAGGAATCGTGGCCGCCTCACCCGATACTCCCTCGGTTTCTGCGGTCACGGTTGTCTCATCCATCGGCACCGTGACGCCTCCAGCCTCAAGCGCCTCGACTTCTACTGCCTTCGGCTCGACAGTCATCTCATCTGCCGCCACTTCAGACGCGGCATCAATGACCTTCTCGGTGGCGGATCCTTCAACTTCTGTTTCAGGCACCGTGGCCCCAACGATGGTGCCCACCGTCGGCTCAGGTTCGACAGGCGCCGCTTCCGCCGTTTCCTGGGGTCCGACGGTCTCCGCCTCCCCCTCAGTCGGACTTGGTCCTGCAAGATGGAATGCATATGAGCCAATGGCTTTATAATAACAACAAGGTTCTGAAAGAGATGCTACCTGAAGGGGATTTATTGTTTGCACTTCGGGCCGCGTGCGCCACTTGCCTATAAGCAGTAGACAGGGCGACAGGGGCCTCTCCAGAAGGAGTGTTAGCGCGAGGAATGGTACTGGGACCCGCTCCCGTGGCCAAAGCAGCTCTGCGCGCCTTTGCTTTGCGTCTCAACCGCTTCCGATTCTCCCGAGCCGTTGAGACGGATGCCACTAAGGCTTCTCTAACTGAGGCGTCCTCGTCCGTGAATAGGGATGCCTCCAAATTTTTCAGGGCATCCTTCATCGTTTTGTCAAGCCGAGGCTCTTGCGGCAACTTTGACGAAGCCGGGACCTCAGTCACAGACTCGGGAAGGACCCCTGCGTCAATTAATACAACCCCTGCAAAGAAACAAAAGAAAGTCAGGTTGAATATCATAGAGAGACAACAAACTTTCCTTATGAAAGAGAAAGGGGTGAAACATACCAACGCCTGCTAGGGCACGCTTCTCCTCCTCCTCCTGGAAGGTTTTCAAGGATGCAGCAATAGCCTCTTCAGTGGAGACACCTGTTGAAAATGGAGTAAATGTTAGTTAAATATAATAATACAAAGCGCGATAAAACGACAAATAAAGCGTCTGATGATTACCGGACTCAGCGAGTTTACTTAACATCGCTTCAAGCCTCGCCGATCGCTCCGAAGCTGCAATGGCGGCAGCTAAATTGGTGTCCTCAGGGTCTACCACGAAACCCTCATTGCTGCCGTACTCACATATAGCCTCGGCGGGAGGGCCCGCAGGCTTTAAGTTAAGGATCGCGTCGAGGGATAGAGTGGACTTCTTCTTCTTTTGCCCACCAGCTTTAGATCCACTCGGAGTAGCCTTACGCTTGGCAGCCACTTTGGGACGGCGAGTCCCGATATCCACTCCTGCGCCAGACCCGGGTGATACCACTTTAACCGGCTTTGGAGGAGCATGGGGTGCCGGGGGAGCATCCACCGTAGTAGGCAGTGGCAATCCACGCGGGGGACTCAACACGCGTGGTCGGTCAGCTCCGGCATCTTTTATCAGAGGGACGACCGGACGCCTTGGCTGCAAGGGAGCCTTGCGATCACCACCAGGAGGCGCACCCCTACGGTCAACCAGCAAGCGTTTCTCCATTAAAATAATCGGGCCCATCGCGTGCGCATACCAGGCCACATATGAATTAAGCATCTTAGGGGTACAGCTGGGTTCACTAATGAAGAAATAGGAACCTGTGTTAAGCCTTGTAAAATGATGCATCGCATTCTTTATCCCCTCCGGGCCGACCACGGGCGTTTCCAAGAAAGCTTCCAGCGGGACCCCTTGGTTGTAGCTTGACTGCCGGGCAAATCGGTGCGGGTTATATCTCATAAACAAGGCTGTCTTATTCTTCCTGAACACTAAATAGCCCGGCCGGATGGAGTAGAGATGGAGGATTTCCCGAGCTTTCAATACAGAAGCACGATCTTTGAAGTCATCGCGTAGGGGCACCACTGACTTAGTGGTCTCTGAGCCTATAGTTATGACCTTATCAACAAAGGAAACCTTCGCTCCGACCAGATGTGGACGAAGGAGCAACCCTCTAGACTCCCGCGGGGCTGGAACCACAATTGAAGCCCCGACCAACCGCATGACTCTTGGGAGTCTGTATCTCTCGAAGAGCGGAGGAGTCTTGTGGGCACCAAACACTCCTCGCACATGCATCTCCATCCAAGAAGTAAAATAGTGCGTCGGGAAGTTGGCGGGCTGCACCCCAGGCTCACTAGCGTCCGCCGCTACGCTGAGTCCATTGTAAAGGTAAGCCAATCCAGCGATCCCTACCGATAACTGCAAACCGGCCACCATTCGATGCGCCGGGTAAAAGACGGATGGCCGCATGAGGCGTGGGTGCATGGGGAGCGCGAAGCTGCATAACCATAAACCCAAGAACCCTATGAAAAAGGTTTCTTCGTCCATGTCAGGAACGGCGATCTCTGAGAAAGGGACGTTGGCAGTGCTGGGGAAATAAAAATCCCGCTGGTCATTTTCCGATGAAGGTCGGCGGTCCAAGCCGAAACCAAAGGGGTCAACAAGCTGAGCGAACTTCTCGCCCTGCTCTGATAGGAACTCCGGACGGATAAAGCGAGCAATGAAATCCGCGAAACTGACGCCCCGGTCGCCCGATTCCAAATGGAGTTCCTCATAAATCTCCAACACCTTCACCAAGCCCGGGTGCTGATGCTGAATCGCGTTCTCTGGAGTTAAGTCAAGCACTAGCTGCTTGGTAGCGAAGACATACTCGTCAGGGGGAAGTAGCTCCTCGTAGTGTTCTCCCCTCATTGGCAGACCCGAAATCTCAGCAAATTCCTCCAAAGAAATGGAGACTTCCCTATCCGCTATCAAGAAGGTGTGAATGGGAATGTTCCATTGTTCGATGAAGGCCTTTATCCACCACGTCGGAGGAGAGGGATACTCGAAAAGTGAAACATAGACGGCCGAGTATAAACCGATCCTCGTCAAGTGAGCCCTTTTCGCCGCTAAGATGTACCGGGCCCATGGCAGATATCCGGCAAGCGGTCGCGGAGTCAACCCAATATTGTAAGCCTGTCCTCAAGGGCGTGCTTCACCCTGACAGATTCGCCTCCCCAAGATATCTATAGCCGACGGCGGGTGCACCGGAATGGCACCGATTGCAGGCTGGAGGAGGTCGTCGGAATTCCAATTTTTAACCTCCACGGCATACTCCACCGGGGGCTTGTCCGCATAAGGGATCGTAACTATGGGCTCGGAGGGTGAGGCGGAGCTAAAGCTGCGACGGCCTTGGATAATCTGGCTGTACCACCTTCCCCATAAGTGAAGTCTCTTGCATTCGGGATCGTGATCTTTGATCAGAGCAAACACCACCCGGTCCACTGGCGAATGTGGGAACCCTCCTTCTGAGCGAACGAAAGGGAAAGACAAATCTTCAGACATGTTCCCTGTAGAAAAATAAAATAATATAATCGTCAGTGTTCCAATGCTTCACATTTCAAAGTCATACATCACACTACAATGCAGTGGGTAGGGGACCAAAAGAGGGACCCACAAAATCTGGATGACGGTGCATCATTTGATAAGACAGTCCCATTATTGGATGAGACTGTCAGTCAATGGAAAAGACCCCCAAAAGAATATCCCTATTGGGAGGAAATCCCTAGAGACAAGGAGAAAATCTCCTCTTTTTAGAGCAAAGCTCTGTCACAGAGTGACATTTGTCAAACTCTGGTCTCAAAAGAATAAAACTTCTTAAAAAGAGCCTAGCTCTGTAGTAGTAATGAAAAATTATAACTCCTAAGAATTAAAATTTTTGGGATCTTAAAGATCCATGAAAACTTTTAGGAGTTCTCTATTTGATCTATGAGCAGGGCTCTGTTCATGGGTTAAAACCCAGGAACAAGATCTCTGTAAATTTTTGAGAGCAAGGCTCTGTGGATAAAACCCCAAAGGGGTCTTCTTTAGATCAAAGATCTATGAGAGCAAGGCTCTGTTGAAGAAACCCCAAAGGGGTTTTCTTTAGATCAAAGATCTATAAGAGCAAGGCTCTATTAATTAAAATTAATTTAAATTAATTTAAATTTTTACCTAAGAGTGATTCTAAGTTCTGAACTTTAAAGTTCTTGGGAAGAAGCAAGAGCAAGGCTCTAAGAGTTTTTAAGCAAGAGCAAGGCTCTGAATCAAAGTTCTTGAAACGGTAAAAAAATTTTAAGGACCAAGGGTCCCATTTATAGACGCCTGCGTCTTTTCAACTGACCCCCATGATCCAACAGTCAGGATCTTGCCACCGCTGCACTCACGTGCGCGCCACATGAGCGCAACGGTGGGGGGGCATTTGTTCCCCCAATCAGAGCAAGGCTCTGCTTGAATTTGAAAATTCAAATTTTGAAGCAACGCTTCAGTTCCCATGCGCTGCGCGCAACGCGCCACGTGTCAGAAGTTGACACGGCAGCACAACGCCCAAGGCAGTACGTCCAATCAGAGCAAGGCTCTTTAAAAAAACATAAGCAACGTTCAACTGCGCAAGCGCACGGCTGCGCGACACGTGTCTGCGCAGTTGCGCAAGCACAACTGCGCAAGCGCACGGCAGCGCGACACGTGTCTGCGCAGTTGCGCAAGCGCCGCGCGAGCGCACCGCTGCGCGACACGTGTCTGCGCAGTTGCGCAAGTGCTTCATTGCGCGACACGTGTCTGCGCAGCTGCGCAAGCCTTCCACTGCGCGACACGTGTCAAACACTGGGGGGTTGCGCAGAAACAGAATAAAATTTAATGAAATCTTTTCTGTTCTTGTTAAAACAAGAAGATTTCCTTCTGTAAATCAGGGGCCTTTGGATCAAAGATCCAACGGTGGGAAAAATTTCCCAAATCACTCAGGAAAAGATCTTTTTAACAAATTCAACTAATTTATGAGCACTATAAAAAGGACCCCAGACTTCATTTGAGGATCATGAACATCAGAAAGAAAACGGTGAGAATTCTTGAAGAACTTTGGAAGAACAAAAAAAAAGGTAAAACCTTTTAAAAGAGAAAAATCTCTGAAGTATAGATCATTGATCTAAAAATCATTAATCTTCAATGAACAAATAAATAAAAATAAAAATAGTGCCTTGCACTTGTTATGAACCCTTGGTTCTCTGAGAAAAGGAAAAACAAGAGAGAAACTTGTTTTCCTTTGATCTAAATTTAGATCAAAAGTGCTCTGCACTTTTGTTCTTGAATCTAAAAGATTCTTGATGCTCTGCACAAATGCAATGCATTATTTAAAGGGCCTGGCCCAAATCAAATTGCAAAGCAATAAAAGGGCAGAGCCCTATTTGAATTAATATTCTATTTGAGCAAAGCCCAAAATAAATAAAAATTGGACTTATCCCAATCGTGGCCATAAGTCCTTAAATCAAATTGATTGAGCAAAATGGTTTTCCTGAATCAATTCACAACCAGTTCGAGGGTACATCTCCGAACTCCTTTGACATCCATCATTGTAATTCCTCAACGACGTCAAAGAGGTGACGGGTCCCAACGACCACACATCGCTATGGACTGCGGGGTCCTTAAACTCGTGGACCGAAACGTCCCTAAACTAATATCGGACCGAGACGTCCTTAAATTAATATTGGACCGAAACGTCCCTAAACTAACATTGGACCGAAACGTCCCTAAACTAATATCGGACCGAAACGTCCCTAGACTAGCATCGGACCGAAACGTCCCTAAACTAACATCGGACCGAAACGTCCCTAAACTAATATCGGACCACCACGTCCCTAAACTGGCACAATAGAGCCCAAATGCTCTTTTATCGGATCTAAACGGTCCCGTTAAGTTGATCTTAGTCTCAAACTGGACTAACGTATCCTTAACAAACGTTTAAGTTGATCTTAGCCTCAAACACGGCTAACGTATCCTTAAATATTCAAATGGATTATAAAACTCCCAATCAACTCTGGTTCGAGGGTACATCTCCGAGCTCCTTTGATACATGTCGTTGTAATCCTTCAACGACGTCAGAGAGATGACGAGTCCCGATGGCCATACATTAAATTAATCACTACGTTGAGTTGATCTTAGTCTAAAACAGGACTAACGTATCCTTGACGAAAGTTTAAGTTGATCTTAGCCGCAACGCGACTAATGCATCCTTAAACTGAAAACACCAAACCCAAATCTAAGTAAATACGGATTTGGACAAATCCACGTCCTACGGGCGACGGCATTACTCAGTCTCCGTATACAATCCACGGGCAACCACAAACAAAATGAACACACGCGACACGAAGTGAAATTCTGGAGAAGGAGAAAGTTGTTACCGCGAGGCGGTAGCATAATTAACTGCAGGGGCTTGCGCCTGCAGGGAAGAGCGTCCCCATAATCAAAAACCCCTCATCCTGAGGGGGAATCTGACGAAGTCTGCTACATCGGCCGCATCCGTCTAAACCTCCGATACACGGTGCCATAAATCAACTTGGCATCTTCGGAGAGATAAACGGATAAAACCAAATAGCATCTGCTCCGAACATCAGGCACAAGACGTCCTAACGTCCAGGCCGCCGTTCGGAGGGGAACAATGATATCAGCCGGGTCATCGGATCAAGTGTTGATTCGATGAATCGGTACGGATAAATATTAGTCGGTTATATGCGATATAGCCGGATTGTCGGATCAAGTGTTGATTCGATAATTTAATGTATAATAATATATATGATATATTAAATTACATTAACTAATATTTGCTCACTAAAAGATTCTTTTTCTCACTCGGGTAATACATTGATATATATGCGATATATGTTAATTGTATTATTTTTATTTTGTTACGATAAATATTATATATGTGATATATAATATTGTAATATGATATGATAACTAATGCAACATGTTTAGTGGAGTTTAAACATGATTAGGGTTTGGATTAGGGTTAAGACTTCTAGTAGATTCTAGAAGGTTTCTTTTTGTCATGATAAAGATATTTGTGTTGATTTTTATCTATGACTCATATTTAACCCAACCCAAACCCTAGCCCTTGGTTAATTCTCTACAATGGTTAAGTCAACCATGGTTGCATTATTTATCATATTAATCCTTTCATTATTCATCACAAATGAAATGGATCACTATTCTTCTTCTTCCTCCTTCTTTTGCAAAGCTTTCTTGCTTTTTATTTGTGATGAAAAATATGTGAGAAAATGAAAACAAAAGAGAGCAAAAATCCTACTTCATCATCCTCATCTTCCCTTACCATTTAGATGAGGGTGTTCACTTCATATTATGAGTGTTAGCTTGTGTTAACGAAACTTCAAGGTAGATCATCTTTGTATCGAAGATCGGAAGCAAAGGTTGCATCATTCTCTTCGTGAAGCCTCTCGAGAGTCCAGAACACGATGATCGTAGCGAAGGGACCTCAACATGGAGCTTAAGAAGTGAAGTACCGGATCTACAAAGGTTGTAATCCCTCTCACTTAGTGTTAAATTGTTTAACATGTTAGTTTTCGCCTAAACTCTAGTTTAAAGATCCGGCTTCGGGTTGTTCGGCACGGCTAAAATTTTAAATCGGGCATGGTTGATGCCTCGTAGAACCTTGTGAGCGTGCATAGCAACCCTACAGTGGTATCAGAGCCAAGCTAGAGCTTTAGGCGAAGTCTAGACGAAGTTTAAAATCCGATCGAACCAGCAAAACCCGATAAAACCCCTTCTCTGTACATTTTTCAAAAATGTGGTTTTTTCTTAATTAAAAATGCTCAGAAAAACAAGCAGGAAAAACTAAGAATTACTGTGAAGTACAGTCCCATAAGTCAACTATTTGACCGCGGAACCGCGGCGAAACCATGTGTTTGGCGGCGGTTACGCGGCCAAAATTTGACTTAGTCCCTGAAATTTCACTTAATTGTTCTTAGGTCCTTTCTTGTTAATTTTTTCTGGGAATATTTTAATTCCACTCAAGTGTTGAGTTTTCTAGGGTTGTATTGGGGAATCGTTGATTCGATCAGATAATTTAATTTTGTTTTGTTTTTTCGGATAATTTTTAGAAACTGTTAAAAAGTTCGAACGGATATCAATAACTCACTTTTTCCCCTGTCGGAAAATTTTTCAAAAGTTGGATTTTTTCTCATGTTTAAGAACGTTCTAAGTCATGCAAGTAATGCGGTGGACCCTCTAGAAGACAACAAACCTTAACTCGATTATGTGACCGTCTTGAACTGCCTTTTAAACCTTAGGGTTTGGGGCAGTACGGCATGCCACATGTGAGGCGTTGGCTTGACCCTTCTACGGCTGGACCATTGGTACTGTGGCATGTGATGGATGTTTTTAAACTGATTTCAAGTGTTGAGATATATTGGGGAAAACTTGGGTGTTTGATTATTCGATCGGAATGTTTAACACTGTCTATTTATCTGGAATGTGATACAATATTTGGAATCCACATGTAGTTATGAGATAACTAATTTGAATGTTATAAACATAGCAGTTTAGTCTCAGATGATCGGTTGCCACGGAATTTTGATTTGATCAAAAGTCCGTCGCAATCACGTAGCGTACGCGGATACTCGCCGGGTAAACTTAATAGACAGCTACGCCCCATAGCCCCGACCAAGTGACTGTAGGAGAACCCCGTTGCTGAAAGCATCCGTTCGGGTGCTCGCGGCAGCGGTGTTCCGCCTTAGTGCACTTCGTCGACGGCATCTGGGGGTGCGTCCATCTACTAAAGTTTGCGACGAGCATTCGATCAGAATATCGGGAATCTTGTTGAATTCCCCGACTTGACATTGAAAAGTGTTTTCGATAATGAGACTAAAATGCGGGGTTTATAATTGTTAAGCATGCGATGTCCAAGGAATTCATTTGGTTAGGCATGCGATGTCTAAGGAGGTTGCGGATTCCAACTGTTGTAGTTTTACACTTTCTTTTCTGTGACCGTAAGCGTAGTATGTGGTGTATCGCCGGCTTCGTTGCTATACATCAACGACAATCGGGATACACATACTTGCTTACGTTGATGATATGTGATATTATGTGTTGCTGTGATATGTTATATTGGATCGTCGCGTTTGAATAGCCGGGGGTTTTATGTGAGATGAGAGTTTTTTCTTTTTCATTCATGTAAAAGTCATTTGTATGTAATATTCTTTTATTGGGGCACTTCCAGGTTGCGGAAGATGTCACCGTTGGTGTATATTATTTACTTTTCCGCATTAGGATAGACCCAAGAAGGGGAGCACAAGTAACCGGGTTCTAGGGTCCGGTGGGAGACCATCTCGAGGAGTCGAGACCTGGTCTCCTAACCCTGGAATTGGCAGAGTTGCTTGCCGCTCTCGTAGGGGTCTAGGGATGTGGGTTTGGCTATTCATCGCGACCGTGGAATCCGTGTTTTATACAGGCTCGTATTGAAAACACGGACGTCCTAGTATATCCAATATTTCATATATGTTCTTCTGCTGCAATGTTCTGTGATGAGATCATATTACTGCCTGAGACGAATGTTTATATTATATATATGAGATATATGTTATATTGCAGATTTCGTTTCAAAAGAGATGCTTGCGAAGCATAATAAAATGGGACTTCATTAATGAGATTAATGAAATAAAAGAAACCTAAAGATGTTGTAGAAACTTGTTTAAAAACTGGTAGCTCTAGTTCTTGCTTTGCATCGCGGTGTTCCTTGTAGAACATCCTGCACCTTATTCGATAAAGAAAGGGCCGAGATCCCTTCACCGGGAGTGACCCCCTTAGCAATAACTGGCAGATGCTACACACTCGGTTTGTCTTTTGATTGCTTCTATAGTTCTTGCTTTGCATAGTAGTATATATGATATATCCTGCACCTTATTCGATGAAGAAAGGGCCGACGATCCCTTCACCGGGAGTGACCCCTTTAGCAAAACTAGAAAAGCCTAAAAAACACTCCATTTAAAAGTCACTCGATTCTACAACGATATCAAGTTCATTACGCAATGGGTTTTCTTAAAAACCTGTCGTAGCCCTCCGTCATTTCAGATAAGTACTGGTTAGTATTCGTGCTGCGTTTGTTGACCTCTGTCAAGGCGTAGTGTGCGGTAGCTGATTAGTGCTTATCTGTATAAGCATATGATGTGATTGATTTAGGGTAGTCGTGCGACCTTGTTGACCTCTGTCAAGGGTCGTGCGGGTGGGTTTACTTCAATTAGGAAATGACGGGTTGAACTTGACTAGCAGCCTATGGTTTGTTGACCTCTGTCAAGGTCATAGGACGCTAGGGGCAAAATATTATTGGGAATTTCAAGTGTTGAAATTTGCAATGAGATTGCATACCTTATATGAGATAGTTGGATCCCGATACCCGCTTCAAGTAAGAGTTACTCCTGGGAGAGTTTTACACATTACAATTAGCCGATCAAGTAAGTGTCTAGAAAGGTGTTAACGGGGTTACGCCTCTGGGAAAACGAGGTTTACTTTAATTAGGTCCGTGCGAAAGCACGGGGAACCTCCCTCAAAGTACCGACACTGGCCTGGCTGAAAGATTGGCGAACTTGTAGCGTGTAATTAATCCTGGCTAGTCTTTCCTTTTAGGGTTTGAAGGAAGATTTGATTAAAACGGTGGGAGACATCCTGATTAGATATATTAGATAACCAATCTAATCTTGCAATAGCATACGCTGAGTGTTTTCTTCTCTCTCTCTCCAGGTAGCGACCATATCACGCCTTAATCAAGATAATAATACGGATATATTGACCGAACCTGCTTGTTATACTGAGCTGGAGAACGTTGGTCCCGCTCCAACTTACAATTGTTATAAGATAGAGTAGGAAATTGGGGAATACCAGATTTCCCGTGCCGCCCAAACGAAGAAAGTGCATGTTGATGCATCATCTTCGGGTGTGTTCGTTACACAGAACTGTTTTTCAGTATCCTTTACGTCCTGGGTATGTGATACCAGATCAGGATCCCGCATATGTAATATATTACATGGGCAACAGAAAGGTAAAGAACTGAGAACGGGTGATAAGTTTCATGAGGCAGAAAACGGTGCAAGTGTTGCAGCCAAGTCTGTTGGTCACTATCACCCTGTATTACCAGAATATATTGATTCTGAAAAAATGTTATTAGATACCGAACCTGATATACAAAATCATATCAGTCTCTTTATTAGTAAAAAAGGATATAATTTTGTATTGTTGGATAATGTTTTGAACGTTTCCTATATCAAGAGTTGATCGGTTCAGGCACGTTATCTAAAAGCATTGACATTCTAAATCAAACTACAGTTCTTAGTATACAGAACACACACAAGAGGAAGAGTTCAGAAATGAACGAATCCTTCTTGAGGCATTGTAGACTAGGTCATATCAATGCGACCCGACTAGCTAAGTTACATATAAATGCATATTTAAATTAGTTTGAATTTACATCTTGTGAAACTTGCCGGTCATGTCACAAAGATACGATGACCATAGCTCTGTTTGTTGGAAACAGAGAAAGAGTTAGTTAACTCTTGGGATTGATACATGCTGATGTATGAAAGTCCCCTGTCTACACATGCCAAGACCGGTTCTTTGTACTTCATTACATTCTCTGATAATCTCTCAAGATTCAGACATGTGTTCCTGTTGAAACATAAGTCTGAACCTTTTGAGATATTCACAGAATATAAGTTAGAAGTAGAGAACCAAAAACGGGTATAAGTATTATGTCCTTTGATGAGATAAAGGAGGAGAATACTTGAGCACGGAATTCCTGGACTATTCTAAAGGAGAATGAGATTCTCTCTCAGCATTACTCCTCCGTATACACCATAACACGTTGGTATATCGGGGCGGAGCAATAACACCCTATGTGATATGGTGTGCTCTATGATGAGTACTACTGAGTTTCCTATTTCCTTTTGGGAGTAATGCACTTGAGAAGCTGCATACCTATTGAATATGGATTCAATAGTTTCCAACGAACCTCATGTTAGTTGTATGTATGCCCTAGAGGCCAGTATTATACAGATGATGTATATTATATTGGATGCTTGGACATATATAGTCTCAGGTGACACTTATGCAGATTAGTCTGTAGACCCGAGATCGTCATAGAGTCTTGTGTGATTCCCACTGTGCTTTGATCTCCACCTTACCACGTCCATGAGGGCGTGCAAAACGGTGGTTTTTGGGCACAGTCCTGAGTCACATGGAGGCAATGAGCGATAGGAGGGGTTTCATCTCTCCCGGTATTGGGGGTTGATGTTGCGCTGTGCTCGATTGGCCGTAACAGGGAAGTCCCTGGCCAGGGCTGATCAGAGATTTGCTGGTAAGTGATACCAGTAGTTTCTCGACCCATTATGAGCCTCACATCAGCACGACTTATCGGTTATTGGGGTCTGACGTTTACCACCCCTAAACTTGATATGCGACATATCAGACGAACAGACCGGACTGTACGGTAAGTGTTACTGGTTGGATTCACAGGAGTGTGAGCAGGCTTGCTCGTAGATCTTCTGATCGCTCAATACCTGGGTGGCTGTTACGTTTAGCAGACCGCTTGCGGCTTGTGGATGCTTGATATGATCATCATCTGCTACCGGCGTATTGACGAGTCTTTAGAGTCCTACACAGAGGTTTCCTGGCTCAAGCGAAACGAAATAGGAGCGCATATGAGATATGTGAGGGACCGAGAATAATGCATGTATGTGATACCGTATTTCATTCTCGCGATGAATGTTTCGATTGGTTGTATGCGATATAACCTAGTTATCGAATCGAAGATTGATTCGATAAATCGATACATTGAATACTAGTCGGTTATGTGCGACATGACCGGATTATTGAATCAAGTGTTGATTTAATGATTTAATGTATAATTATATATTTGATATATTACTTTGCATTAACTAGTATTGGTTCACTTTAAAAGGTTTTTCTCACTTGATGTGCACATTGTATATGTGATATATTTTTGTGTACACTTGATTGTATCATGTTTGATGATACATGTTTACTTGAGTATGTGTAAGGATTAAACCATGGTTATGTAATGGTTAGGGTTTTTCTTTTCCTTACTTATTTATTTATTTATTTTGGAAAAGATAAAAGAGAAAATTGTGGCTTTCTTTGTTTGTTGTTGAATCTTCATGAAGCTTTGACTAAAGTGACCATTTTGTCTTCATGCTTAACCCTAACCATTCAAACTAACCATGGTCTTTTCTCTACACCTAACCAAGGTTAGGATATGATAAGTATTGATATTATTTTCATTTTAATCTAACACTTATCATATTCTATCTTCATCTTCTTCATTTTTGACAAGAAGAAAAGCTTACTAGCTTTAATGGCATCTTGAGAAAAAGAGTGAGAAATCCAATTCTAAAGTGAACCCACCTCCTATTTCTTCACCCTATATCTCTTTCCAAGTAGTATAGGGTATTTTCTTCACAAATTTCACGACTCGGTGAAGTTGGAGCTTGATCTTGTGTTGCCTCGACATAGATCATCTTCGGCATCGAAGCCGACGACCTAGCCCGCCCATTTCTCCGATGAAGCCGATGCAAGAGTCCAGGATTCGAGATGGACAGTGAGAGGACGTCTACGTAGAGCTAAGGAAGTGGAGAACTGGATCTACAAAGGTTGTAGCCTCTTTCCTTTAGTTAAAATGTTAACTAGTTTCACTTTTCGCCTAAAATCTAGTCAACGAATCCGTATTAGGGTTTCTCGGCACTTGTAAAATTTGAAGTTGGCATGGTTGATGCCTTGTGAGACCTCATTAGAGTGCCTAGGAACCCTACAGTGGTATCAGAGCCTAGCTAGAGCCTTAGGCGAAGTGTAGACGACGTTTCAGATCCGAACGAACATCGAAACCCTAACCAAAATTGCTCTCTGGACTTTTTTCAAAAACTGGGTTTTTTCCAGATTAAAAATGCTTAAAAAATTCAGCGGGGAATTCTAAGAATCACGGTGCAAAAATTACCTCATGATGTGTCTAAAGCGCGGCGGAACCGCGGCAGAAGCCTGGCTTCTGCGGCGGTTCCGCGGCCAAATGATGGGATTTGCCTTCAATTTTTGCACAGTAATTCATGTTTTCAGGTGCTGAATTTTCTGGGAATTTTTAATATTTACTCAAGAGTTGAGTATTTTGGGTTGTATTAGGAGTTCGTAGATTCGTTTGGATTATCAGACTTCGTCTATGTGTTTTTCCAGATAATTTTAGAATATGTTAAAAAGTTCGACCGGATGTAAATACCCAATCTTTCCCCTGCCGGGAAATTTCCAATTGTTGGACTTTTCCGTAGTTTAATGACGTTCTAAGTAGTGAAAGTAACGCGATGGTCCCTCTAGAAGACAACAAACCTTAACTCGATTATGTGACCGTCTTGAACTGCCCTATGAACCTTAGGGTTTGGGGCAGTACGGCGTGCCACATGTGAGGCGTTGGCTTGACCTTTCTACGGCTGGACCGTTGGTACTGAGGCATGAAGTGAATGTCTTTGAACTTATTTCATGTGTTGAACGGTTTCGGGAAAACTTAGGTGTTCGAATGTTCGATCGGAAAGTTTAATATTTTCTATTTATCCGGAATGGGATACAATAATTGGAATTCACACACAGTTATGAGATAACTGAATGAATGTTATAAATCTAGCGTTTTAGTCTCACTTCATATTGAAAAGAGTTTTCGATAATAAGACTAAAATGCGGGGTTTATAATTGTTAGGCATGTGATGTCTAAGTATTTCATTTGATTAGGCATACGATGTCTAAAGAGGTTGCGGATTACAACTGTTGTAGTTTTACACTTTCTTTTCTGTGACCGTAAGTGTAATATGTGATATCGCCGGTTTTGTTGCTATATATCAACGACAATTGGGATGCGCATATTTACTTACGTTGATGACATATGATGTTATGTGTTGCTGGATATGTTATATTGGATTGTCGTGTTCGAATAGCCGGGGGTTTTTATATGAGATGAGTGTTTTTCATTTTCATTCATGTAAAAACTTGTATGTAATATTCTTTTATTGGGGCACTTCCAGATTGCGGAAGATGTCACCGTTGATGTATATTATTTACTTTTCCGCATTAGAATAGACCCAAGGAGGGGAGCACAAGTAACCGGGTTCTAGGGTCCAGTGGGAGACCATCTCGAGGAGTCGAGTCCGGGTCTCCTAACCCTAGAATTGGTAGGGTTGCTTGCCGCTCTCGTAGGGGTCTAGGGGTGTGGGATTGGCTATTCATCACGACCGTGGAATCCGTGTTTTATACTGGCCCGTATTAAAAACACGGACGTCCTAAGATATCCAATATTTCATATGATTTTTTCTGCTGCGATATCTGTGATGTGATCATTTGATATGTTCTGATGGATACAGTATATAGTATATATGATATATTATATAGACGTTGCTTATGTTTTGCACCCGCACTAGCCCTGCCCTGCTCTGTCGTTAGTTACCTAACCTAACGGTGCACGAGGGGACATCGAGGCGAATGCGGATGGCATAAGTGTACGTCGTATTTATCTGTGATGTTTAGGTAACTTAAATGATGGGACTTCATTAATGTGATTAATGAAAGAAAAGAAACCTAAAAGATGTTGTAGAATCAAATTTTAAAAAAATGGGTAGCTACAGTTTTGCTTTGCATAGCGGTATATATGATATACCCTGCACTTTATTCGATGAGGAAAGGGCCGAGATCCCTTCACCGGGAGTGACCCCTTTAGCAATAACTGGCAGATGCTACACACTCGGTTTGCTTTTGATTGCTTTTGGAGTTTTGCTTTGCACAGCGATATATATGATATATCCCGCACCTCATTCGACGAGGAAAGGGCCGACGATCCCTTCACCGGGAGTGACCCCTTTAGCAAAACTAGAAAAGCCTCAAAACCGCTCCATTTCAAAACTTCATTCGATTCTACAACGATATCAAGTTCATTACGCAATAGGTTTTCAGATAAACCTGTCGTAGCCCTCCGTCATTTCAGATAAATCCTACTTAGTATTCGTGCTACGTTTGTTGGCCTGCGTCAAGGCGTAGTGTGCGGTAGCTAACTAGTATTTATCTGTTAATGCATGTGATGCAGATTGGATTAGGGTAGTCGTGCGACTTTGTTGGCCTGCGTCAAGGGTCGTACGGGTGGGTTTAATTCAATCAAGAAATGACGGGTTGAACTTGACGAGCGCACTATAGTTTGTTGGCCTGCGTCAAGGTCATAGCACGCTAGGGGCAAAATATTATCAGGAATTTCAAGTGTTGAAATTTGAAATGAGATTGCATACCTTCTATGAGATAGTTAGATCCCGATACCCACTTCGAGTAAGTGTTACTCCTGGGAGAGTTTTACACATTACAATTAGCCGATCAAGTAGGTGTCTAGAAAGGTGTCAACGGGGTTACGCCTCTGGGAAAACGAGGTTTACTTTAATTAGGTCCGTGCGAAAGCACGGGGAACCTCCCTCAAAGTACCGACACTGGCCTGGCTGAAAGATTGGCGAAGTTGTAGGGTGTAATTAATCCCGGCTAGTCTTTCCTTTTAGGGTTTGAAGGAAGATTTGATAAAAACCAGTGGGAGCCATCCTGATTAGATAAGATAATAACCAATCTGATCTTGCAAGAGCATACGCTAAAGTGTTTTCTTCTCTCTCTCTCCAGGTAGCGACCATGTCATGCCCTAATCAAGATAATAATATGGATGTATTGACCGAACCCGCATGTTATACTGTGCTGGGGAACGTTGGTTCCGTTCTTTCTTATAAGAGTTATAGGAATGAACAGGACATAGGGGAATACCAGGATTCCCAAGCCACCCGAATGAAGAAAGTACATGTTGATGCATTTTCTTCGGGTGTGTTCGTTACAGAGAACTGTTTCTCCATCTGCCCTACGTCCTGGGTATTAGATACCGAGTCAGGATCCCATATATGTAATCAGTTACATGGGCTCAGGAAAGGTAGAGAACTTGGAGAAGGTGATAAAGACATTAGAGTTGGAAATGGTGCAATTGTTGCAGCTAAGACTGTCGGGGAATATCACCTTGCATTACCTACTGGTAATACATTGGTTCTGAACGAATGCTATTACATGCCGAACCTGATATGCAACATTATATCGGTTTCTTTATTGAGTAAAGAGGGATATAATTTTGTATTACAGGATAATGTTATGAACATTTTCCGTAACCAAAAGTTGGTTGGATCAGGCACGTTGTGCAATGGCATTTATGTTCTAAATCAATCAACAGTTCTGAGCATAACAAACACACACAAGAGGAAGAGTTCTGAACTGAACGAATCCTTCTTGTGGCATTGTAGACTCGGTCACATCAATGCGACACGACTGGCTAAGTTGCATAAGGATGGATATTTGAAACCATTCGAATTTTCATCTTATGACACTTGCCAGTCATGTCTCAAAGGCAAGATGACCAAAACTCCGTTTACGGGACACGGAGAAAGAGTTACTGAACTCTTAGGACTGATACATAGTGATGTATGCGGTCCTATGTCTACACATGCCAGGGATGGTTCTTCATACTTCATTACATTCACTGACGATCTCTCTAGGTTCGGGTATGTGTTCCTGATGAAACACAAATCAGAAGCTTTTGAGAAATTTAGAGAATATAAACAAGAAGTTGAGAACCAAACCGGAAAAAGTATTAAAATCCTACGATCTGATCGAGGAGGTGAATACTTGAGCAATGAATTCCTGGACTTCCTAAAAGAGAATGGGATTCTCTCTCAGCTGACTCCTCCATATACACCACAGCACAACGGTGTATCAGAACGGAGGAACCGCACCCTATTAGATATGGTGCGCTCTATGATGAGCACAGCTGAGTTACCTATTTCCTTCTGGGGATATGCACTGGAAACAGCTGCAGACCTATTGAATATGGTTCCCACCAAAACCGTGCCAACCACTCCATATGAGATATGGAAAGGAAAGAGACCGTGTCTTAATTATGTTAAGATATGGGGTTGTCCGGCATATGTAAAAACGCAAAATCCGGACAAACTCGCGGCAAGGTCCATTCTGTGTAAGTTTATTGGATATCCCAAACATTCGCGCGGGTATATCTTCTACCACACCGAAGAACAAAAGGTGTTTGTTTCTCGACATGCCACCTTTTTAGAAAAGGAATTTCTTGATAAAGAGATTAGTGGCAAGGAGGTAGAACTGGAAGACGTTCCAGAAATACAGACTACGACAGAAGACTTGGTTGAGCCAGAGGATTCAGTAGTTCCTGATGAACCTCAGCCTCTCCGCCGATCTAGTAGGGTTCCTCGCCAACCTGTGAGATACTACGGTTTTCTCAGGGATGGTGGCAGCGAGGATTGCATCATGGAGGATGATGACCCAACTAGCTTCGAGCAGGCCATCACGAGTGGGGACTCAGTGAAATGGCTGGATGCAATGCGGTCCGAGATGGAATCCATGTACACCAACAAAGTATGGACTTTGGAAGTTGCTCCTGAAGTGGTAAAACCCATTGGGAGCAAGTGGATCTTCAAGAAAAAACTTGGTGTAGATGGGAAAGTGGAGACTTTCAAAGCTAGACTTGTTGCAAAGGGTTTTCGTCAAAGACCAGGTGTGGACTATGACGAAACCTTTCCTCCAGTGGCTATGCTTAAATCCATCCGGATCATGCTTGCCATCGCTGCATATCATGACTACGAAATCTGGCAAATGGATGTTAAGACCGCCTTTCTAAACGGTGATTTAGAAGAGTGCGTATACATGACTCAGCCAGAGGGCTTCGTAGACAGTGGGAGCAGCGGGAAGGTGTGCAAGCTGCTTAAATCCATTTATGGATTAAAGCAAGCATCGCGGAGTTGGAACATCTGCTTTGACGTCGTTATCAAAGAGTTTGATTTCGTCAAAAACCCAGATGAACCTTGTATTTACAAGAAGGTGGTAGAGAGTAAAGTTGTCTTCCTCGTATTGTACGTGGACGACATACTCCTGATAGGAAATGATATTCCTATGCTGCAATCAGTCAAGCTCTTCTTATCACAAAGATTCTCAATGAAAGATCTAGGTGATGCCTCCTGCATATTGGGAATCAGGATCTGTAGAGATAGATCCAAACGGATATTGGGATTGTCCCAATCCAAGTACATTGACACCATACTAAAGAGGTTTAGTATGGAAAATCCAAGCGTGGGAACTTGCCCACGATCTCTGGAGTCACTCTCTCCAAAGAGATGTCTCCCAAGACTGATTTGGAGAGAGCTCGCATGCAAGGGATACCCTATGCTTCGGCTGTAGGCTCTATCATGTACGCGATGCTATGTACTAGACCCGATGTTGCATACTCACTAAGTGTAGTGAGCAGGTATCAAGCTGATCCTGGAGAGAGTCACTGGACAGCTGTGAAGAGCATTCTCAAGTACTTGCGAAGGACTAAAGAGATGCTCTTGGTGTATGGTAACGGAGAACTCCAAGTGGAGTCCTTTACCGAATCAAGCTTCCAGAGTGATAAGGACGACTCTAAGTCGCAGTCGGAATTTATCTTTACCCTTTACGGAGAGGCGGTTAGTTGGAAGAGTTCCAAGCAGGAAACCGTGGCAGACTCGACGATGGAGGCTGAATACATCGCTGCCAACGATGCTGCTAAAGAGGCTGTTTGGATCAAGAAGTTCATTACTGAACTTGGTGTGGTTCCATCCATTGAGCATCCAATACCTTTGTATTGCGATAACAATGGAGCGGTGGCTTTGGCCAAGGATCCCAGGTCCCATCAGCGATCCAGGCATATTCTGAGGCGGTATCACCTGATCCGGGAGATAGTTGATCGCCGGGAGATCGAGGTCAGGAGGGTTGACACGAAGAACAACACGGCGGATCCACTCACGAAGGCCATTCCCCAGATACAGTTTGAGAGACTCTTCGGGATGCTCGGTATGCGATACTACAGCAGCTGGCCCTAGTGCAAGTGGGAGATTGTTAGTTGTATGTATGCCCTAGAGGCCGGTATTGTACAGATGATGTATATTATATTGGATGCTTGGACATATATAGAGATGACTTTCTTGCTCGATATGATAGTATGCTATCTGGTTACTCTTTATCTTAACATGTACACTAGTCTCTTTAAACTGTCTTATAGTTACATGTTGGTAAAGCCCTTAGGATGTGTACTTGACTACCTGGACTATGATGCAGATAATACTAGTGGGGACATGGTAGTCCAAAGGTACATCCTTCAAGGTCCCTAGTCGTGGGTGTATCGAGACGGGGCATCGATATACCAGTGTAGACTAGCATATACGCTTCTCGACCCATGAGATGGGCGATGGATGATCCCATATCCATTGGTGTTTGACATCAGAGATGGTATACGGGTGCTCAGTGGAGACTGGGTACACTGGACGGACTCGCCAAGAACTCCCAGATGGTATTATACCTCACGTCAGATGGCAGTTCTCAGGTGACACTTGTGCAGGTTAGTCTGTAGACGCGAGATCGTCATAGAGTCTTGTGTGATTCCCACTGTGCTTTGATCTCCACCTTACCACGTCCATGAGGGCGTGCAAAACGGTGGTTTTTGGGCACAGTCCCGAGTCACATGGAGGCAATGAGCGATAGGAGGGGTTTCGTCTCTCCCGGTATTGGGGGTTGATGTTGCGCTGTGCTCGATTGGCCGTAACAGGGAAGTCCCTGGCCAGGGCTGATCAGAGATTTGCTGGTAAGTGTTACCAAGTAGTTTCTCGACCCGTTATGAGCCTCACATCGGCACGACTTATCGGTTATTGGGGTCTGACGTTTACCACCCCTAGACTTGGTATGCGACATATCAGACGAACAGACCGGACTGTACGGTAAGTGTTACTGGTTGGATTCACAGGAGTGTGAGCGGGCTTGCTCGTCGATCTTCTGATCGCTCAATACTCGGGTGGCTGTTATGTTTAGCAGACCGCTTGCGGCTTGTGGATGCTTGATATGATCATCATCTGCTACCGGCGTATTGACGAGTCTTTAGAGTCCTACACAGAGGTTTCCTGGCTCAAGCGAAACGAAATAGGAGCCCATATGAGATATGTGCAGGACCGAGAATAATGCGTGTGTGTGATACCGTATTTCATTCTCGCGATGAATGTTTCGATTGGTTGTATGCGATATAACCTAGTTATCGAATCGAAGATTGATTCGATAAATCGATACATTGAATACTAGTCGGTTATGTGCGACATGACCGGATCATTGAATCAAGTGTTGATTTAATGATTTAATGTATAATTATATATTTGATATATTACTTTGCATTAACTAGTATTGGTTCACTTTAAAAGGTTTTTCTCACTTGATGTGCACATTGTATATGTGATATATTTTTGTGTACACTTGATTGTATCATGTTTGATGATACATGTTTACTTGAGTATGTGTAAGGATTAAACCATGGTTATGTAATGGTTAGGGTTTTTCTTTTCCTTACTTATTTATTTATTTATTTATTTTGGAAAAGATAAAAGAGAAAATGGTGGCTTTCTTTGTTTGTTGTTGAAGCTTCATGAAGCTTTGACTAAAGTGACCATTTTGTCTTCATGCTTAACCCTAACCATTCAAACTAACCATGGTCTTTTCTCTACACCTAACCAAGGTTAGGATATGATAAGTATTGATATTATTTTCATTTTAATCTTACACTTATCATATTCTATCTTCATCTTCTTCATTTTTGACAAGAAGAAAAGCTTACTAGCTTTAATGGCATCTTGAGAAAAAGAGTGAGAAATCCAATTCTAAAGTGAACCCACCTCCTATTTCTTCAACCTCTACCTCTTGCCAAGTAGTATGGGTGTTTTCTTCACAAGTTTCACGACTCGGTGAAGTTGGAGCTTGATCTTGTGTTGCCTCGACGTAGATCATCTTCTGCATCGAAGCCGACGACCTAGCCCGCCCATTTCTCCGATGAAGCCGATGCAAGAGTCCGGGATTCGAGATGGACAGCGAGAGGACGTCTACGTGGAGCTAAGGAAGTGGAGAACCGGATCTACAAAGGTTGTAGCCTCTTTCCTTTAGTTAAAATGTTAACTAGTTTCACTTTTCGCCTAAACTCTAGTCAACGAATCCGTATTAGGGTTTCTCGGCACTTGTAAAATTTGAAATTGGTATGGTTGATGCCTTGTGAGACCTCATTAGAGTGCCTAAGAACCCTACACCTCAGCCTCTCCGCCGATCTAGTAGGGTTCTTCACCCACCTGAGAGATACTTCGGTTTCTCTAAGACAGTGGGAGCGAGGAATGCATCATGAGATGATGACCCAACTAGTTTCGAGCTGGCCATCAGGAGTGGGACTCTGTAAGAATGGCTGGATGCTTATCGATCTGAGATGGAATCCTTATACACCAACAAAGTGTGGACTTTGGTTGCTTTATCTGAAGGGTTAAATCCCCATCAGGAGCGAGTATATCTTGAGATGATTACTTGGTGTACATGAAAAAGTTGAGACTTTCAAAGCTATGCTTAGGTCCATCCAGATCCTACTTGCCACGGCTACATACCATGACTACGATATCTGGTGGTTGGATCTCATGACTGCTTTTCTAAATGATGTTTTAGAAAAGAGCGTCTATAAGTACACAGCCAGAGGGCTTCGTAGACGTGGGAGCAGCGGAAACGTGTGCAAGATGTTTTATATGATAAAACAGGCAACGCGGAGTTGGAACACCTGTTTTGATGTGGTAGTCAAAGAGTTTGACTTCATCAAAATGGTAGATGAACCTTGTATATACAAAAAGGTAGTAGGGAGTATGGTGGTGATCCTCGTAGAGTACGTGGATGACATACTCTTGATAGGGAAGGAGTTTCCTATGCTACGATCGGTCAATCTCCGCATATCACAAGGATTCTCCATAGAGGATCAAAGTGATACCTCCTAAATCCTGGGTTTTGGATCTATGAGATAGATCTAATTGGATGTTAGGATACTCACTAGTTGAAGTGAGATGGTATCAATCGATCCTGGGGAGAATCACTGGAAAGGTTCCAGGGTGATAAGGACGACTGAATGTCAGTCGCAGGCATTGTCTTTACCCTCAGTGGAGGGACGGTATGTTGGAAGAGTTCCAAGCTAGATACCGTGACATAGTAGACGATTAAAAACAAGATACATCGTTACCAAAGATGCTACCAAAGAGGCAGTCTGGATATATATAAGTTCATGAGATGAACTACGTTCCTACCATTGTGTGTCAATGGAGTTGTGGCTTTTGCCAAGGAACTACCGTCCTATCAAAAATCCAGATATAATTCTTAGGCAGTATCACCTGATCATGGAGATGGTTGATCTCCAGGGAGATCGAGGTTAAGAGAGTAGACACAGAGGACGACAGCGCGGATCTACTCACAAAGGCCTTTTTCCCAGTAGAGACATTTATGGGATGGCTGAGTACGAGATACTTCAACCGCAGCTAATTGTTGGGTATGAGATACCACAACAGATGGCCCTAGTGCAAGTGGGAGATTGTTAGTTATATGTATGCCCTAGAGGCCATTACTGTACATACGATGTATATTGTAATGGATGCTTGGACATATATAGGGAGGACTTTCTTGCTCGACATGATAGTATACTATCTGGTTATACTTTATCTTAACATGTACTCTGATTGTCTCTATATTACATGTTGATAAAGCCCTTAGGATGTGTACTCGACTACAGGGACTATGATGAGATCATACTAGTGGGGCCACGGTAGTCGACGAGTACATCCTATAACTGTTCCTAGTCGAGGGTATATCGAGACAGGGCATCGATGCACCAGAGTAGACTAGCGTATACGCATCTTGACCCATATGATGGGCGATGGATGATCCCATATCCATCGGTGTTTGACATCAAGGATGGTGTACGGGTGCTCAGTGGAGACTGGGTACACTAGACGGACTCGCCGAGAACTCCCAGATGGTATTATACCACACGTCAGATGGCAGTTCTCCGGTGACACTGGTACAGAGTAGTCTGTTGACCCGAGATCGTCATAGAGTCTTGTGTGATTCCCACTGTGCTTTGATTTCCATCATACCACGTCCAAGAGGGCGTGCAAAAAGGTGGCTTTTGGGTACAGTCCCGAATCACATGGAGGCAATGAGCGATAGGAGGGGATTCGTCTCTCCCGGTATAGGGAGTTGATGTTGCGCTGTGTTCGATTGGCTATAACCGGAAATCCCTGGCCATGGTTGCTGAGATCTACTGGAAGTGTTATCAGTTGTTTCTCGAACTGTTATAGACCTCATATCGACACGACTTATCAAGCTACTGGGGTCTGACGTTTATCACCCCTAGACGAGATATGCGACATATCAGACGACGAGACTGGACTGTACGGGAGTGTTACTGTTTGGATTCACAGGAGAATATACAGGCTTGCTTATTGATCTTCTGAGCGCTCAATACCTGGGTAGCTGTTACGTTTAGCTGACCGCTTGCAGCTTGTGGGTGGTTGATATGATCATCACCTACTGCCGGCGTATTGACGATTCTTTAGAGTCCTACACAGAGGTTTCTTGACTCAGGCAAAACGGAGTAGGGGCACGTATGTGATATGTGCGGGACCGAGGATAATGCGACATGAGATACCATATTCTATTCTCGCGATATATGATATCAGCCGGGTCATCGGATCAAGTGTTGATTCGATGAATCGGTACGGATAAATATTAGTCGGTTATATGCGATATAGCCGGATTGTCGGATCAAGTGTTGATTCGATAATTTAATGTATAATAATATATATGATATATTAAATTACATTAACTAATATTTGCTCACTAAAAGATTCTTTTTCTTACTCGGGTAATACATTGATATATATGCGATATATGTTAATTGTATTATTTTTATTTTGTTACGATAAATATTATATTTGTGATATATAATATTGTAACATGATATGATAACTAATGCAACATATTTAGTGGAGTTTAAACATGATTAGGGTTTGGATTAGGGTTAAGACTTCTAGTAGATTCTAGAAGGTTTCTTTTTGTCATGATAAAGATATTTGTGTTGAATTTTATCTATGACTCATATTTAACCCAACCCAAACCCTAGCCCTTGGTTAATTCTCTACAATGGTTAAGTCAACCATGGTTGCATTATTTATCATATTAATCCTTTCATTATTCATCACAAATGAAATGGATCGCTATTCTTCTTCTTCCTCCTCCTTTTGCAAAGCTTTCTTGCTTTTTATTTGTGATGAAAAATATGTGTGAAAATGAAAACAAAAGAGAGCAAAAATCCTACTTCATCATCCTCATCTTCCCTTGCCATTTAGATGAGGGTGTTCACTTCATATTATGAGTGTTAGCTTGTGTTAACGAAACTTCAAGGTAGATCATCTTTGTATCGAAGATCGGAAGCAAAGGTTGCATCATTCTCTTCGTGAAGCCTCTCGAGAGTCCAGAACACGATGATCGCAGCGAAGGGACCTCAACATGGAGCTTAAGAAGTGAAGGACCGGATCTACAAAGGTTGTAATCCCTCTCACTTAGTGTTAAATTGTTTAACATGTTAGTTTTCGCCTAAACTCTAGTTTAAAGATCCGGCTTCGGGTTGTTCGGCACGGCTAAAATTTTAAATCGGGCATGGTTGATGCCTCGTAGAACCTTGTGAGCGTGCATAGCAACCCTACATTGGAATCATGATTGATTGGATTAGGGTTAGGGTTTGGAACACAAGTTTTGTCACTAAACTTGTGGGTGAAAGAGGGGAGATGAAGATTGAACTAGTGATTGATTCACTAATGATTGAACAACCCTTTCTAGTAAGCCTTCGGGTCTTTTTATAGGTTTCCCAAACCCTAGCTTTAGGAATTCAAATTTGAGTTTTCCCTCCAAAAGTTAATTAGAGGAAGAGGCTTCTAGAAGTAGTTAGTTAGGGGATTAGCTTCTACCCTAAGCTAGGAGGTTAGGGGGAAGGTTCTAGGTCCTTAATGGAGTTTAAGTGAAGCTTGTTGAGGAAGCTAAGAGTGTTTAGTTTAGAACCCAATGACTTGCTGATCTGGCAGAATGTTCTAGAGTAATCTGGAGATTGAAGTAGCTTTCTGAAGTGCACACACTGAGGTAGGAGTTATGGGCTGAAACAGAGGTGATGACGTGGCAAGGCTGCCGCGGTTCCGCGGCACAAGGCTGCTCCGGCCGCGGAACCGCGGCCATGTAGCTTCCTTAGGGCTTCAAACTTCACATGCTGCCTTCTACTGTCTTTGTTATTATTCTCTGATATATTTAATCTCTGAATGATTTTTAGATCATTGCCAGATTCCGAATCCATGAGTTGGCGTAATGTTTGATCAGCACAATGTAATTTTTGACCTTTCTTCTGGATTTTCCTGCACAGACTTCGAAACACAAGTTGCGATATATAGGAATGATGCTATGATATGAAATGCAGTCAATTTCCCTAGAAATGCCGGTTTTAATGTCTAACACATGTAATCTGATATTTAACAACAGTTTTGATAATATGTGAAATATGAATACCGAACACTTCTAAATGAGTGAAAATGATAGGGAAATTGCCGGTTAAAAGATGCAGTATTTTCGACTGATCAATAGCCACGCCCCATAGCCCCGACCAAGTGACTGTAGGAGAACCCCATCGCCAAAAGCATCCGTTCGGGTGCTCGCGGCAGCGGTGTTCCTCCTTAGTGCACTTCGTCGACGACATCTCGGGGTGTGGCCGTCTACTAAAGTTTGCGACGAGCATTCGATCAGGATATCGGGAATCTTGTTGAATTGCCCGACTTGATATTGAAAAGAGTTTTCGATAATGAGACTAAAATGCGGGGTTTATAATTGTTAAGCATGCGATGTCTAAGGAATTCATTTGATTAGGCATGAGATGTCTAAGAAGGTTGCGGATTCCAACTATTGTAGTTTTACACTTTCTTTTCTTTGACCGTAAGCGTAGTATGTGGTGTATCGCCGGTTTTGTTGCTATACATCAACGACAATCAGGATATGCATACTTGCTTACGTTGATGATATGAGATATTATGTGTTGCTGTGATATGTTATATTGGATCGTCATGTTTTGAATAGCCGGGGGTTTTATGTGAGATGAGGGTTTTTCTTTTTCTTTCATGTAAAATTCATTTGTATGTAATATTCTTTTAGTTGGGCACTTCCGGGCTGAGGATGATGTCACCATTGTATATTATTTACTTATCCGCATTAGGTAGACCCAAGGCGGGCAGCACAAGTGACCGGGTTCTAGGGTCCAGTGGGAGACCATCTCGAGGAGTCGAGACCGGGTCTCCTAACCCTACAATTGGCAGTGTTGCTTGCCGCTCTCGTAGGGGTCTAGAGATGTGGGTTTGGCTGTTCATCGCGACCGTGGAATCCGTGTTTTATACAGGCTCGCATAAAATATGAAAATCCTAGTATATCCAATATTTCATATGTTATCTTCTGCTGCATTGTTCTGTGATGAGATCATATTACTGCCTGAGACGAATGTTTATATTATATATATGAGATATATGTTATATTGCTGATTTCGTTTCAAATGTGATGCTTGTGAAGCATAATAAAATGGGACTTCATTAATGAGATTAATGAAACAAAAAGAAACCTAAAGATGTTGTAGAAACTTTTCTCAAAAGCTGGTAGCTCTAGTTCTTGCTTTGCATAGCGGTATTCCTTGTAGAATATCCAGCACCTTATTCGATAAGGAAAGAGCCGAGATCCCTTCACCGGGAGTGACCTCTTTAGCGAAACTAGCAGATGCTACAAATACGGTTTGTCTTTTGATTGCTTATATAGTTTTTGCTTTGCATAGTGATATTTGTGAAATATCATGCACCTTATTCGATGAGGAAAGAGCCGACGATCCCTTCACCGGGAGTGACCTCTTTAGCAAAACTAGAAAAGGCCTCAAAAACATTCCATTTAAAATCACTCGATTCAACAACGATATCAAGTTCATTACGCAAAGGGTTTTCTTAAAAACCTGTCGTAGCCCTCCGTCATTTCAGATAAGTCCTACTTAGTATTCGTACTACGTTTGTTGACCTCCGTCAAGGCGTAGTGTGCAGTAGCTAACTAGTATTTATCTGCTTATGCATATGATGCAGATTGGATTAGGGTAGTCGTACAGCCTTGTTGACCTCCGTCAAGGGTCATGCGTGTGGGTTTAATTCAATCAGAAAATGATGGGTAGAACTTGACTAGCAGCCTATGGTTTGTTGACCTCCGTCAAGATCATAGGACGCTAGGGGTAAAATATTATTGGGAATTTCAAGTGTTGAAATTTGCAATGAGATTGCATACCTTCTATGAGATAGTTGGATCCCAATACCCGCTGCGAGTAAGAGTTACTCCTGAGAGAGTTTTACACATTACAATTAGCCGATCAAGTAGGTGTCTAGAAAGGTGTTAACGGGGTTATGCCCCTGGGAAAATGAAGTTTATTTTAATTAGGTCCGTGCAAAAGCGCGGGGAACCTCCCTCAAAGTACCGGCACTGGCCTGGCTGAAAGATTGGCCAACTTGTAGGGTGTAATTAATCCTGGCTATTCTTTCCTTTTAGGGTTTGAAGGAAAATTTGACTAAAACAGTGGGAGACATCCTGATTAGATATATAGATAACCAATCTAATCTTGCAAGAGTATACGCTGAGTGTTTTCTTCTATCTCTCTCCAGGTAGTGACCATGTCACGCCTTAATCAAGATAATAATACGGATGTATTGACCGAACCCGCTTGTTATATTATGCTAGGGAACGTTGGTCCCGCTCCAACTTATAATTGTTATAAGACAGAGCAGGAAATAGGGGATTACCAGAATTCCCGTGCCGCCCAAACGAAAAAAGTACATGTTGATGCATCTTCTTCGGGTGTGTTCAATACACAGAACTGTTTCTCAATATCCTTTACGTCCTGGGTATTTGATACCGGATCAGGATCCCACATATGTAATTTGTTACATGAGCTACAGATAGGTAGAGAACTGAGAACGGGTTATAAGTTTCATGAGATAGAAACGGTGCAAGTGTTGCAGCCAAGTCTGTTGGTAGTTATCACCCTGTATTACCAGAATACATTGATTCTAAACGAATGTTATTAGATACCAAACCTGATATACAACTTCATATCAGTCTCTTTATTAGTAAAAAGGATATAATTTTGTATTGTTGAATATTGTTTTTAACATTTCCTATATCAAGAGTTGATCGGTTCAGGCACGTTATCTAAAAGTATTGACGTTCTAAATCAAACCATAGTTCTTAGTGTACAGAACACACACAAGAGGAAAAGTTCAGAAATGAACGAATCCTTCTTGAGGTATTGTAGACTAGGTCATATCAATGTGACCCGACTAGCTGATGTTATATTTAGATGCATATTTAAATGAGTTTGAATTTACATCTTGTGAAACTTGCCGGTCATGTCACAAAGATAAGATGACCATAGCTCTGTTTATTGGAAACAGAGAAAGAGTTAGTGAACTCTTGGGATTGATACATGATGATGTATGAGTCTACACATGCCAAGACTGGTTCTTTATACTTTATTATATTCACTGATGGTCTCTCAAGATTCACACATGTGTTCCTATTGAAACACAAGTTTGAACCTTTCGAGAAATTCAATGAATATGAGTTAGAAGTAGAGAACCAAAAACGGGTATAAGTATTATGTCCTTTGATGTGATCAAGGAGAAGAATACTTGAGTACGGGATTCCTGGACTATTCTAAAGGAGAATGAGATTCTCTCTCAGCATTACTGTAGGGTTCCTAGGCACTCTCAAGAGGTCTTACAAGGCATCAACCATGCCAATTTGAAATTTTACGGGTGCCGAGAAACCCTAATACGGATCGTTAACTAGAAATTTAGGCGAAAAACTAAACTAGTTAACAACTTAACTAAAGGAGAGAGGCTACAACCTTTGTAGATCCGGTTCTCCACTTCCTTAGCTCCACGTAGGCGTCCTCTCGCTGTCCATCTCGAATCCTAGACTCAATCGTTGGCTTCATCGGAAAAACGAGCGGACTGGGTCGTCGGCTTCGTGCCGAAGATGATCTACGTCGAGGCATGACAAGTTCAAGCTCCGACTTCACAAATTTGTGAAACTTGTGAAGAAAACACCCAAAACAACTTGGCAAGAGGTAGAGGGTGAAGAAATAGGAGGTGGGTTCACTTTAGAATTGGATTTCTCACTTTAGAACTCAAGTTGCCATTGATGGCATCAAGCTTTCTTGAAGAAGAAGATGAAGAAGAAGAAAGAATATGATAAGTTTCTTATTTAAAAATGAAACTAATATGAATACTTATCATATACTAACCATGGTCAAGTGTAGAGATTAAACTAAGGTTAGTTGGAATGGTTAGGGTTAAGGATGAGATAAGAATGGTGGACTTGTCAAAGCTTCAAGAAGCTTCAACATAAAAACAAAATAAGCCACCATTCATAATAATATCCAAAATGAATAAATAAATAAATAAATAAGTAAATAATCAAAACCCTAACCATTCATATAACCATGGTTTAATCTTTACACAAACCCAAGTGAGCAAGTATCATCAAACATGATACAAACAAGTGCACAAAAAAATATATCACATATACAATGTGCATCAAGTGAGAAAATCCTTTTAAAGTGAACCAATACTAGTTAATGCAAAGTAATATATCAAATATATAATTTTACATTAAATCATTAAATCAACATTTGATTTAACGATCCGGTCATATCGCATATAACCGACTAGTATCCTATGTATCGGCTCATCGAATCAATCCTTGATTCGATATCTAGGTTATATCGAATATAACCAATCGATACATTCATCGCGAGAATGAAATACGGTATCACATACACGCATTATTCTCGGTCCTGCACATATCTCATATGCGCTCCTATTTCGTTTCGCTTGAGCCAGGAAACCTCTGTGTAGGACTCTAAAGACTCGTCAATACGCCGGTAGCAGATGATCATATCTAGCACCCACAAGCCGCAAGCGGTCTGCTAAACGTAACGGCCACCCGGGTATTGAGCGATCAGAAGATCGACGAGCAAGCCCGCTCACACTCCTGTGAATCCAACCAGTAACACTTACCGTACAGTCCGGTCTGTTCGTCTGATATGTCGCATATCAAGTCTAGGGGTGGTAAACGTCAGACCCCAATAACCGATAAGTCATGCCGATGTGAGGCTCATAACGGGTCGAGAAACTACTGGTAACACTTACCAGCAAATCTCAGATCAGCCCTGGCCAGGGACTTCCCTGTTACGGCCAATCGAGCACTGCGCAACATCAACCCCCAATACCGGGAGAGACGAAACCCCTCCTATCGTTCATTGCCTCCATGTGACTCGGGACTGTACCCAAAGACCACCGTTTTGCACGCCCTCATGGATGTGGTAAGGTGGAGATCAAAGCACAGTGGGAATCACACAAGACTCTATGACGATCTCGGGTCTACAGACTAACCTGTACAAGTGTCACCTGAGAACTGCCATCTGACGTGAGGTATAATACCATCTGGGAGTTCTCAGCGAGTCCGTCCAGTGTACCCAGTCTCCACTGAGCACCCGTACACCATCTCTGATGTCAAACACCAATGGATATGGGATCATCCATCGCCCATCTCATGGGTCGAGAAGCGTATACGCTAGTCTACACTGGTATATCGATGCCCCGTCTCGATACACCCACGACTAGGGACCTTGAAGGATGTACCTATGGACTACCATGTCCCCACTAGTATGATCTGCATCATAGTCTAGGTAGTCAAGTACACATCCTAAGGGCTTTACCAACATGTAACTATAAGACAGTATAAAGAGACAAGTGTACATGTTAAGATAAAGAGTAACCAGATAGCATACTATCATATCGAGCAAGAAAGTCATCTCTATATATGTCCAAGCATCCAATATAATATACATCATCTGTACAATACTGGCCTCTAGGGCATACATACAACTAACAATTACTCCTCCGTATACACCACAGCACGTCGGTGTATCGGGGTGGAGAAATCACACCCTATCTTATATGGTGCGCTCTATGATGAGTACTACTGAGTTTCCTATTTCCTTGTGGGAGTTATGCACTTGTGAAGCTGCATACCTATTGAATAGGGTTCCAATCAAATCAGTTACCTACCACTTCATATGTGATATGGAATGGGAAGAGCCCATATCTTAAGTAAGTTAAGATTTGGGGTTGTCCGGCCTATGTCTAAAAGAAAAATCCTGACAAGCTCGAGGCAAAGTCAGTTCTGTAGAAGTTTGTTCGATATCCCAAGCATTCGCAAGGGAATATCTTCTACCAAACCGAGGAACAAAAGATGTTTTGTTTCTCAGCATGCCACCTTTGTGAAAGGGAATTTCTTGTGATGAAATTATTGGTCATGAGGTAGAACTGGAAAGAGTTCCAGCTATACAAACTGCAGCTGATGATTTGGTAGAACCAAAGGATTCAATAGTTTCCAACGAACCTCAGCCTCTCCGCCGATCTAGTAGGATTTCTCACCCACCTGAGAGACACTTCGGTTTTCTCTATGACGGTGGGAGCGATGATTGCATCATGAGATGATGACCCAACTAGTTTCGAGCTGGCCATCAAGAGTAGGACTCTGTAAGAATGGCTGGATGCTTAGCGATCTGAGATGGAATCCTTATACACCAACAAAGTATGGACTTTGGTTGCTTTATCTGAAGGGTTAAATCCCCATCAGGAGCAAGTATATCTTGAGAAGATTACTTGGTGTACATGGAAAAGTTGAGACTTTCAAAGCTATGCTTAAGTCCATCCAGATCCTACTTGCCACTGCTGCATACCATGACTATGATATCTGGTGGTTGGGTGTCATGACTGCTATTCTAAATGATGTTTTAGAAGAAAGAATCTATAAGTACACAGCCAGAGGGCTTCATAGACAGTGGGAGCAGCGGAAACGTGAGCAAGATGTTTTATGTGATAAATCAGGTATCGCGGAGTTGGAACGTCTATTTTGATGTGGTAGTCAAAGAGTTTGACTTCATCAAAATGGTATATGAACCTTGTATATACAAAAAGGTAGTAGAGAGTATGGTGGTGATCCTCGTAGAGTACGTGGATAACATACTCTTGATAGGGAAGGAGTTTCCTATGCTACGCTCGGTCAATCTCCTCTTATCACATGGATTCTCCTTATAGGATCAAGGTGCTACCTCCTAAATCCTGGGTTATGGATCTATGAGATAGATCTAATTGGATGTTAGGATTCTCACTAGTTGTAGTGAGATGGTATCAATCGATCCTGGGGAGAATCGCTGGAAAGGTTCCAGAGTGATAAGGACGACTGAATGTCAGTCGCAGGCATTGTCTTTACCCTCAGTGGAGGGACGGTATGTTGGAAGAGTTCCAAGCTAGATACCGTGACGTACTAGACGATTAAAGGCAAGATACATCATTACCAAGGATGCTACCAAAAAGGCAGTCTGGATATATATAAAAGTTCATGAGATGAACTTCATTCCTACCATTTTGTAACAATAGAGTTGTGGCTTATGCCTAGGAACCCCTGTCCCATCAAAGATCCAGACATATTCTTAGGCAGTATCACCTGATCATGGAGATGGTTGATCTCCAGGTAGATCGAGGTTAGGAGAGTAGACACAGAGGACTACAGCGCGGAGCCACTCACAAAGGCCTATTTCCCAGTAGAGACTTTTATGGGATGGTTGAGTATGAGATACTTTGACCACAGCTGATTGTTGGATATGCGATACCACAACAGATGGCCCTAGTGCAAGTGGGAGATTGTTAGTTATATGTATGCCCTAGAGGCCATTACTGTACATACGATGTGTATTGTAGTGGATGCTTGGACATATATAGGGAGGACTTTCTTGCTCGACATGATAGTATACTATCTAGTCACCCTTTATCTTAACATGTACTCTGATTGTCTCTATGTTACATGTTGATAAAGCCCTTAGGATGAGTACTTAAAAACCAGGACTACGATGCAGATCAGTCACCAAGTACATCCTTCAAATGTTCCTAGTCGTGGGAGTACCGAGAGAGGGCATCGATACTCCAGAGTAGACTAGCGTATGCGCTTCTTGACCCATATGATAGGCGATAGATGATCCCATATCCATCGGTGTTTGACATCAGAGAAGGTATACGGGTGCTCGGTAGAGATTGGGTACACTGGACGGACTCGCCGAGAACTCCCAGATGGTATTATACCTCACGTCAGATGGCAGTTCGCTGGTGACACTGGTACAGAGTAGTCTGTTGACCCGAGATCGTCATAGAGTCTTGTGTGATTCCCACTGTGCTTTGATTTCCATCATACTACGTCCAAGAGGGCGTGCAAAAAGGTGGATTTTTGGTACAGTCCCGAATCACATGGAGGCAATGTGCGATAGGAGGGGTTTCGTCTCTCCCGGTATAGGGAGTTGATGTTGCGCTGTGTTCGATTGGCTATAAATGGAAATCCCTAGCCAGGGTTTCTGAGATATACTGGTAAGTGTTATCAGTAGTTTCTGGAACTGTTATGGACCTCATATCGACACGACTTATCAAGCTACTGGGGTCTGACGTTTACCACCCCTAGGTGAGATATGCGACATATCAGACGAAGAGACCGGACTGTACGGGAGTGTTACTGGTTGGATTCACGGGAGAATGTACAGGCTTGCTTGTTGATCTTCTGAGCGCTCAATACCTGGGTGGCTGTTAGGTTTAGCTGACCGCTTGCAGCTTGTGGGTGTTTGATATGATCATCATCTACTGCCGGCGTATTGACGATTCTTTAGAGTCCTACAGAGAGGTTTCTTGGCTCAGGCAAAACGGAGTAGGAGCACATATATGATATGTGCGGGACCGAGAACAATACGTGTATGTGATACCGTATTAGATTCTCGCGATATGAGATATCGGCCGAGTATATGTGATATAGCCGGGTCATCGGATCAAGTGTTGATTCGATGAACTGATACAGATTATATTAGTCGGTTATTTGTGAAATAGCTAGATTATCGGATCAAGTATTGATTCGATAATTTAATGTATAATTATATATTTGATATATTAAATTACATTAACTAATATAAGCTCACTAAAAGATTCTTTTTCTCACTCAGGTAATACATTGATATATATGTGATGTATGTTAATTGTATTATTTTATTTTGTTACAATAAATATTGTATATGTGATATATAATATTGTAACAAGTTATGATTACTAATGCAACATGATTAGTGGAGATTAAACATGGTTAGGGTTTGATTTGGGTTAATCTTTTCTAAAAGCTTCTAGAAGCTTTTGTTTTGTTTTCTTGCAAAGATATTTGTGTTGATATTTTGTGAGATATTCTTTAACCCAACCCAAACGCTTAACCCTAAAAAACTCTCTACAATGGTTAGCCTCTTCATCTTTGACCATGGTTGCATTTGTAATGATAACACACAATTCATTATTCATCACAAAGTAATTCATCTTCTTCTTCCCCTTGCAAAGCTTTCTAGCTTTGAATTTAGTGATAAAAATGAGTGAGATTAGGAAAATAAATGAGGGCTAAATTCCTACTCATCATCCTAATCTATTTTAGCCATTTAGATTAGGGTGTTTGCTTTGCTAATACTTGATTAGCAAAGCAAGAGCTTGGGTTTGAGTTTCTTCAAGGTAGATCATCTTTGTTATCGAAGATCGAAAGCAAGCTTGCATCTTTCTTTTGTGGAGCCTCTCTAGTGTCCAGATACTCGATGATCGCAGCGAAGGGACCTCAACACGGAGCTTTAGAAGTGAAGGACCGGACTACAAAGGTTGTAATCCCAAACTCTTAGAAGTAAAGTTGTTTACTTGCTTTGTTTCGCCTAATCTCTAGTTTAAGATCTTGGTTAGGGTTGTTCGGCACGTCTAAAATTTAAATCGGGCATGGTTGATGCCTTGTAGAACCTTGTGAGAGTGCCTAGCAACCCTACATATGCGACATATCAAACGAAGATACCGGAGTGTACGGTAGTGTTACTGATTGGATTCGCAGGAGTATGAGCAGGCTTGCTTGTTGATCTTCTGATCGCTCAATACCCAGGTGGCCGTTACATTTAGCAAGCCTCTTGCGGCTTGTGGGTGTTTGATATGATCATCACCTACTGTCGGCGTATTGACGAGTCTTTAGAGACCTACACAGAGGTTTCCTGGCTCAAGTGAAGCGGAGTAGGTGCACATATGCGATATGTGCGGGACCGAGATTAATACGAGTATGTGATACCGTATTCTATTCTCGCAATTTGTGTCATCGGTCGGTTATATGTGATATAGCTGGGTTATCGAATCAAGTGTTGATTCGATAAATTGATACACAAGATATTAGTCGGTTATATGAGATATAGCCGGATTATTAAATCAAGTGTTGATTTAATAATCTAATGTATAATTATATATTTGATATATTAATTTACATTAACTAGTATTGGCTCATTAAGATTTCTTTTCTCACTTGATTATGCATTAAGTATATATGTGATATATATTTGTGTACATGATTTGTGTCATGCTAGATGATACATGCTTCATGGGTGGGTGTGTGACTTACACCATGCTAGATATAATTTAGGGTTTTATTTATTTTAGTAAATCAAAATGAGATGGAAAATGCTCATGGCTAGAAGCTTGGATATTCATTGACCTAGTCCACTTGTTTTGTTTTACTTAAGATATTTATTAACCTAACCATTATAACTAGCCATGGTTAACTCTCTACAAAGGTTAATTTGGGATATTAACTCACCCATGGTTGCCATTCTTCACTTGAGATTGTTGATGAGAGTTTTCTTCATCTTTTTCCTATAGCTCTCTTGCTTCATGGGAGGTGAAGAAAATGAGTGAGAAAATTATATCTAAAGTGAACAAAATTCATACTTCATCATCCTACACTACTAGACATTTAGTATAGGGTGTTCTCTTCACAAAGTTCATCACCTAGTGAAGAGGTAGCTTGGGTTTGAGTCTCCTCGACGTAGATCATCTTCGGCCTCGAAGACTTCGAGCAAGCTTGTTCAGTTCTCCAAGGGAACCCATACTAGAGTTCGGGAGATCACTACTCGCAACGAAGGGACTACTACACGGAGCTTTTGAAGTGAAGGACCGGTCTACAAAGGTTGTATTCCTTGTTCACTTGTTGTAATGTTTGATTACATGTTCATATTGTCTAGTTACTCTAGCTAGATCCTAGTCAAGGGTTCGTTAGCACTCTAGAATTTTTGAAATTGGCATGTTTGATGCTGTGAAAACCCAGTAGGGTACTAAGGAAAACCTAACAAGATCTATCACGATAGATCTGGATCCCCAGAATGTAAGAGGCATCACCCAGGTCTTTCATGGAGAACCTGTGTGACAAAAACCCTTTGACAGATTGTAGCATAGGAATGTCATTTCCTATCAAGAGAATGTCATCCACGTACAAGACGAGGAATACAATAGTTCATGCTACAATCTTACTATAAATGCATGGCTCATCTGGATTTTTGATAAAGTCAAATTCTTTGACCGTTTCATCAAAACAAATGTTCTAACTCCGCGATGTCTGCTTTAGTCCATAGATGAACTTAAGCAACTTGCATACTTTCCCGCTGCTCCCACTCTGAATGAAACCCTCTGGCTGGTCCATATAGACACACTCTTCCAAATTTCCATTCAGAAAAGCGGTTTTTACGTCCATTTGCCAAATCTCATAATCGTGGAAGGCTGCAATGGCAAGAAGGATCCGAATGGATTTGAGCATAGCCATTGGAGAAAAGGTTTCTTCATAGTCCAAACCAGGTCTTTGACGAAATCCTTTTGCAACAAGTCTAGCCTTATAGGTTTCAACCTGTCCATCTATACCAATCTTCTTTCTGAAGATCCATTTGCAGCCTACGGGTTTTACCCCTTCTGGAGCAATGTCCAAAGTCCATACTTTGTTGGTGTACATGGACTCCATCTCGGTCCGCATTGCATCCAGCCATTTTACCGAGTTAGTGCTCTGAATGGCTTGTTGGAAGTTAGTCGGCTCATCATTATTAATGATGCAATCCTCTATATCCCCGTCTACGAGAAAACAGTGGTATCTCCAGGCGGATGAGAAAGCCTACTACTCCTGCAGAGTAGTGCGGGAATGCCCTGTTCTTTTGAAACTTCTGGTTCCAGCAAGCTTTCAGTAATAGCTTGTGATTCTGGAATTTCTTCCAGTTCTATTGCGCTGCCACTAGTTTCTTTTTCTAAAAACTGATGTTCCAGAAAGTGGGCATAACGAGAAACAAAAACGTTTTGTTCCTCTGCGTAATAGAAAAGATACCCCCTGGAGTTCTTTGGATATCCCACAAACTTACACAGTACTGATCGTGCCTCGAGTTTGTCCGCATGCTGCTTTTTAACAAAAGCTGGACATCCCCATATCTTCAGATACTGAAGATAGGGTTTCTTCCCACTCCACATCTGATATGGTGTGGTTTTAGGCACGGTCTTAGTAGGAATCTTGTTCAAAAGATATACAGCTGATTATAGTGCATAGCCCCAGAATGATCGCGGTAACTCAGCGTTACTGATCATGGAACACACCATATCCAATAAGGTTCGGTTCCTTCTCTCCGATACACCGTTGTGTTGTGGTGTGTATGGAGGAGTAAGCTGAGAGAGAATTCTATTCTCTTTTAAGTAATCCAGGAACTCGGCACTCAAGTATTCACCACCTCGATCAGATCTCAGTGTCTTGATACTTTTGCCGGTTTGTTTTTCCACTTCATTCTTATATTCTTGGAATTTCTCAAAGGCCTCGGATTTATGTTTCATCAAGAAAATATGTCCATACCTAGAGAAATCATCCGTAAAAGTAATGAAATAGGAATAACCACTTCTTACATGTGTAGACATTGGACCACACACATCGCTGTGTATTAGTCCCAACAGCTCGCTCGCTCTTACTCTGCGTCCAGTGAACGGAGTCTTTGTCATCTTTTCTTTGAGACATGATTGATAAGTTGTATAAGATTGATATTCGAATGGATCCAAATATCCTTCTTTATGTAACTTGGTCAACCTTATTTCGTTGATGTGACCTAGTCTACAATGCCATAAGAAAGCATGATTTATTTCTGGAGTCTTTCATTTATGTGTATTCTGGACATTGAAAATTTGTAGTTGGTTTAATACGTATATACCGTTGTTTAGAGTACCTGACCCAATCAGACCATGATTAAGGTGGATGTTTACGACATCGCTTACAAATGTAAAATCATAACCTTCTTTAGATAACAAAGATACAGAAATGATATTACAAGTAAAACTAGGTACACAAAAATAGTTGCGCAAAACCAAAATATGTCCACTTGTCAATCCAAGGTGATATTCCCCTACGGACACAGCATCCACTCTCGCTCCGTTGGCAACCCTGAGGGTCATATCACCGGTCTTCAGAACCCTACGGCTTCTCAGTGCCTACAAAGAATTGCAAATATGAGATCCTGATCCGGTATCTAATACCCAGGAAGTAGAGTTGATTGGTGGACAGTTTTCAATTACAAACACACCTGAAGCCGAAGCCACAACTTGCTTTGGGTACTAGTTCTTGGCCTTCCAAGCCCTGCAATCTTTCTTCCAATGGCCCTTTTTATGACAGTAGAAGCATTCTTCCTTTCCTACTGTCGGCCCTGCCACTTTTGCCTTGCCCTTTGCTTCCACCTTACTAACACCGCCTCTAGGCTTGGTGGGGACCTTCTTCTTTCCTTTGGCTTTCGCCTTAGACCTAGAAGAAGAAGCTCCACCAACAAGTAGAGCGGGTGTTTCCCTGGCTTTCGCCTTAGACCTAGAAGAAGAAGCTGCACCATTTCCAACTCTAATGTCTTTATCACCTTCTCCAAGTTCTCTACCTTTCCTTAGCCCATGTAACTGATTACATATATGGGATCCCGACCCGGTATCCAATACCCAGGACGTAGAGCAAATAGAGAAACAGTTCTTAGTAACGAACACACGCGAAGAAAATGCATCAACATGTACTTTCTTCATTCGGGTGGCATGGGAATCCTGGTATTCCCCTATATCCTGTTCATTCCTATAACTCTTATAGGAAAGAACGGAACCAACGTTCCCCAGCACAGTATAACATGCGGGTTCGGTCAATACATCCATATTATTATCTTCATTTGGGCATGAAATGGTCGCTACCTGGAGAGAGAGAGAAGAAAACACTTTAGCGTATGCTCGTGCAAGATCAGATTGGTTATTATCTTATCTAATCAGGATGGCTCCCACTGCTTTTTATCAAATCTTCCTCCAAACCCTAAAAGGAAAGACTAGCCGGGATTAATTACACACTACAAGTTCGCCAATCTTTCAGCCAGGCCAGTGTCGGTACTTTGAGGGAGGTCCCCCGTGCTTTCGCACGAACCTAATTAATGTAAACCTCGTTTTCCCAGAGGCATAACCCCGTTAACACCTTTCTAGACACCTACTTGATCGGCTAATTGTAATGTGTAAAACTCTCCCAGGAGTAACTCTTACTCGCAGCGGGTATCGGGATCCAACTATCTCATAGAAGGTATGCAATCTCATTGCAAATTTCAACACTTGAAATTCCCGATAATATTTTGCCCCTAGCGTCCTATGACCTTGACGGAGGCCAAACAACCCATAGTCCGCTAGTCAAGTTCAACCCGTCATTTCCTGATTGAATTAAACCCACCCGCACGACCCTTGACGGAGGCCAAACAACGCCGTACGAATACCCTAATCCAATCGCATCATATGCTAACAGATAAGCACTAGTTAGCTACCGTACACTGCGCCTTGACGGAGGCCAAACTACCGCAGCACGAATACTAACTAATACTTATCTGAAATGACGGAGGGCTACGCAGGTTTTTCATAAAAACCATGAGCGTAATGAACTTGATATCGTTGTAGAATCAAATGATGTTTTGAAATGGAGTGATTTTGAGGCTTTTCTAGTTTTGCTAAAGGAGTCACTCCCGGTGAAGGGATCTCGGTCCTTTCCTCGTCGAATGAGGTGCGGGATATATCATATATATCGCTGTGCAAAGCAAAAAACCAAAAAGCAGTCAAAAGCAAACCGAGTGTGTAGCATCTGCCAGTTATTGCTAAAGAAGTCACTCCCGGTGAAGGGATCTCGGTCCTTTCCTCATCGAATAAGGTGCGGGGTATATCATATATACCGCTGTGCAAAGCAAGAACTGTAGCTACCTGTTTTATTTTGAAATTCGATTCTACAACATCTTAGGTTTCTTATCTTTCATTAATCACATTAATGAAGTCCCATCATTTAAATACCTAAACATCACAGATAGATATGACGTACACTTATGCCATCCGCATTCGCCTCGATGTCCCCTCGTGCACCGTTAGGTTAGGTAACTAACGACAGAGCAGGGCAGGGCTAGTGCGGGTGTAAAACATAAGTAACGTCTATATAATATATCATATATACTATATACTATATCCATCACAGAATCACATCACAGATATCGCAGCAGAATAAACATATGAAATATTGGATACACTAGGACGTCCGTGTTTTCAATACGAGCCAGTATAAAACACGGATTCCACGGTCGTGATGAATAGCCAATCCCACTTCCCAAGACCCCTACGAGAGCGGCAAGCAACCCTGCCAATTCTAGGGTTAGGAGACCCGGACTCGACTCCTCGAGTTGGTCTCCCACTGGACCCCAGAACCCGGTTACTTGTGCTCCCCTCCTTGGGTCTATCCTAATGCGGAAAAGTAAATAATATACAAAGGGTGACATCTTCCGCTACCTGGAAGTGCCCCAAATAAAAGAATATTACATACAAGTTTTTACATGAATGAAAATGTAAAACACTCATCTCACATAAAAAACCCCCGGCTATTCGAACACGACGATCCAATATAACATATCCAGCAACACATAACATCACATGTCATCAACGTAAGTAAGTATGCATACCCCAATTGTCGTTGACGTATAGCAACGAAACCGGCGATATGAACATACTACACTTACGGTCACAGAAAAGAAAGTGTAAAACTACAACAGTTGGAATCCGCGACCTCTTTAGACATCACATGCCTAACAGTTACAAACCCCGCATTTTAGTCTCATTATCGAAAACTCTTTTCAATATCGTATGGGACTAAACTGCTAGATTTATAACATTCATCCAGTTATCTCATAACTGTTTGTGAATTCCAATTATTGTATCACATTCCAGATAAACAGAAAATGTTAAACTTTCCGATCGAACAGTCGAATACCCAAGTTTTCCCGATACAGCTCAACACATGAATTACTGTGCAAGCCGCGTGCTGTAAATCAATACAGTGGCCGCGGAACCGCCGCGATGTCTATAGTGGGGGCCGCGGTTCCGCGCCTATGTTGTGGATTTATCAGCACGTGTTTCACAGTAACTCACTATATTCCCTGCTGAATTTTTTGGCAACTTTTAATCTGGAAAAATCCACGTTTTCAGAAAAAGTACAGAGAGCAATTTGTATTGGGGTTTCGGGTTCGTTCGGAGTTCAAATTCCGTCTAGACTTCGCCTAAGGCTCTAGCTAGGCTCTGATACCACTGAAAGGTTCCTAGGCACCCTATAGAGGTTTCACAAGGCATCGAACATGCCATTTTACAAAAATTATGGTGCCGAGAAACCCTAACACGGATCTTAGACTAGAATTCTAGGCGAAAAACTATACTAGTTAGCAAATTAACTAAAGGTCGGAAGCTACAACCTTTGTAGATCCGGATTTCCACCTCCTTAGCTCCACGTGGTCATGCCCTCGCTGTCCTTCATGAATCCTCGACTCATTCGTCGGCTTCATCGGAAAAACGTGCGGAATAGGTCGTCGGCTTCGTGTCAAAGACGATCTACGTCGAGGTTGCACTAGTTTAAGCTCCGACTTCACAAAGTTGTGAAACTTGTGAAGAGAACACCCAAAACAACTTGGCAAGAGGTAGAGGGTGAAGAAATAGGAGATGGGTTCACTTTAGATTTGGAATTCTCTCACTAGAACTCAAGTTGCCATTGATGGCATCTAAGTTTTTCTTTTGAAGATGAAGAAGAAGAAGAGCTAGAATTATGATAAGTTGTTTAAAATGAAAAGAAAAATCTATACTTATCATAATTCTAACTAAGGTTAAGTGTAGAGAATCAACCATGGTTATTTGGAGAGTTAGGGTTAAGCTAGTGGACAAGAATGGTTGCATAAAGTCAAGGCTTCAAGAAGTTTCAACATAAAACAAAAAATGCCACCATTCTCCACTTAAGCTTTATCCAAATAAATGAATAAACAATTAAATGAATAAATGCATAATTAAAACCCTAATCTCAAGTTAACTATGGTTTAATTCCATACACTTAACCATATGATCAAGTATCATCAAACATGATACATAAATGTGCACAAAAGTATATCACATATACAATGTGTAAATCAAGTGAGAAAAATCCGTTTAAAGTGAACCAATACTAGTTGATGCAAATTAATATATCAAATATATAATTATACATTAAATCATTAAATCAACACTTGATTCAATGATCCGGTCATGTCGCACATAACCGACTAGTATTCAATGCATCGATTTATCGAATCAATGATTCGATAACTAGGTCATATCTCATACAACCATTCGAAACATTAATCGCGAGAATCAAATACGGTATCACATACACGCATTATTCTCGGTCCCGCACATATCTCATATGCACTCCTATTTCGTTTCGCTTGAGCTAGGAAACCTCTGTGTAGGACTCTAAAGACTCGTCAATACGCCGGTAGCAGATGATGATCATATCAAGCACCCACAAGCCGCAAGCGGTCTGCTAAACGTAACGGCCACCCGGGTATTGAGCGATCAGAAGATCGACGAGCTAGCCCGCTCACACTCCTGCGAATCCGACCAGTAACACTTGCCGTACAGTCCGGTCTCTTCGTCTGATATGTCACATATCAAGTCTAGGGGTGGTAAACGTCAGACCCCAATAACCCGATAAGTCGTGCCGATGTGAGGCTCGTAACGGGTCGAGAAACTACTGGTAACACTTACCAGCAAATCTCTGATCAGCCCTGGCCAGGGACTTCCCTGTTACGGCCAATCGAGCACAGCGCAACATCAACTCCCAATACCGGGAGAGACGAAACCCCTCCTATCGCTCATTGCCTCCATGTGACTCGGGACTGTACCCAAAGACCACCGTTTTGCACGCCCTCATGGACGTGGTAAGGTGGAGATCAAAGCACAGTGGGAATCACACAAGACTCTATGACGATCTCGGGTCTACAGACTAACCTGCACAAGTGTCACCTGAGAACTGCCATCTGACGTGAGGTATAATACCATCTGGGAGTTCTCGGCGAGTCCGTCCAGTGTACCCAGTCTCCACTGAGCACCCGTATACCATCTCTGATGTCAAACACCAATGGATATGGGATCATCCATCGCCCATCACATGGGTCGAGAAGCGTATACGCTAGTCTACTCTGGTATATCGATGCCCCGTCTCGATACACCCACGACTAGGGACCTTGAAGGATGTACTTATGGACTACCATGTCCCCACTAGTATGATCTGCATCATAGTCCAGGTAGTCAAGTACACATCCTAAGGGCTTTACCAACATGTAACTATAAGACAGTATAAAGAGACTAGTGTACATGTTAAGATAAATAGCAACCAGATAGCATACTATCATGTCGAGCAAGAAAGTCATCTCTATATATGTCCAAGCATCCAATATAATATACATAATCTGTACAATACTGGCCTCTAGGGCATGCATACAACTAACAGTCTCGTCTCTAGGTCAATATACATCAATACAAGTAGCAGATACAGTAGATGAAATACTCTAGATACAATGAATATACAAGGTGGAAACAAAATAATATCACAACTCACATACGAGCAAAAGTCTCAAGTCCAGGCAAAAGGAGCAAAAGGAGCAAGTACGTCCGCCGCTACTGTGCTGACGGGACGGACCTGCAAAAAGGCTGTGGCACAACGGGGGTGAGTTGCCAACTCGTGAGTAATAAATAACATCTATAGAGGCTATCGTAACCATGCACGCAAAGTGTCATAATATCAACAATACTGATATGGCATGATATACTAGCAGATATGTATGCAACATGAATCAATTTACAATACTAATCTGGCATGATGTACTAGCAGGTATGTATGCAACATGAATTCAATTTCAACCCGTGATCTGAATATGCTGATATGAGAGAATCATTATTTTCATCTTAGAAAACTCTTTTGAAATATTAACATAATATCTCCGTGTCCAGCATCGACACTTCAAACGACTATCTCAAATCTCATGTATCGGTATCACAATATCTCAGGCCCCAGCCGTCCGGCTGACCCATCTCAAAGTATCAATATCTAAATATCTCACGACCACGGTCGGTATCCTCTGGATATCCGCCGCGCCAATAATCACCGGTAGGTAGTCTGCCCCTGCCAGGCTCATCGTCTATAACTCGATCTTCTTTCCCTAGGGTACCTTACCGGGCCCACCATGTACCCGAGACGGTTCATCCAACTTCTCGAAACGGGTCTCGAAAACCAACAGAAAACCCATGTGGACAACACATGTATCATATCACAAGAAAAACCGCAACTTTCAATGTTTTAAAATAATATCAGGTTTATTAAATCCTTGCGGCTTTTCCCCAAAATCTCATAAATCTCAAGTGCTGAAATCCTCAAGAAAATCATCATAAGTGCATATGTCAATGATAATGAATGCCTTTAGTATCAACAAGTCGAACTGCAATGTATGACTAATAAGCTAGGCATGAACGAATGATGTAATGAGGTACATGCATATGACTAGCAATCCTATATGTTCATCCTGGGGAATTTAAATGCATTAGCACAATTTTAAGCATCATATATGGTGAAATTGTTCTAGATTTCAGGTTATACAAGTTATTTAGTGTTGTGGCATAGCAATTACCAAGGTGTGTGTGTCCACATGTGTAACAACTCCATTTTTAGTGTACATAAATTTGATTTAAATTTGAAGTATACTTGGGGTATTTAATGTTGCTGTTACCGCTTTAAGTATTTGTTTCACACAATAATTACAAGAAGGAGCTTATGGCTCATTGGTAATACCTTGCACTGCTGAACCAAGCCACCAGAGTTCAAATCCCATACCACATTATTTTTAATATTGATTTTTTTTTTAAACCTTTAGAATACCAAGAGTTTACACGTGCATATCTCACAAAAACTCCACTACACCCAAAGATGTAACATTTCCAGGAGTTAGATGAACCATCGGGGGGGATTCCGGCCGCCTGACTCGGCTGGGAATCGACCAAATCGGCCTTGAATCGGTCTGACTCAGTCCCCAGATTGAGTCACGGCCGAGTCGGCCGATTCCGGCGACGGCCCCAACATGAAAGTTGTGTCTTTTCATATTCCCTATACACCTGCAAAATTTCAGCCTCAGACCACTTCGAGAGCTCTTTTAAAACCCCAATTACTCCACTTTTAATACATTTTTTATATATTTTATCATATTTTTCATTTTAACCTTTCATCTACCCTAACCCTAGCCTACCCTATAAATACACCCCCTACCATCTACCCTCTCACCCCAAAATCCTGAGCCCACTCTCTCAAAAATTTTCCAAAAGTCATGTACTTTGAAAACAAGCTCGAGGCGAAGCTCCGACGAATTCCCGGCGGAACTTCCGACGACCGTTTTAAGGAACTACCGGCGATGACACAATACATCGGCGATCCCTCTAGTTCCCTCTCACTCCCTTGTTTAATCTAAAACCCGTAAGTCCCTTTCTATCTCTCTTTTCCATTCTCAAAATACGAAATTACAAAACCCGACTGAATCGGAACAAATCTGATTTCCGATTCGGTTTTCTATAAAATTCCACTTCTCGCTAATACAATCATACGTAAACTTCCTCATGTTGACTATTAAACACTAATCAAGCAATTTGATCAAGTTTCGTCACATGAAATGATAGCTTTTTCAATTTATCGTATTTTTCACTTAAATACCACATTGTTTCAATCCTTCATTTAACCCCATCAAACTTGCTATACATTTAAAGTAGATCACGAGGTAACGACCTACCTCCTCACACCCTCATATACAACACCTCCGAGAACCTAGAATACGAGAAAACAACCATTTTTCATTTAAATACCACATACTTAATAAAACCATTTCTAAAAGATTTAGTTTTGCAACGCTTTTTAAAGAAGTACCACTTATTATGAAAATACGATAAGTTGTGGACATCGGTCGTTTATCTAAGCCTGACTTTGTGGTGTCTAGGCTAGGCAAGTGAGAAAGGTAATTTTAAAATGCCCGTCTCACGGTGATTCGTGAGCGGATCCCTCCTTTCCTCACTTGTACTTACCTGGCCACAATTGGCGGTGAAGGGGCGATTTGAGGCATCTCACAACTTTCATCTGGACTAGTTAGGAATAGACTAGTTGACTTAGGAGAATCTAGAACATACAATACGGAAAATATACACCTTTACAAATAAATACCATTTACTTCATAAAACCATTTTCTAAAGGATTTAGTATTTTACAATCTTTGTAAAGCGCCGCTACAACCCATTTTGGGGAACCCGTTCGGGATGGTGCGGTTTATCGCACACCCTCGGGCTTAATAGTGTGAGATTTAGACCTCCGCAAGGAGCATTCGGTCTCGAAAGATTTAAAATACGACATCTTAAGAAAATGAGATTTTTTAGAATATAAAATATTTATTAAAATTATTTTTGTATAAATATATGTATATTTATCATTAAAAAATCTATTTTGTTATGATATAAATATTCCACCTTTTTCTGAAAATCACAAGAACCAATTTTACACTAAAATACCATAAATTCCACATAAACCAATATTACAAATAAATACCTTTATTTATGAAATTAGGATATTTTCACTAGAAATATCACAATATAAAATCCACTTTCATTACAAATCTAAAGACGAATAATGAATACTTGATGTATATTTTAAAAAGTATATAAAAGTATTTTTACATAAAACCCCTCAAGTTTTATAAATTACCCTAAGGGCCCTAGCAATTATAGGTTTAAGAAATAATCAAGACTTCGATTTACATTTCTAATTGTTTGACTCGGGTTTGAGTCTGATTAATCTGACTTGAATATGATTCAAGTCAATCTACAATCTGCAATCTTCAACATGAATCCATAAGACCAATTATCAATCTATACAACTTGACTGAACCGAACCATGGATATACATTCCATTTACATGGTTCTCCAGTTATTCCATTTACATGATTCTACGGTTACATCTGTTTACTGATATCATGGTTTCGGTCAGTCAATCAATTATACAAACAATATAATTTACAAGACAAACAATACAATCAAAACCCTACGGGGTTTAAGGGGTAGATTAGTACGGAAGGTGTTAAAAGTGGCACGAGACGGTAAGATTAAGACACTTAACCTATATTCCGTTGCTGTTGTATCGTGGCTTAACGGTTCCTTGTGTTAGTTATATGTATGCCCTAGAGGCCATTACTATACATGTGTTGTATATTGTAGCGGATGTTGGGACATATATAGGGAGGACTTTCTTACTCGACATGATAGTATGCTATCTGGTTACTCTTTATCTTAACTTGTACTCTGATTGCCTCTATGTCACATGTTGACAAAGCCCTTAGAATGAGTACTTGACTACCAGGACTATGATGCAGATCATACTAGTGGGGACAGTGTAATCGCCAAGTACATCCTTCAAATGTTCATAGTCGTGGGAGTACCGAGACAGGGCATCGATACTCCAGAGTAGACTAGCGTATGCGCTTCTTGACCCATATGATGGGCAATGAATGATCTCATATCCATTGGTGTTTGACATCAGAGAAGGTATACGGGTGCTCAGTGGAGACTGGGTACACTGGACGGACTCGCCGAGAACTCCCAGATGGTATAATACTTCACGTCAGATGGCAGTTCTCTGGTGACACTGGTACAGGTTAGTCTGTAGACCCGAGATCGTCATAGAGTCTTGTGCGATTCCCACTGTGCTTTGATTTCCATCATACCACATCCAAGAGGGCGTGCAAAAACGTGGCTTTTGGGTACAGTCCCGAATCGCATGGAGGCAATGAGCGATAGGAGGGGTTTCGTCTCTCCCGGTATAGGGAGTTGATGTTGCGCTGTGTTCGATTGGCTATAACTGGAAATCCCTAGCTAGGGTTGCTGAGATTTACTGGTAAGTGTTATCAGTAGTTTCTCGAACTGTTATGGACCTCAAATCGACACGACTTATCAAGCTATTGGGGTCTGACGTTTACCACCCCTAGGCGAGATATGCGACATATCAGACGAAGAGACCAGACTGTACGGGAGTGTTACTGATTGGATTCACGGGAGAAAGTACAGGGTTGCTTGTTGATCTTCTGATCGCTCAACACCTGGGTGGCTGTTACGTTTAGCTGACCGCTTGCTGCTTGTGGGTGTTTGATATGATCATCACCTACTGCCAGCGTATTGACGATTCTTTAAAGTCCTACACAGAGGTTTCCTGGCTCAGGAAAAACGGAGTAGGAGCACATATGTGATATGTGCTGGACCGAGAACAATACGTGTATGTGATACCGTATTAGATTCTCGCGATATGTGATATCGGCCGGGTATATGTGATATAGCCGGGTCATCGGATCAAGTGTTGATTCGATGAACTGAAACAGATTATATTAGTCGGTTATTTGTGAAATAGCCGGATTATCGGATCAAGTGTTGATTCGATAATTTAATGTATAATTATATATTTGATATATTAAATTACATTAACTAGTATAAGCTCACTTAAAGATTCTTTTTCTCACTCGGGTAATACATTGATATATATGTGATATGTGTTAATTGTATTATTCTATTTTGTTACAATAAATATTGTATATATGATATATAATATTGTAACAAGTTAGGGTTATAAATGCAACATGTTTTGTGGAGTTTAAATATGGTTAGGGTTTCGATTAGGGTTAAGCTTTCATGAAGCTTTCAAGAAACTTCTTGAAGCTTTGACTTTGACCTTGATATTTTGTGATATTTTGCATAGATATTTCTTAACCCAACCCACACCCTTTACCCTACTTAAATCTCTACAACCATGGTTGCAATTGTAATGATAATAATAATTCATTATTCATCACAAAAGGATTATTCATTCTTCTTCCTCCTCCTTGAGCTCTTGAAAAGCTTTCTAGGTTTTTCTTTTATGATGGATTAGTGTGAGATTATGAAAACAAATGAGAGCTAAATTCCTACTTCATCATCTTCATCTATTCTAGCCGCTTAGATTAGGGTGTTTGCTTTGCTAATACTTGATTAGCAAAGCATAAGCTTGGGCTTGAGTTTCTTCAAGGGAGATCATCTTTATTATCGAAGATCAGAAGCAAGCTTGCATCTTTCTCTTCATGGAGCCTCTCTTGAGTCCGGGTACTCGATGATCGCAGTGAAGGGACCTCAACACGGAGCTTTAGAAGTGAAGGAACGGACTACAAAGGTTGTAATCCCTAACTCTTAGATGTAAAGTTGTTTACATGCTTTGTTTCGCCTAATCTCTAGTTTAAGATCTTGGTTAGGGTTGTTCGGCATGTCTAAAATTTAAATCGGGCATGGTTGATGCCTTGTAGAACCTTGTGAGAGTGCCTAGTAACCTAACAGTGGTATCAGAGCCAAGCTAGAGCTTTAGGCGAAGTCTAGACGAAATTTAAAGTCCAATTGAACCCCGAAACGTCGCAATACACCCCCTCTCTGGAAATTTTTTTAAATGTTGATTTTTCCTGTATTAAAAATACTCAGAAAATTAAGCAGGGAATTCTAAGGATTACTGTGAAAAACGAACCACTAATCCCTTCAAGTAGCCACGGAACCGGGGCAATACCATGCCTTGCGCGGCGGTTCCGCGGCCGAACTTAGGTATTATGGTTAGATTTTTCACAGTAACATCCGTAGGTATTTCTATATGCTTCTGGGAATTTTTAATATTACTCAAGTGTTGAGTTTTCTGGAGATCTTTTGTATTCGTTGATTCGATCGGAAAGTTTAAATTCGTTTAAGTTTTTCCTGGTAATTTAGAACGTGTTAAAAAGTTCGAACGGATATCAATAACTCACTTTTTCCCCTGCAGGAAAATTTCCAAGTGTTGGATTTTTTTCTTAACTAAAGAACATTCATAGTCGTGCAAGTAACGCGGTGGACCCTCTAGAAGAACACAAACCTTAACTCGATTATGTGACCGTCCGAACCCCCTCAAAACCTTAGGGTTTGGAGCAGTACGGCGTTGCCACATGTGAAGCGTTGGTTTGACCCTTCTACGGCTGGACCATTGGTACTGTGGTATATGATGGATACTTTTTAAAATAATTTCAAGTGTTGAGAAATTTGGAAAATCTTGGGGGTTTGTTTATTCGATCGGAAATTTTAACACTGTCTATTTATCTGGAATGTGATACAATATTTGGAATCCACAAGTAGTTATGAGATAACTAATTTGAATGTTATAAATCTAGCAGTTTAGTCTCATTTGATCGGTTGCCACGGGATTTTGATATGATCAAAAGTTCGTCGCAATCACATAGCATACGCGGATACTCGCCGGGTAAACTTAATAGATAGCCACGCCCCATAGCCCCGACCAAGTGACTGTAGGAGAACCCCGTCGCCAAAAGCATCCGTTCGGGTGCTCGCGGCAGCGGTGTTCCGCCTTAGTGCACTTCGTCGATGGCATCCAGGGGTGCGGCAGTCTACTAAAGTTTTCGACCAGCATTCGATCAAGATGTCAGGAATTTTATTGAATTGCCCGACTTGATATTGAAAAGTGTTTTCGATATTGAGACTAAAATGCGGGGTTTATAATTGTTAGGCATGCGATGTCTAAGGAATTCATTTGGTTAGGCATGACATGTCTAAGGAGGTTGCGGATTCCAACTATTGTAGTTTTACTCTTTCTTTTCTGTGACCGTAAGTGTAATATGTGGTGTATCGCCAGTTTCGTTGCTATACATCAACGACAATTGGGATATGCATATTTACTTACGTTGATGATCTGTGATATTATATGTTGTTGTGATATGTTATATTGGATCGTCGTGTTCTGAATAGCCGGGGGTTTTATGTGAGATGAGAGTTTTTTTCTTTTTCATTCATGTAAAATTCATTGTATGTAATATTCTTTTATTGGGGCACTTCCAGGCTGAGGATGATGTCACCATTGTATATTATTTACTTTTCCGCATTAGGTAGACCCAAGTCGGGCATCACAAGTGACCGGGTTCTAGGGTCCAGTGGAAGACCATCTCGAGGAGTCGAGACCGGGTCTCCTAACTCTAGAACTGGCAGGATTACTTGCCGCTCTCGTAGGGGTCAGGGATGTGGGTTTAGCTATTCATCACGACCGTGGAATCCGTGTTTTATACAGGCTCGCATAAAACACGGAAATCCTAGTATATCCAATATTTCATATGTTATCTTCTGCTGCATTGTTCTGTGATGAGATCATATTACTGCTTGAGACGAATGTTTATATTATAAATATGAGATATATGTTATATTGCAGATTTCATTTCAAAAGTGATGCTTGTGAAGCATAATAAAATGGGACTTCATTAATGAGATTAATGAAACTAAAAGAAACCTAAAGATGTCAAAGAAACTTGTTTAAAAACTCGTAGCTCTAGTTCTTACTTTGCATAGTGGTGTTCCTTGTAGAACATCCAGCATCTTATTCGATAAGGAAAGAGCCGAGATCCCTTCACCAGGAGTGACCTATTTAGCGAAACTAGCAGATGCTACAAACTCGGTTTGTCTTTTGATTGTTTTTATAGTTTTTACTTTGCATAGTGATATTTGTGAAATATCATGCACCTTATTCGATGAGGAAGAGCCGAGATCCCTTCACCGGGAGTGACCTCTTTAGCAAAACTAGAAAAGGCCTCAAAAACACTCCATTTAAAAACACTCGATTCTACAACGATATCAAGTTCATTATGCAAAGGGTTTTCTTAAAAAACTGTCGTAGCCCACCGTCATTTCAGATAAGTCCTACTTAGTATTTGTGCTACGTTTGTTGACCTCCGTCAAGGCGTAGTGTGCGGTAGCTGACTAGTATTTATCTGCTGCATATGATCCAATTGTTTAAGGGTAGTCGTGCGGCCTTGTTGACCTCCGTCAAGGGTAGTGCGGGTGGGTTTAATTCAATCAGGAAATGACGGGTAGAACTTGACTAGCAGCCTATGGTTTGTTGACCTCCGTCAAGGTCATAGGACGCTAGAGGTAAAATATTATTGGGAATTTCAAGTGTTGAAATTTGCAATGAGATTGCATACCTCCTATGAGATAGTTGGATCCCGATACCCGCTGCGAGTAAGAGTTACTCCTGGGAGAGTTTTACACATTACAATTAGCCGATCAAGTAGGTGTCTAGAAAGGTGTTAATGGGGTTATGCCTCTGGGACGAGGTTTATTTTAATTAGGTCCGTGCGAAAGCGCGGGGAACCTCCCTTAAAGTACCAGCACTGGCCTGGCTGAAAGATTGGCGAACTTATAGAGTGTAACTAATCCCGGCTAGTCTTTCCTTTTAGGGTTTGAAAGAAGATTTGACTAAAAAAGTGGGAGACATCATGATTAGATATATTAATAACCAATCTAATCTTGCAAGAGCATACGCTGAGTGTTTTCTTCTATCTCTCTCCTGGTTACGACTATGTCATGCCTTAATCAAGATAATAATATGAATGTATTGACCGAACCCGCTTGTAATACTGCGCTAAGGAACGTTGGTCCTGCTCCAACTTATAATTGTTATAAGACAGAGCAGGAAATAGGGGATTACCAAAATTCTCATGCCACCCAAACGAAGAAAGTGCATGCTGATGCATCATCTTCGGGTATGTTCATTACCGAGAACTGTTTCTCAGTATCCTTTACGTCCTAGGTATGAGATACCGGATCAGGATCCCGCAAATGTAATTTGTTACATGGGCTACAGAGAGCTAGAGAACTGAGAACGGGTGATAAGTTTCAAGAGTTGGAAATGATGAAAGTGTTGTAGCCAAGTCTGTTGGCAGTTATCATCCTGTATTATCAGAATACATTGTTTCTGAACGAATGTTATTAGATACCGAACCTGATATACAACATCATATCAGTCTCTTTATTAGTAAAGAAGGATATAATTTTGTGTTGTTGGATAATGTTTTGAACATTTCCTATATCAATAGTTGATCGGTTCAGGCACGTTATCTAAAAGCATAGACGTTCTAAATCAAACCACAGTTCTTAACGTACAGAACACACACAAAAGGAAGAGTTCAGAAATGAACGAATCCTTCTTGAGGCATTGTAGACTAGGTCATATCGATGCGACCCGACTAGCTAAAGTTACATAAAGATGCATATTTAAATTAGTTTGGATTTACATCTTGTAAAACTTTCCAGTCATGTCACAAAGTTAAGATGACCACAGCTCCGTTTATTGGAAACAAAGAAAGAGTTGGTGAACTTTTGGGATTGATACATGCCGTTGTATGAAAATCCCCTGTCTACATATGCCAGGACCGGTTCTTTGTACTACATTACATTCACTGATGATCTCTCAAGATTCAGACATATGTTCCTGTTGAAACACAAGTCTGGAACTTTTGAGAAAATCAACGAATATAAGTTAGAAGTAGAGAACCAAAAACGGGTATAAGTATTATGTCCTTCGATGGGATCAATGAGGAGAATACTTGAGCACGGAATTCCTGGACTATTCAAAAGGAGAATGAGATTCTCTCTCAGCATTACTCCTCCGTATACACCACAGCACGTCGGTGTATCAAGGCGGAGCAATTACACCCTTTGTGATATGGTGTGCTCTATGATAAGTACTACTGAGTAGCCTATTTTCTTTTAGGGATATGCACTTGAGAAGTTGCATACCTATTGAATAGGGTTTCAACAAAATCAGATGCCTATCACTCCATATGTGATATGGTATAGGAAGAGCCTATCTCTTAAAGATGTTAAGATTTGGGGTTGTCCGGCCTATGTCAAAACCAAAATCCGGACAAGCTCGAGGCAAAGTCAGTTCTGTGGAAGTTTGTTGGATATCCCAAGCATTCGCAAGGGAATATCTTCTACCAAACCGAGGAACAAAAGATGTTTTGTTTCTCAGCATGCCACCTTTGTGAAAGGGAATTTCTTGTGAAGAAATTATTTGTCATGAGGTAGAACTGGAAAGAGTTCCAGCTATACAAACTGCAGCTGATGATTTGGTAGAACCAAAGGATTCAATAGTTTCCAACGAACCTCAGCCTCTCCGCCGATCTAGTAGGGTTCCTCACCCACCTGAGAGACACTTCGGTTTTCTCTATGACAGTGGGAGCGATGATTACATCATGAGATGATGACCCAACTAGTTTCGAGCTGGCCATCAGGAATGGGACTCTGTAAGAATGGTTGGATGCTTAGCGATCTGAGATTGAATCCTTATACACCAACAAAGTATGGACTTTGGTTGCTTTATCTGATGGGTTAAATCCCCATCAGGAGCTAGTATATCTTGAGAAGATTACTTAGGTGTACATGGAAAAGTTGAAACTTTCAAAGCTATGCTTAAAGTCCATCCAGATCCTTCCTGCCACGGCTACATACCATGACTACGATATCTGGCGGTCGGGTGTCATGACTGCTTTTCTAAATGATGATTTGGAAGAGAGCATCTATAAGTACATAGCCATAGGGCTCCGTAGACAGTGGGAGCAGCAGAAACGTGAGCAAGATGTTTTATGTGATAAATCAGGCATTGCGGAGTTGGAACGTCTGTTTTGATGAGGTAGTCAAAGAGTTTGACTTCATCAAAATGGTAGATGAACCTTGTATATACAAAAAGGTAGTAGAGAGTATGGTGGTGATCCTCGTAGAGTACGTGGATGACATACTCTTGATAGGGAAGGAGTTTCCTATGTTACGCTCGGTCAATCTCCTCTTATCACAATGATTCTCCATATAGGATCAAGGTGATACCTCCTAAATCCTGGGTTTTGGATTTATGAGATAGATCAAATTGGATGTTAGGATTCTCACTAGTTGTAGTGAGATGGTATCAATCGATCCTGGGAGAATCACTGGAAAAGGTTCCAGGGTGATAAGGACGACTGAATGTCAGTCGCAGGCATTGTCTTTACCCTCAGTGGAAGGGCGGTATGTTGGAAGAGTTCCAAGATAGATACCGTGACTTACTAGACGATTAAAGGTAAGATACATCGTTACCAAGGATGCTACCAAAGAGGCAGTCTGGATATAGTTTAGTTCATGAGATGAACTTCGTTCCTTCCATTGTGTGACAATGGAGTTGTGGCTTATGCCAAGGAACCCCCGTCCCATCTGTGATCCACATATATTCTTAGGCAGTATCACCTGATCATGGAGATGGTTGATCTCCAGGTAGATCGAGGTTAGGAGAGCAGACACACTATCATCTGGTTGATCTCCAGGTAGTCTACTCTGGAATATCGATTCCCTAGTCTCGATATTCCCTCGACTAGGAACTGATTAAAGGATGTACTTTTGGACCACCCTGGCCCCACTGGTATGATCTCATCATAGTCCTGGTAGTCAAGTATATATATTAAGGGCTTTATCAACATGCGAGAGTACGACAGTATAGAATACCAGTCAACATGTTAAGATAAAGGGTAACCAGGTAGCACACTATCATGTCGAGCAAGAAAGTCCTCTATATATATGTCCAAGCATCCACTATAATATATATCACATGTACAATAATGGCCTGTAGGGCATACATATCCTAACACCAACATCCTCTTAGATCTGTTAGTTGTATGTATGCCCTAGAGGCTATTATTGTACATGAGATGTATACTATAGTGGATGCTTGGACATATATAGGGAAGACTTTCTTATTCAACATGATAGTACGCTATCTGGTTGCTCTTTATCTTAACATGTACACTAACTGTCTCTCTGTTATATGTTGATAAAGCCCTTAGGATGTGTACTAGACTACCAGGATTATGATGCAGATCATACTAGTGGGGCCTGGGCAGTCCATGAGTTCAACCTTCAATAGTTCCAGTCGAGGGAGCATCAAGACGAGGCATCGATATTCCCGAGTAGACTAGCGTATACGCTTCTCGACCCATATGATAGGCGATGGATGATCCTATATCCATTGGTGTTTGACATCAGAGATCGTATACGGGTGCTCAGTGGTGACTAAGTACACTGAACGGACTCGCCGAGAACTCCAAGATGGTATTATACCTCATGTCAGATAGCAGTTCTCTGGTGACACTTATACAGGTTAGTCTGTCGACCCGAGATCGTCATAGAGTCTTGTGTGCCTCCTACTGTGCTTTGATTTCCACCCTACCACGGCTCTACTGAGTCGTGCAAACAGGTGGTTTTTGGGTACAGTCCCGAGTCACATGGAGGCAATGAGCGATAGGAGAGTATTTCGTCTCTCCCGATATTGGGGTTGATGTTTCACCATGCCCGACTGGCCATAACTGGAAATCCCTAGCCAGGGTAGATGAGATTTACTGGTAAGTGTTAACAGTAGTTTCTCGATCCGTTATGGACCTTACATCGGCATGACTTATCAAGCTATTGGGGTCTGACGTTTACCACCCCTAGGCGAGATATGCTGTTAGTTATATGTATGCCCTAGAGGCCATTACTGTACATACGATGTGTATTGTAGTGGATGCTGGGACATATATAGGGAGGACTTTCTTGCTCGACATGATAGTATGCTATCTGGTCACCCTTTATCTTAACATGTACTCTGATTGTCTCTATGTTACATGTTGATAAAGCCCTTAGGATGAGTACTTGACAACCAGGACTATGATGCTATCATACTAGTGGGGACAATGTAGTCGCCAAGTACATCCTTCAAATGTTCCTAGTCGTGGGAGTACCGAGACAGGGCATTGATACTCCAGAGTAGACTAGCGTATGCGCTTCTTGACCCATATGATGGGCGAGGGATGATCCCATATCCATTGGTCTTTGACATCAGAGAAGCTATACGGGTGCTCGGTGGAGACTGGGTACACTGGACGGACTCGCTGAGAACTCCCAGATGGCATTATACCTCACGTCAGATGGCAGTTCTCTGGTGACACTGGTACAGGTTAGTCTGTAGACCCGAGATCGTCATAGAGTCTTGTGTGATTCCCACTGTGCATTGATTTCCATCATACCACGTCCAAGAGAGCATGCAAAAAGGTGGCTTTTGGGTACAGTCCCGAATCACATGGAGGCAATAAGCGATAGGAGGGGTTTCGTCTCTCCCGGTATAAGGAGTTAATGTTGCGCTGTGTTCGATTGGCTATAACTGGAAATCCCTGGCCAGGGTTGCTGAGATTTACTGGTAAGTGTTATCAGTAGTTTCTCAAACTGTTATGGACCTCATATCAACACGACTTATCAAGCTACTGGGTGTTAGTGTATATGCCCTAGAGGCCATTACTGTATCATACTAGTATGTATATTACTTAATGGAAGCTTGGGATATTCACCTTGTATTGACAATCTTGCTCAATATAGTAGTATGCTACTTGGTTTGTTTCTACTTCAATGTGTACATGTGTTTATTTTAGTATATCACCTATACACATTAGTGGAGCCCTTAGGATCTTTGCTTGATTACCAGCGTTGTGATGGTAGTCACACTAGTGGGGGCTGGGTAATCTATAAGCACATCCTTATGCAGGTCCCTAGTCGCAGGACTATCGAGACAGGGCATCGATACTTCGGAGTAGACTAGCGTATGCGCTTCTCATCCCAGTATGGGAGACGGTCTGTCCCACAGCCGTCAGTACGTCGTACTTGAGATAGTATGCGGGTGCTCGTTAGGTTACGAGTACACTGTACAGGACTCGTCGGGAACTATTGGTTGGTACTATACCTATCGTCAGTTATCAGTTCCCAGGTGACATGAGTACAGCTTAGTCCGCTGACTTGACACTGTCACTTCGCCTCGAGTGTGTTCCCACTATACTTTGATTACTACCCTACCACGGCTTAAAGGAGTCGTGCAAACAGGTAGTTTTTAGGGGCAGTCCCGGAGCACTTGGAGGCAGTGACGGTTAGACAGGATTCGTCTCTCCCGGTATTGGGGGTTGACATCGCGCTGTGTCTAGGAGAGCCATTACACGAGTAGTCCCTGGCCAAGGCAAGCGAGATATACTGGTAGGTTTCCAGTGTTATCTCAGGTTGTTCTGGGCTTCACTCCGACACGACTTGTACCGCTATTAGGGGACTGACGTTTACCGCCCCCTAGGCCCGCCATGCGATGTATCAGACGAACAGACCGGACTGTACGGAGACTGTCACATTCAGGCTCAGTAGGAGTTCAGATGGGTTTCACCTCGTCAGTCTTCTTGTCGGCATCTACCTGGGGACCGTTACGCACAGCTAGTGCCGCTTGCGGTCTGTGGTTAAACCCACTGCCAGCGTAGTGTCAAGTCTTTAGAGTCCCACACAGAAAGCTATTCGCCTTTAGGCAAAAGAGTAGAGGTCGCATGGTTTTGCGACAGGGTTCGGTCACATCCGTGCACTTGTGCACGTTTGGTGTCCGGACAGTTAACACTAGCGGGCTTTGGTTTAAGCCAGATCCTAGTGTACGTTTTGGGATTGGTTTTATCTCATTTGTATTCGTGTTCCTCGGAACGCGGATGCGGGTGTGTATGCACAGTTGACAGAGAGACAGAGGCAGAGGATTCTCATTGGGGTTGTTGACTGTTGACTATTGACTTTTGACTAAACCCTAATGAGAATAAGATATATGATTAACAATAATATTAATTAAGTATTATAGTGATATGGTTGTTGAGGGGTTGACTTTGTTGACTTGGTTGACCGGTTGACTAGGTTGGACTAGTTGACCATTATCATCACAATGGTTGTCATTTCATGCAAAGACTTTTGCTTGCTTGTTGTGCTTTGCAAAATGGGTGCATGAAATGATAATGCCACTTGATATGATATGAACCATCACATAATACTCAATTATTATTATTGTTATTATTATTATTATTCTTTTTGGATTATGAGAGAGAGGTTGAGAAAAGTCTTGCTCATTCTTGGATTTGCTTTCTCTCTCTTGAGCTCTCTCATTCTCAAGCTCTCCCTCTTCCTTTTGCTCTCTCTAGCTCAAGGCAAACCATTCTCATGTGTTGAGACTCATTGCCTTAGAGATAAAAAGACACCAAAATAATCCTCTACTCATTCTAGTTCACAAGGCCTAGCAAGCCAAGTGTTCTAGTTTCTTCAAAGTTCGAAGAAGAAGCCAAAGGTAGAAGCTTTCAGGTGGATCCATCTTCGGCGCAAGGAGACGATGAGGTGAGGCCGATCCGTACACCGGAAAGAGTGGAAGACGAAGGAGTTCAAGAAAGGTATAGCCCCCTCACCGAGTAGGTAAAACTCTAGTTAGGTTGTTAGTTAGTTGTTTAACAAAGATCCGTATTTTGAGTCCATGTTACCACCCTCTTGAAAATCGTTTTTTATCACTTCCGCAACCCCGTAAGTACCGGGGAAGGGTAGCATGGACTTACAGTGGTATCAGAGCCTAGTTAAACACTATCTAACATGTTAGCAAAGTAAGTAGAAGTTCGATCGGAGAAAAAGTCACGAAACGAAACCGAAAAATTACGTTTCTGCCGAATTTTTTTTCTGTCCAAAAAATAATAAATCATACATGAAAAATCGGCTCAGGCTTTTGTTAAAACACACAAGAAATTTTGTCCATTGAATTGGTTAAAGCGCCGCGGAAACGCGACTGGAGCATGCTCCCGCCGCGGTTCCGCGGCCGAGTTGACTCGGTCTTGGAAACGGTTTCCTGCAGTGTTTTTCTGGGTTTGTTTTGGGATTTTTAAAATATGTTTTTTCTGCCCAGATTTTCCAGAAAGAAAAATTTGTGTTTGGGGCCTAAAAATCCATATTTTGATCGAACTTCTAAAGACTAAGGCTAACGGGTTTATATCTGTGATGTGATATTTGTATTGAACGTCTGCTAATCGCTATATGTCGATTAGTGGGGGTTATACAAATCTGTGATCTGTAATGTTGATGGTATGTGTATATGAATTCATTGGATTGTCGCGGGTGAATAGCTAGGGGTTGTGAGATGAGAGTTTTATTTTCTTTCAATTCATGTAATATGTAAATTGATGTAATATTATTTGTATGGCCGCACAACCGGGTCGGGGTTATAGCCGTCATTGTATAATTTCTTTTTACTGTTTTTGCTCCTAGGATAGACCCATGGTGGGGTGCACAAACTACCGGGTATCTCGAAGTGCCGAGTGGCCTACTCACGTCGTTGAGGGAGGTTGCTCCACTACGGATATTTGGCGGGTAGTTTGCCGCACCCGTAGGGGCCTTGGGTGGGGTATTGGCTATTTACCGCGACCGTGTAATCCGCTTTTCGTTACAGGCTCGTACGAATTGCAGATTCCTAGTATATCCAATGTGTTCGTCTGTGATCTGAAATGGCTATCATTGCAATATATCTATATATGATATTATTTAGGCGTTGCTTATGTTTTGCAGCCGCGCTAGCCCAGCCCCCGCTCTGTCGTTAGTTAAGTAACCTAACGGGTAATGACGGGGCCCCGTGGCGAATGCGAATGGCATAAGCGTACGTCATATTTTGGTTGTTTTCTGCAATGGTAGGATTAAATGATGGGACGCATTAAAAGAACTAATGCAAGAAAAATAAACCAAGTAAAAATCGTTGGAACACTTTCAAAACCACTCGGTTTCTTTTCAAAATAACTTTTAAACGTGGAGCTTAAGCCACTCCTTTTTAAAAGCTATCTCGTTCCATCGATTATATCAAGTTCACTACGTTCACGGTTTCGCCAAAACCATTCGTATCCCTCCATCGTTTCACATGGATGGTCAATAGTATTCAAGCTATGTTTGTTGGCCAAAGTCAAGGCATAGTGATTGGTAGCTATTGGGTATTCATGTGCAGCATAGATAGATGTGTTGGTTTGGGGCAGTCGTTCTACCTTGTTGGCCAAAGTCAAGGGTATGTGCGGGTGGGCTCAAATTAACCTGGAGAATGACGGGTAGAACTTGACATGTGACTTATGATTTGTTGGCCAAAGTCAAGGTCATAAGAGCATGGGGCAAAAATCCACATCGGGAGTTTCAAAAGAACTGAAACTTGCTGGAGCTGCATACCATTTGGAGTGTGATGATTCTGGTAGGATTCCTTCAGTTTTGTCACGCAATGATATTTGGCTCCCGATCCTACTGTGAGTATATGCTACTCCTCGGGAAATTTCTCACTTAACGATCAATACTATAAACCAAGTAGGTATCTAGAAAGGTGTTAGTGGGGCTACGCCCACAGGGAAAAGAGGTTATTTAATTAAGGAACTTCGCGAAAGCGTTGGAAAACCTCCCTCGAAGTACCGACACCAGCCTGGCCAAACGGTTAAGCAAGTATTGTACGGTGAGATTGATCCTGACTAATTCTTCCTTTTTGGTTTAAGGAGGGATTCGAGAGACAGTGGGAGCCATCCTGTTTAGACAAATTAAAAACCACTCTAAACTTGCAAGAGCATCATGCTAAAGTGTTTCTTCCCTCTCTCCTAATTGCAGCGACCAAACATCATGACCGGACTTAAGTTGTTACTAGATAAAAATATACTGACAGGTCCAAACTACAAAGATTGGTTCAGGAATGTCAAAATGGAAATCACTTATGACAAGTTGGATATCTCCTTACCACCAAAGCTCCCCCTGTCCCAGGTCCCAAAACCAGCGTCGCGGATAGGGAAATCCGTAAGACCTGGGAAATCGATTGCGCGAAGGCCAAGTGCCTCGTACTTGCCTCTATGGACAACGAACATCAGAGGAGGCACGAGAATATGGACCTCGAATCCATATTTCTCCATACAAAAGAACTGTATGGAGAGCAATCTCGTATCGCAAGACACGAAGTGTTGAAGAAGTTATTTTCGGCAAAGTTGGCCGTCGGATCATCGGTAGCGGAACACGTGCTTAAGATGATTGGCTTCATAGAGGAGCCCGCGGACATTGGGACCACGTTGGAGAATGAGCTCTATACGGACTTGATTCTTCAGTCCCTTCCTTCCACTTACGCCCAGTTTATCCTGAACTTCAACTTACAAGAAAAAAAAGTTGAACTTTTAGAACTCCTCAACATGCTGAGGAGTGCAGAGGGCACCCTACAGAAAGGTAGGGAAACATCCACTTTGTTTGTAGGAGGATCTTCCTCTTCTAGGTTCAAGGCGAAAGCCAAGGGAAAGAAGAAGAAAACCCCTGCCAAACCAAGGGGCGATGTTAGTAAAGTGGATACGAAGGGAAAAGCAAAAGCAACAAAGAAAGCGGGGAAGCTTATAGGAAAGGAAGAGTGCTTTTTCTGTCATAAGAGTGGGCACTGGAAGAAAGATTGCAGGGCTTGGAAAGCCAGAACACATGATCTGAAGCAAGTTGCGGCTTCAACTTCAGGTGTGTATGTTATTGAAAACTGTCTATCAATAAACTCTACTTCCTGGGTATTGGATACCGCATCAGGATCTCATATCTGTAATTCTTTGCAGGCGTTGAGAAACTGTAGGGTTTTGAAGGCAGGTGACATGACCCTCAAAGTTGCAAACGGAGCTAGCATGGATGCTAAGGCCGTGGGGGACTATCACCTGGGAATGTCAGATGGACATGTTTTGGTTTTACGTAATTGCTTTTTTGTACCCAACGCAACTTGTAATATCATTTCTGTATCTTTGATTTCTAAAGAAGGTTATTAATTTGCGTTTGTAAGTAATATTGTAAACATTCACCTTAATCAAGTTCTGATTGGGTCAGGTACATTAAGCAATGGTATATACGTATTAAACCAACCACAGATTTTCAATGTCCAGAATACACACAAAAGAAAGTCTCCGAAAATAAATCAGACTTTCTTATGGCATTATAGACTGGGTCACATCAATGAGAGAAGGTTGACGAAGTTACATATAGAAGGATATTTGGATCCGTTCGAATATCAATCGTATGCCACTTGTCAATCCTGTCTCAAAGGAAAGATGACAAAGACTCCGTTCACTGGACACGGAGTAAGAGCGAGCGAGCTCTTGGGACTCGTACACAGCGACGTGTGCGGTCCAATGTCTACACATGCGCGAAGCGGTTATTCTTACTTCATTACTTTTACGGATGACTTTTCAAGGTACGGTTATGTCTTCTTAATGAAACATAAATCCGAAGCCTTTGGAAAATTCCAGGAATATAAGAATGAAGTAGAAAAACAAACCGGCAAAAGTATCAAGACACTAAGATCGGATCGAGGTGGTGAATACTTGAGTGCCGAGTTCCTGGACTACTTAAAAGAGAATGGAATTCTCTCTCAGCTTACTCCTCCATACACTCCGCAACATAACGGTGTATCAGAGAGACGGAACCGCACCCTATTGGATATGGTACGGTCCATGATGAGTAACGCTGAGTTACCGCGATCATTCTGGGGATATGCACTAGAATCAGCTGCATACCTTTTGAACCGAGTTCCTACTAAGACTGTGCCTACTACACCATATCAGATGTGGTGTGGGAAGAGACCCTATCTTAATCACATTAAGACATAAGGATGTCCGGCTTTTGTCAAAAAGCAGCATGCGGACAAGCTCGAGGCACGCTCAGTACAGTGCAAGTTTGTAGGATATCCAAAGAACTCCAAGGGATATTTCTTCTATTGCGAAGAGGAACAAAAGATTTATGTTTCTCTTCATGCCCACTTCTTGGAAACTGAGTTTTTGGAAAATCAGATAACTGGGAGCGCAATAGAACTAGAAGAAATTCCAGAACCACGAGCTATTACTGAAAGCTTAGTAGAACCAGAGGGTTCGAAAGATCATGACATTCCTACGCCGCTCCGCAGAAGTAGTAGGCAGCCTCATCCGCCCGAGAGATACTATGGTTTTCTCATAGACGGGGATAGAGAGGATTGCTGTAGCGCCTTGAAAAGTCATTTTGGTGTTTTCCTGAAAATCGGTAAAAATTCGGTATTTTTCCGAAAACCGTCTTTTTTGTTATTTTACAGTTTAGGGCTAATTATACCTAAAATGGATAGGTAATTTCTTGTTTTTAGTAGCTAATGAGTTACTTATTAAATTTTGGGCATTTAAAAAATTTTCCCTATTTTTCAATTTTTTAATATTATTTTAAGCCGGTAAGAAAATACATTAAATTAGCGATAAATATAAATTTTTCCGGGCTAATTTTAATCTTTAAAATTATGTTAATTAGAATCTAGTTGTAACATAAATTTTTAGTATTTTATTTTGATTTTTAACTAATTTTTATTATAGAAAACGAAATTTATTGAATTTAAGCTTAAACTTGCAATTTTGGACTTGTAGGGGGTCTTTTTGCATAAAAAAAATTTTTGTGCACTCCTTCTCACTTCTCCCTCACCCTAGGCCGGCCATTTCCAGCAGCACATGGGGAAAAAAAATTCCATGCTCTTTGACTTGTGTTTTTGTGTGGAAATGAGGGTTTTTTTAAAGGTTTTTGAATTGTTAAATGGGGTATGGTGCTTTGACTTTGGGGGAGTTTGACTAGAGACTTTTTCCCACACCCACACCACTCCCCTCTCCCTCATTTCTGTCCAGAAAATCAGCAGCTCCCCCCCCCCTTCATTTTCCTCTCTATTTTGTTCACAAATTCATCTCTAAAACCAACAAAAATCAACAAATCCTTTACAATTTCAAAGCAAAACCTTATTCCCTCTCTTCTCAAACCCAAATTGGCTCAAATCTTGGAGAAAGATGGCATCTTGGGAGGCTTTAGCAACATAGGGTTTGAACTTTTGAGGTATAACTTCTAATCAAATGGTTACATTGTAGTTAAAGTATGCTAATTAGAACTTTGAAAATTGTTTTAGTGTTAATTTTAGTGTTAATTGCATACTAGTTTTTTAAAGTTTGTGGTTTGAAATTAATTTAGGGTTTAGATCACCATTAAGAGATTAATTAAGCTATTTTGTTATCTAGTTATTTTGTTAGCTTAATCTAAGTGGTTAAATTGCTAATTGGGCTAAAATCTAGTGTTAATTTAGTGTTAGATTCTAATCTAGTTTTTAAAGGTTTATGGTTAGAGTTAAACTAGGGTTTTTAGGAACCATTATTTAGTTAATTAAAGCTAATTAGATATCTAGTTAAATACTAAACCAATCTTTAAGGTTACTTTGCTTAAGTGGCTTCATATTATGCTAATCTATGTTAAACTTGTGTGAAATTTTCATTAAGATTGCTAATTACCAAATTCAAGAAGAGGTTTGTGTATGGAATGTGGGTTTTGTAGCATGGTAAATAAGTTAAAATTTGTGTTTTTGGTGGCTAACTAGTTGTGTGGATTGGATGGTTGTGTTGGACCGTGATAACTTTGTCGCTATTGTCGATGTTTGCACCTAATTGCTATTCTAGCTTACTAGTTTTTACTAAAATGTTGTGATGAATTAATTGCGATGTCTTGATGACATTTTTAGCGTATCCTATGACATTTAGGATGCGTGTGTGCGGATTTTTGAGTGGTCGGGTTTTAGTTTTGCCGGGCGACCAAATCGGCGATTTTTGGCAGTTTTTGCGATTTTCGCGTATGTTCCGCGCACCTTGTGCACGTTGTACCTAGCTAGTGAACATTAGTATTTTCGTTTGGGTTTTGCGTCAGTCTTGATAGGTAACCTTATGTTTGGTATTGATGTAAATTCCAGGTTCAGTCGCGGAGACGTCAGACGCGGCACGAAAGGGGAAAGCGGTGATTGGACACAGCTAGCTAGGGATTCCGGTGAGTAGATGTAACATCTACGGGGGACTATCGTTGGATGGCGCAAGCTGCCCGATAGTTTTAGTAACTTAAAAGATTCCTAGTAATGTTAGTAATTAGGGGTGTAATACTTGTATGATTATTTGCTATATTCATGCCCTATATTGACATACCTATACGAAACCATTTTATAGGACACCTGCACCATTGCCAGGGTTTTTATATGCAGCACGAGCACTATTCATGCTTACACACACACCCTGGTAATTGTCATGCCACCACACTATATAACCTTTAAATTGAAACCTTTTACTAATTGATACTTAAACTTGTGCTATTGCCTTTAATTCCTTAAAATGAAATCGTAGGATTGCTATTCATGTGCATGTACTTCATCATATTATTTGTTCATGCCTAATCTATTAATCACACATCGCAACTTGATTATTGATACCATATGCATTCATTATCATTGACATATGCATTAATGATGATTTCTTGAGATTTTATGATATTTCTGGATTTCGGGGAAAAACCGCAAAATTTCTAAACTTATTATATTTTTAAAATATGTAAATTGCGGTTTTATAGTGATGTAAGTGTCGTCCACCATGAGTTTACTGTGGTTTTCGAGACCCGTTTCGAGGAGTTGGATGAACCGTCTCGGGTACATGGTGGGCCCGGTAGGGTACCCCGGGGCAAGAAGCTCGTGGTGCTGACGATGAGCCTGGCAGGGGACGGATTACCTACCGGTGACTTCATTGGGCACGGCGGATATCCAGAGGATACTGTCACGACCCGAAAGAGCACGTGACTGGCCCTTGAACCATATGAAGTCTATAGGACTCCATCTGATCCAAGTAAGCCAAAAGCCCAGAAATCTAAAACCATTTTTGAGAATAAGTAAAGAAAACTGGTTTAAAGAAGTAAAGAAAAACATGTTTGAAATCAAGGTTTTTAAATAACTAAGCTGAATGTGCATTTGAAAACCGTACAGTCTTTTCTAAAATTTTCGGCAGAGTTTCTCTTGTAAAACTGGCCCCGAATGGGGTACAACATGAATAACAATATATAAAATGATAAAGGCATCCCCAAGCGGGAGCTAGCTCTTCGTCAATCGACGGTCACAACCACACGATGATATGATAATATACAACGCCAAGTGGCGAGGATCAAAATCAAGGAAAGCTCAAAAAGCAGCAAGAAAACCGCAATACTACTAAGCGCGACTCTAAGGTCGAATAATACCACACTGTCTCTAAGTCTGAAAGAATATACAAGTTTTTGGGTTGATGGACAATTTCTAGATACAATGAATAAAATAAATACAAACTGGGGATTCTTGATGCAAAAGAATCCACCTACCAAAAGCAAATCACCCGCAAGAAGGAAGTGTGCCAGAAATGCCGCAATAGAACCTGTACGACATAACCTGCAAGAACTGTGGCACAACGGGGGTGAGTTGCCAACTCGTGAATAGAAATATCTACAAGCAGAAACCGAATGCAAGACATAAACCTAAGTCAACGATCAGTAATACAATCCACAAGAGTGCATCTGAGTGTAATAAGGTGGCAAGGTAACATCTAATCATGTATGTAGTGCCAGGTACTCAGGTAATAACATGTCATCAGTGTAAGGTATGCCTGCATGAGGTAAGTATGATGAAATATCAATGATATCAATACACATATATTAGCGTCCCATACCACTAATATTGGTGTAAGGGTATATATAACAGCGCCCTCATACCCTGTTATATATACAAATGAAGTATGACAAGTGTAAATCCAGTCTGTATATGATCCATGTCTGTATAAATGTGGAACCCGTCCACCTGTCACCCACTGACAGTAAGCATCATGTATGCAAGTATGAGGATATAAACAATATCATGGAAAACATCATGAAACCCGTGCCAAGCATCGACACGTAAATCCTCATCCATATGGGGCTCCGTCTGCGGTATCGGCCCTCGGCCCCGGCAGCACGAGTCAACCCATGTCCATCTCTGGGCTCTGTCTGCGGTAGCGGCCCGTCGGCCCCCGGCAGTACGCCCATCTCTCGGCTCCAGGCGGTATCCCCCGGATATCCGCCGAGCTCAAATACAATCACCGGTAGGTACTCGCCCGCCTCCAGGCTCAATCGGCATAACCCATCGATCATCTCGCCGAGGGGAACCATACCGGGCCCACCACGAACCCGCAAACGGATCATCACTCCTCGAATCGGGTTTCAAGCACACGTCTCAGCACCGAGAAAACGCGTGGTGGACGCACCCAAATATCATATCACGAGGTACCGGGTTTTCATAAAAGAACATCTTTTCTTAAATAATCCCACGGTCCTCAAAATCAGAAATCACATGAAAATCCACATCAAGAAGTAAATCCAATGCAATGTGCTATGCAATCAATCCATGATGTATGCGACATGTAAAGAGAGATAATCATATCGGAAACATGCAACATGGAATAGTAATGTACATATGTCGGGAGGAACCGCTCCTTTAGAATGAATCAGTTTAAAGAATATCTTGCGGTCCTCAATCTCAATCAAGCCAGAATCATCTATGTTTGTGTACAGGTACATGTGTACAATATGCCAAGCAGTAATCATATCATGAATGCAACAGTACTACAGTGTAGTGGCATGGCAATTATCGATGATGAAGTGTGTGAGCCGGCAAATAGTGTACGTGAAACATACGCATCATCGATAATGGTGCTGGTGTCCTAACAACATGATAATAATATAACAATGAACATATGCCAGCAATGCGAATAGCAGGAAAATGCAGATATCTAGTAGTCAACACCACAGTGAAGTATCTACTATGCAAACTACATCTAAGTATCCGGTCAATCAGGAAGGGTAGGTGTGGAAACCACCTAAATCTGAGTCGATACATGTATAAAAGTATATAGTCGGTGATCTCGCCTCAATGTCATATCATAAGATATCCTCGAGTTATGAGTGCGGATCTATCATCAATATCGGCTCGTACGGTAAATCATCGTACGGCATCCCCATAGCTGGGTAGGGGTCAGTATCTCACTGTCTCATCACATAACAGATATCACCATCGTCAGATCATATAGTCTGGAGTACTACTCTATGTCTAGTACAAAACGGTAACCTCAGTAAGTATGCATGCGGGGGTAAACACATATCCCAAGCCCGCAAGAATCACAAGTCATATCCCACATATGAATCGTATAAAATCATCGATCCCAGGGCACCCAGCCCACATCATCGACTCATCTCCAAAGTCATCACATATCATCAATCACAGTGCAAGTACAAGTGATAAGCAAGGGTGTGTGTGTAGGTGTAATTCTACCCTAGGGTTCGCGACTATGAACTACACTAGTCACTTCTAACCCTACATTATCCACAATACACCTAATATCACAATAAACTACATAGTAATCTATCTACGGACTGCGGGGGTGCTATACGCCATCCACCCGACTTCCCCCTGTAGATATAATCTACTCACCTTGCATCACCAATTGCGGACGTCACCACGTATTTGCTTGTCGTCCCGAAGTCTTCATGGGTACCTACACATCAAAATATCGTATATGCGCATTAAAACCAAATCCAATCTAAAACGGCGCACGAAATCCAAAACGATACGATAAGGGGCCTATAGGTGAGAACCTATGGCACGCCTTCAAAACCATCAATAAATCCTCTACATCGTCGTATAAACGACAATTAGTCGAGGCAAAACACATTCCACCATTTCAGAATCAAAAATACGGAATACGGAAACACGAATCCAAAATAGCAACTTAGGATATATGTCCCAGATTTCACCCTAGATAGAATCTGTCAAAACTAGAAGTACCCTGGGTCAACACTAGAGGAACAGGGGCTGTGCACAGAAAACGAGGAGAATGGCTAAGTATGCTAAGTCAAAGTCCACCTCTCTCTCACCTACCCTCATCATTATATTTTCCTTTCTTTTCCTTTTCTTTTAAAATCCAAACCTTCTCACATCAATAGTAATCCCAAAAGAAAACCATGGCTAGAAAAATGCACAAGTGTAGAAAAAGTGATATGTGCAAGTTTTGCACAAAATTGCCAAAAAACCCGATTAGCGATTTTAATCGCGATTAGCACTAAATTATTGTCAAACTAATCACAAAAACTTAAAAATGCCATAATCCACTAATTTACCCTATTTTAGAATTTTCCATAATTTTTCATAATTTTTTCTAACATTTTTCCTATTTATTTGCATTTAATATTAAAATAATCAATAAAATAATATTAAATTATAAAAATTCCCAAAATTAATATTTTATATTTTTGAAAATGTTACAATCTACCCCCCTTAAAGAAATTCGGTCCCCGAATTTTAAATTTAAACCCCCAGATACAAAAACATCTCAGTAATAAACCAAAGTCGTCGGGGCTCCGATATCATCAACACATAGAACGTCACAGCGCAATGCATGCGCAAGGGTACTGAGCAGATAACTCGAAAACAAAACTCCGTCAAGCATCCCGCAATCATCGGAGTCAATGTAAAAAAAAACACAATGTCAAATCCAATACAAAACCGATATGATATGGATCGGAACTACACATGTAGACATCCAATCTAAACATAACACCATCCTGTGCGTCTGGTGCGCACTGAAATCAAAAAAAAATCCATATATGTGCTAAACAGGTGCACAAAACAACATCCAAGTGCAACGGGTGTGCACGAAGCATCTGTCATAGGCAACGTGTGTGCCTGGCAGTCAAAAATCCAGTGCATCTGACATGCACGAAGAATCTCGATTTAGTGCATCTGGCGTGCACCAAAATCGTATCTAAAAACATGCGCCCAACATGCGCGAAAATCCAAACCGGTGCATCCATCGTGCACGAATGAAAATCTAAACCCTGCGCACTCAACATGCACGGAAATCACGAAATCCAATAGCAAACACCGAACAGGCGTAAAGCACATCGCCAGCACGGAGTGCAAAAATCAACCATCAAAATCCGGGTCAAAATCAACGATATAATGCGGCTCAAACCAAAATCAGGGTACCGCAAGGAAAATCTCACAACCGTGTGCATCAGCGTGCACGAATCAAAGCCTAACACTAAAATGCATGAAAACTCTGCGCAAAATATATAAATATCCAGTGGGTGCATGAAACCAATATCATGAAACTCAGTCACCAAAACTAGATCGTGCAAATAGAACGCCCAAAATACTGAAATCCAAAATGACGGATACGTGATAATCGAATCACAAAATCACAAATCATAAATACCGTCTTCGGTAGTTTCTCCTTCAAGGTCGAGAAGGAGTCAGTGTAATCCACTGCTAGCAGCGCAGGATATCTACCTGCCTCTTGCTCACGGTCTGGCGTCTTCTGACTCTCTAGGTCCTTATCTTCTCTGCGGATTACCTATCACGCGGTCAATCGGCTCATCGGCCCTGTCAGGTGTGCTAACGGGGACGATTCCGTTCTGGCACTTTTCTGGTCACCTCTCGGTCAAACCTCACGACCACTCGTAAGGCAGCATATCACTGACGTCGGTCTCTGGCTATCTGAATGCACGTCACACATCTGATCCTGGGTGCAAACATCATTGCAGCAATGTCCTGGAAGGAATCCTGCTCAAGGTCTCTTCCAATCATGCCTATGCCGATCTGTACAGAGGCTGGCTCTCTTGTGCTATCTCTTCTCGCTGGAAAGACATCTGTGTCCTCAGCACAACATTTCTCGGAAATTGGTCACATCCCAACGTTTCTGTAAGCATATCAGGTCTCTAGTTTCGACAGGAAGCAATGACAGCTCGTCAGTGTCTCACACGAACCTCTGGTTCCACTTGTCTCCATCGTCGTCCACTATGACGTCACGCCAAGCTACTATACACTGCACTGCTCTCGGCCACGGTCAATCTGAAGTCTCTCACACGGACTCGAATCACGTATTCTGTAGCTTCATCATTCTGTAGCAGATGTCAGGCCGAACTGGTCCTCGGGAACACGTCCCAACCATCGGAGGAATACTCGTCACTCGTCCATCCTTGATCAATTCGCAACGCATCTGGTTAAGCTCCTCTATCCGAACTTGGTCAACTACCTCGTCGACAATGCCGAACTCTGGCCTGCTGGGTGTGCGCAACACGACCACTCCTGGTCCAGGTCTTCTCGTATCGTACTCCAGAAAGGTCCTGCCGAGGTTCCTTTCTCAAATCTCAATCCTGCCGAAATGCCCGGAAGTCATCATCCAATGCTGAAGCTAAAGCTTATTCCGGAACGGCTGCATACCTATCGCGCTTCTTTCTGGAAGGTATATCCATATACCACGCCTCTGGGTGCGTATAACATCTCTGATGTCGGCGGAGTGGGACGTCATCTCGTCGAAATATCTTGCGAACTCTTTTCTTCACTCTGCATCAGTATCGACTGATTCGGACTCGTCTCATCATGGCTGCACGAACTGCGCTCCGACGGCTATGCTCGCACCTGGAGTCTCCCAAGCAGTGTCCCATCACGATATCCGAAAGATGTCGAACCATCCGATCGACTCGTCAGATCCTCATAATCCCCCAAGAGCTCACATCTCGGGTACAGTTTAATAGTATCGAGTACATGCCACAGCGTCGGTGGTCCAGCCGTAGAAGGGCAAACCCAAGCCTCACTAATGGCGCCGCGGAACCGCCGTAAACCCTAAGGTTCCAAGGCTGTCACACGGTCATTAAGTCGAGTTAGGGTTTCATTCTTCTAGAGGGTCCATAGAATCACCTGCATGTCTTTCCGTATACTTTAAACTTGGAAAATAGGCTCCTGACATTCGATCGTCTCAATCGACTCTCAACGAATCTGCGTGAAGTCGTCTCTAGCTGGAATCAATCCACCTGATGACCTCGCATCGGGGTAAGCGAACTCACCACGCGTCCTAGTCATCCATCCTCGGTGACTAGCAACTCGCTATCATCTCTCTAAGAACATGCTCATGCTGCAGTAGCTCCAATCATCTGGGCGATATCTCATCATTTGCAGCAACAACTGGCTCATATGCCTGTACGCCGAACAACGCCTCAATCCTCCAGGAAAGGCAATACATAAACGGTCATCTCTGAATCAGCCTGCTCTAGATCTGAGTAAGACTCTCCACACTGGAAATCTTCAACTCAACTGGGCCCGCTCTGGCGCAAAATCGGACGAATCACCTTCGTCTCTCAAATCGGGTAGACTAGCTATCATCTGTCGCATAACTGCCTGAAAGCTCCGGCAATCTCAGCTCGTAAGCTCCGAAAGCAACACCCTGTCAATCTCAGCGACAGCTGGTCCATCTGTCTGCACGGTAGGCGACATCACCATCTCTGAGGTATGCTGTACATCAACAGTCCTCTCTCAACTGGCAGCTCTAACAAAGGCCCGATCATCCGGTGCAAGACCAAGCACTCGCCTCCACTAGAGGTCACAATCACCAACACTAACTCGAGACGTTCCCATGTCACCAGAAAACACAAAGGTCGGCCCTCGTACCAAACGAGCTCACACCGGCCGTAACCCTAGCAGCAGCCCAAACTGCGCTCAAACACGGTGACAGGAATCTCAATCGAGTATCAAAGAGAGCACATCAGTGGCAAGAAGGGAAACAACAGATCCAAAGTGGATACATGATCATAGGAAGGAACAGTATCAATGAAGGTATGATCATGAAACTAATAGAATCGGGGATCTCAAATGGATGAATAATCCTGGATATAAAGAGAATCACTGATCTCGAAAGTATGTACATCCTAAGGTTCCTTAAGCGGAGTGGCGTGTCGTAAGTATGCCGCGGAACATACCAACGGTACGTCACTCTACTTTAGTCACCAAATCCATCAACCACGGGTCATCCTAAAACGACGAAAGTTCGGGTTTACACCCCCTCGACCAAGTCTAAGTTCCGTAAGGTCAAGCCTAAGTTCCGTATATAAACAACTCCCTAGGCTCCACATAGTCAAACTTAGACTCGAACCAAGGTCAACCTAGCGCTCTGATACCAACTTTGTCACGCCCCGAAAGAGCACGTGACTGGCCCTTGAACCATATGAAGTCTATAGGACTCCATCTGATCCAAGTAAGCCAAAAGCCCAGAAATCTAAAACCATTTTTGAGAATAAGTAAAGAAAACTGGTTTAAAGAAGTAAAGAAAAACATGTTTGAAATCAAGGTTTTTAAATAACTAAGCTGAATGTGCATTTGAAAACCGTACAGTCTTTTCTAAAATTTTCGGCAGAGTTTCTCTTGTAAAACTGGCCCCGAATGGGGTACAACATGAATAACAATATATAAAATGATAAAGGCATCCCCAAGCGGGAGCTAGCTCTTCGTCAATCGACGGTCACAACCACACGATGATATGATAATATACAACGCCAAGTGGCGAGGATCAAAATCAAGGAAAGCTCAAAAAGCAGCAAGAAAACCGCAATACTACTAAGCGCGACTCTAAGGTCGAATAATACCACACTGTCTCTAAGTCTGAAAGAATATACAAGTTTTTGGGTTGATGGACAATTTCTAGATACAATGAATAAAATAAATACAAACTGGGGATTCTTGATGCAAAAGAATCCACCTACCAAAAGCAAATCACCCGCAAGAAGGAAGTGTGCCAGAAATGCCGCAATAGAACCTGTACGACATAACCTGCAAGAACTGTGGCACAACGGGGGTGAGTTGCCAACTCGTGAATAGAAATATCTACAAGCAGAAACCGAATGCAAGACATAAACCTAAGTCAACGATCAGTAATACAATCCACAAGAGTGCATCTGAGTATAATAAGGTGGCAAGGTAACATCTAATCATGTATGTAGTGCCAGGTACTCAGGTAATAACATGTCATCAGTGTAAGGTATGCCTGCATGAGGTAAGTATGATGAAATATCAATGATATCAATACACATATATTAGCGTCCCATACCACTAATATTGGTGTAAGGGTATATATAACAGCGCCCTCATACCCTGTTATATATACAAATGAAGTATGACAAGTGTAAATCCAGTCTGTATATGATCCATGTCTGTATAAATGTGGAACCCGTCCACCTGTCACCCACTGACAGTAAGCATCATGTATGCAAGTATGAGGATATAAACAATATCATGGAAAACATCATGAAACCCGTGCCAAGCATCGACACGTAAATCCTCATCCATATGGGGCTCCGTCTGCGGTATCGGCCCTCGGCCCCGGCAGCACGAGTCAACCCATGTCCATCTCTGGGCTCTGTCTGCGGTAGCGGCCCGTCGGCCCCCGGCAGTACGCCCATCTCTCGGCTCCAGGCGGTATCCCCCGGATATCCGCCGAGCTCAAATACAATCACCGGTAGGTACTCGCCCGCCTCCAGGCTCAATCGGCATAACCCATCGATCATCTCGCCGAGGGGAACCATACCGGGCCCACCACGAACCCGCAAACGGATCATCACTCCTCGAATCGGGTTTCAAGCACACGTCTCAGCACCGAGAAAACGCGTGGTGGACGCACCCAAATATCATATCACGAGGTACCGGGTTTTCATAAAAGAACATCTTTTCTTAAATAATCCCACGGTCCTCAAAATCAGAAATCACATGAAAATCCACATCAAGAAGTAAATCCAATGCAATGTGCTATGCAATCAATCCATGATGTATGCGACATGTAAAGAGAGATAATCATATCGGAAACATGCAACATGGAATAGTAATGTACATATGTCGGGAGGAACCGCTCCTTTAGAATGAATCAGTTTAAAGAATATCTTGCGGTCCTCAATCTCAATCAAGCCAGAATCATCTATGTTTGTGTACAGGTACATGTGTACAATATGCCAAGCAGTAATCATATCATGAATGCAACAGTACTACAGTGTAGTGGCATGGCAATTATCGATGATGAAGTGTGTGAGCCGGCAAATAGTGTACGTGAAACATACGCATCATCGATAATGGTGCTGGTGTCCTAACAACATGATAATAATATAACAATGAACATATGCCAGCAATGCGAATAGCAGGAAAATGCAGATATCTAGTAGTCAACACCACAGTGAAGTATCTACTATGCAAACTACATCTAAGTATCCGGTCAATCAGGAAGGGTAGGTGTGGAAACCACCTAAATCTGAGTCGATACATGTATAAAAGTATATAGTCGGTGATCTCGCCTCAATGTCATATCATAAGATATCCTCGAGTTATGAGTGCGGATCTATCATCAATATCGGCTCGTACGGTAAATCATCGTACGGCATCCCCATAGCTGGGTAGGGGTCAGTATCTCACTGTCTCATCACATAACAGATATCACCATCGTCAGATCATATAGTCTGGAGTACTACTCTATGTCTAGTACAAAACGGTAACCTCAGTAAGTATGCATGCGGGGGTAAACACATATCCCAAGCCCGCAAGAATCACAAGTCATATCCCACATATGAATCGTATAAAATCATCGATCCCAGGGCACCCAGCCCACATCATCGACTCATCTCCAAAGTCATCACATATCATCAATCACAGTGCAAGTACAAGTGATAAGCAAGGGTGTGTGTGTAGGTGTAATTCTACCCTAGGGTTCGCGACTATGAACTACACTAGTCACTTCTAACCCTACATTATCCACAATACACCTAATATCACAATAAACTACATAGTAATCTATCTACGGACTGCGGGGGTGCTATACGCCATCCACCCGACTTCCCCCTGTAGATATAATCTACTCACCTTGCATCACCAATTGCGGACGTCACCACGTATTTGCTTGTCGTCCCGAAGTCTTCATGGGTACCTACACATCAAAATATCGTATATGCGCATTAAAACCAAATCCAATCTAAAACGGCGCACGAAATCCAAAACGATACGATAAGGGGCCTATAGGTGAGAACCTATGGCACGCCTTCAAAACCATCAATAAATCCTCTACATCGTCGTATAAACGACAATTAGTCGAGGCAAAACACATTCCACCATTTCAGAATCAAAAATACGGAATACGGAAACACGAATCCAAAATAGCAACTTAGGATATATGTCCCAGATTTCACCCTAGATAGAATCTGTCAAAACTAGAAGTACCCTGGGTCAACACTAGAGGAACAGGGGCTGTGCACAGAAAACGAGGAGAATGGCTAAGTATGCTAAGTCAAAGTCCACCTCTCTCTCACCTACCCTCATCATTATATTTTCCTTTCTTTTCCTTTTCTTTTAAAATCCAAACCTTCTCACATCAATAGTAATCCCAAAAGAAAACCATGGCTAGAAAAATGCACAAGTGTAGAAAAAGTGATATGTGCAAGTTTTGCACAAAATTGCCAAAAAACCCGATTAGCGATTTTAATCGCGATTAGCACTAAATTATTGTCAAACTAATCACAAAAACTTAAAAATGCCATAATCCACTAATTTACCCTATTTTAGAATTTTCCATAATTTTTCATAATTTTTTCTAACATTTTTCCTATTTATTTGCATTTAATATTAAAATAATCAATAAAATAATATTAAATTATAAAAATTCCCAAAATTAATATTTTATATTTTTGAAAATGTTACAGATACCGACCGGGGCCGCGAGAGGATGAGATATTGATATTGAGATGGGTCAGCCGGATGGCTGAGGCCAGAGACACTATGACATGGATTTATGAGATTTGAGACAGCTTTTAGGTGTCGTTGCTGGACACCGGTTCTCGTCGATTCTTTGAGTATTATGCTGGCATTCTAAAAGAGTTTCAAAAACAAAAAGAGATAAAATGTTTCTTATATATACGTATTGAGACCTCAGATATTCATGTTGCATACATATTAGTACACTGATGTTGTATACACACCTGCTAGTGCATCCAGTCATACCTGTATTTTAGATGCTAGGATGCTTGTGTGCATGCATACGATAGCCTTTGTAGATGTTATTTATTACTCACGAGTTGGCAACTCACCCCCGTTGTGCCACAGCCTTTTGCAGGTCCGCTCCGTCAGTACAGTAGCGGCGGGCGCACTTGTTCTTTTGCCTCCTTTGCCTGGACTCGAGGTTTTGCTCTTAGATGGGTTATATCATTATTTTTGTACCACCTTATATATTCTTTGTATCTAGTGCACTCCATCTACTGTATCTACCAGTATTATTGTATATTGACCTAGAGATGAGACTGTGAGGTTTGTGGACTTTTATGCTGTATTTTGGGGTCGAGCTCACTTGAGTCGACATGCTGTTTTTCTTATGCTTCATTATGATTATTTCGCATGTTGTTGCTTTATTTTGCGTGGGATTTATGACCGCCTTGTGGCGAAGAGCTAGCTCCCGCTTGGGGATGCCTTATTTGTTGGATTCATATATATTTTTGTTGTACCCATTTTGGGGGCCAGTATTTACAAAGGAGACTCTGCCGAAATTTTCGGAAAAATTGATATTGTTTTCAAAAAGGGTTTTATATGACTTATTGATAAACTTGTTTCCAATTGATTGGGTTCTCTTCACTCTTTTGCTTATTTGGTTTGGTTTTTTTCTGGGCTTTGGCTTACTTATTTTACGGACGTCTTTAGACGTTTCGTAAACTTAAGTGCCAGTCACGTTCCATACCCTGCGGGTCGTGACAAAGATGGTATCAGAGCGATAGGTTTTACCTTTTTGAGTGTAGGATGACCCTTGGTAGATAGAGTAAGTGACTTAAGCAGGGTAACGTAGCGTGCGTATGTCCGCGGCATACTTGCGATACGGTACTCCGCCTAAGTGACTTTAGGATACTTGCTTGAAATTCCTTCTTCAATTCCGTGTATCCTATGATTCTATTGCACTGTTCTTATTATCCGTTTTCCTGTAACAGCCACTATGCCGCCGAAGGCTACGAGGGCACAGAGGGCTGCCGCCAGAGACGAGATTCGAGCTGGCTCGTCCGAGACTAGGACTGAGCAGGGTGGTATGCCTACGCCGCAGGGACAGACCGATCCACCTTCCCCAGGCCGTATGGATAGGCTCGAGACTGGTATGGCGGAGTTGCGACAGATGATGGGGGTATGCAGGAGCTACGTCAGATGGTAGGATCCCTAGTTGCAGCCAGTCGTACACCGAGGCCGGATGACGCACCTACTACATCACAGACGACCATGATACCTGCTCCTACTACTACCACCGTGGCCATTCCGGTTTCACTACAGGATTTCATGAGGCTGAGACCTCCAGTATTCACCGGCACCGAGGCAGCGGAGGACCCACAGACGTTCCTTGACAGTTTAGCCAGGATCTGCCGTTCGCTGAGATGTTCGGATGATCGATGGGTAGAGCTTGCGAGTTTCCGACTAGAGGGTCTCGCGCAGACATGGTGGGAGTCAGTCTTGAGAGGTCGAGCTGCAGGTCTGCCGCCTATGACTTGGGTCGAGTTTACAGCGGTCTTTCTAGCCCGTTTCCTTCCAGAGAGCGTTCGTGACGCCAGAGCTCGTAGCTTCGAGGCCTTAGTCAAGACACCTGGGATGACGGTGTCTGAGTATGACATCCAGTTTACACAGTTATCCCGATATGCTCAGTATTTGGTGGATACCGAGGAGAAGATGGTGAAGAGGTTCGTACAGGGACTTGATGCCCAGCTATATCTTGCCATTGGCGCCCAGCACTACGACACTTATTCAGCTGCTATGGATACGACATTGCGGATGGAGGCACGCATATCACAGACTTCGGTCGTTTCTGGGCCGAAGAGGATTCGCACCGATGTACCGTCTCAGAGGCAGCGCGCCAGATTCTTTCCGAGAGATAGGCCTGGCAGAGGATTTGGGCGGGGACAGTTATATGGTTCTTATCCCCAGGGGCAGCAGCCGTCGCCAGGGTGTTTTGGGTGCGGGAGTTTGCACCATCTTGTCAGAGACTGTCCGGCGAGACGACAGGGAGCAGCGACAGTTCCGCATGTGACCCTACCACCATCGCCACCCCCTCCACAGAGAGCCCTACTTCCTACCACAGGCGATGCTCCACGCCAGTTAGGTGCACCCAGAGGCCGTGGACGCGGCGGTCCTGTTCAGAGAGGACGAGGAGGCAGAGGCCGAGGTCGAGGTCAGCCCGCTATCGGTGGAGGACAGGCCTGAGTATTTGCTTTGACACCGCAGGATGCACAGGCATCCAATGCCGTTGTGACAGGTACCTTGCCAGTTTGTTCTTTCGACGCACGGGTATTATTCGACCCAGGTTCCACACATTCGTACGTATCTACACACTTTGCACCGATGTTGAGCCGTGAGTCGTCGTTGTTAGATCATCCGCTTGTTGTTAGTACTCCGGTAGGCGAGTCGTTTGTCGCTCGTTTTGTTTTTCGTTTGTGTTCCGTTCGTATCGGGGAGAGGGATTCATCGGTTGATTTGATTCTCCTCGATATGTTGGACTTTGATGTGCTTCTGGGCATGGATTGGCTAGCCACTTGTTATGCTTCGGTGGACTGCCGTGAGAAGGCAGTCAGATTTAGCTTTCCGGGAGAGCCAGTCCTTGTTATTCAGGGAGACCGCAGCGTCACCCTTCCCAGCTTGATTTCGTCTCTTCGCACTGGTCAGCTCTTGCGGAAGGGATGTCAGGGATTCTTAGCGTATATTTGTGATACTCGAGCTGCAGAGGTTCCGTTAGACCGGGTCCCGGTAGTTTGTGAGTTCCCTGATGTTTTCCCTGATGAGCTACCTGGGCTACCGCCTGAGCGCGATGTTGAGTTCTGCATTGATTTGATTCCCGGCTCGGGGCCTATTTCTATACCGCCTTATCGGATGGCCCCGGCAGAGCTTCGAGAGCTGAAGGATCAGTTGCAGGAGTTGTTAGATAAGGGGCTTATTCGACCGAGTGTTTCTCCGTGGGGTGCTCCGGTCCTGTTTGTCAAGAAGAAGGATGGAAGTTTGCGCTTATGTATCGGCTACCGCCAGCTGAACAAAGTTACCGTTCGGAACAGATATCCGTTGCCACGCATTGATGATTTGTTCGACCAGCTTCAGGGTGCGGGGTATTTTTCGAGGATCGACTTGCGATCAGGATACCATCAGCTGCGAGTTCGACAGGAGGATATACCGAGGACAGCTTTCCGCACGCGCTACGGCCACTATGAGTTTTTGGTGATGTCGTTCGGACTCACCAACGCCCCAGCAGCATTCATGGATTTGATGAACCGTACATTCAGGCCGTATCTTGACTTGTTCATCATCGTGTTTATCGACGATATCTTGGTGTACTCCCGGAGCAGAGAGGAGCACGAGCAACACTTGCGGATTACATTACAGACTCTGAGGGAGCACCAGCTGTTCGCAAAGTTCTCCAAGTGTGCATTCTGGCTGGACAGCGTCGGATTCTTGGGTCACGTGGTTACGAGAGACGGCATTTGTGTGGACCCGAAGAAGATTGAGGCTGTTCAGCAGTGGCCCCGACCTACATCGGTTACTGAGATCCGTAGTTTTCTAGGCCTGGCAGGCTACTACAGGCGTTTTGTTCAGGACTTCTCCCGTATAGCTGCACCTTTGACCGGTTTGACCCGGAAGGGAGTTCCTTTCGTTTAGACAGAGGAGTGCGAGCGCAGTTTTCAGCAGCTACGGACTTGTTTGACTACGGCGCCGGTTTATCTTTGCCTTCGGGATCAGGCGGATTTGTGATCTACTGTGATGCTTCGCGAGTGGGATTAGGATGCGTATTGATGCAGCATGGCCGGGTGATCGCTTATGCTTCTCGGCAGTTGAAGAAGCATGAACAGAACTACCCCACTCATGATTTGGAGATGGCTGCAGTGGTCTTTGCACTGAAGATTTGGCGACATTACCTATACGGCGAGTCGTGTCAGATATTCACCGATCACAAGAGCTTAAAGTACATATTTCAGCAGCGAGACCTGAACCTCAGACAGCGTCGTTGGATGGAGTTGGTAAAAGACTACGACTGCGAGATCTTATATCACCCAGGCAAGGCGAATGTGGTGGCAGATGCGTTGAGTAGGAGGCCCGGGGGTAGTTTATCCTTTTTGCGCGCAGTGCAGAGGCAGTCGTCAGCAGATTGGCAGATGTTATGCGACAGCCGAGTTGAGTTCGAGTTCACTCAGACAGGGGGACAGCTCGCGCATGTTCGTGCACGCCCACAGTTGCTTGACCGTATATATGAGGCACAGCGCAGTGACGATCGTTGCTCAGAGATCATGGCACAGATGGGACAGGGCAGATTTTCCGAGTTCGTGATTGACGATCAGGGGATTTTACGATATGGATCTAGACTGTGCGTACCAGATGCTGATGGATTGCGGCGCGACATTCTTGAGGAGGCACACCGATCAATGTATAGTGTCCACCCCGGTTCCACCAAGATGTACCATGATATGAGAGAGACCTACTGGTGGGACGGGATGAAGAGGGACATTGCGGAGTTCGTTTCGAGATGCCTGACTTGTCAGCAAGTCAAGGCCGAGCACCAGAGGCCCACAGGAGAGCTACAGCCGTTACCCATTCCAGAGTGGAAATGGGAGCAGATTTCGATGGACTTCGTTGTGGGTCTACCCAGGACCAGTCGAGGGTACGACTCCATCTGGGTGATCGTGGATAGATTGACGAAAGCGGCTCACTTCCTACCAGTGAAGACCACTTTCAGCTTCGCTCAGTATGCTCAGCTCTATATTGACGAGATCGTGCGACTACATGGCGTACCGACTTGTATCGTGTCAGATCGAGGCACTCAATTTACCAGCCGACTATGGCAGAGACTCCAGGAGGCTTTGGGCACTCGTTTGAGCTTCAGCACAGCATTTCATCCGCAGACCGACGGACAGTCAGAGCGGACCATTCAGACTCTCGAGGACATGCTCAGAGCGTGCGTTTTAGACTTTGGTGGTAGCTGGGATCGTCATTTACCTCTAGTGGAGTTCTCCTACAACAACAGCTTCCAGGATACTATTCAGATGGCACCTTTCGAGGCATTGTATGGGAGGAGATGCAGATCGCCCGTCTGTTGGACAGAGCTCAGCGAGAGCAGCATTTTGGGGCCGCAGCTTGTTGAGGAGACGACAGCGAAGATACAGTTGATTCGAGACCGGATGAGGGAAGCTCAGAGCAGACAGAAATCCTATGCAGACAGGCGCCGTCGCAGATTAGAGTTCGCAGTTGGCGACCATGTTTTTCTGAGAGTCTCTCCGATGAAGGGCGTGATGCGTTTTGGGTGAAAGGGGAAGCTTAGCCCTAGATTCGTAGGTCGCTTCGAGATCCTCGAGCGTGTCGGCGCTGTTGCATATCGTTTGGCTCTTCCTCCCAGCTTTCCCGATGTTCACCCCGTCTTCCATGTTTCGATGCTCCGCAAGTACCTTCACGACCCTTCGCATGCGATTCAGCACCCGACAGTCCAGCTAGAGCGCGACCTTTCTTTTGCAGAGAAGCCGGTGTCCATCCTGGATCGGCAGGTGAAGAAGTTGAGGTCGAAGATTATACCAACCGTCAAGGTCCTTTGGCGTAGCCCGAGCAGCGAGGAGGTTACCTAGGAGACCGAGGGCGAGATGAGGAAGAAGTATCCCCATCTCTTTGAAGGTACGCGTAGTTATATTTTTAAATTCGGGGACCGAATTTCTTTAAGGGGGGAAGATTGTAGCGCCTTGAAAAGTCGTTTTGGTGTTTCCCTGAAAATCGATGAAAATTCGGTATTTTTCCGAAAACCGTCTTTTTTGTTATTTTGCAGTTTAGGGCTAATTATACCTAAAATGGATAGGTAATTGCGTGTTTTTAGTAGCTAATGAGTTACTTATTAAATTTTGGGCATTTAAAAATTTTTCCCTATTTTTCAATTTTTTAATATTATTTTAAGCCGGTAAGAAAATACATTAAATTAGCGATAAATACAAATTTTTCCGGGCTAATTTTAATCTTTAAAATTATGTTAATTAAAATCTAGTTGTAACATAAATTTTTAGTATTTTATTTTGATTTTTAACTAATTTTTATTATAGAAAACGAAATTTATTGAATTTAAGCTTAAACTTGCAATTTTGGACTTGTAGGGGGTCTTTTTGCATAAAAAAAATTTTTTATGCACTCCCTCTCACTTCTCCCTCACCCTAGGCCGGCCATTTCCAGCAGCACATGGGGAAAAAAAATTCCATGCTCTTTGACTTGTGTTTTTGTGTGGAAATGAGGGTTTTTTTAAAGGTTTTTGAATTGTTAAATGGGGTATGGTGCTTTGACTTTGGGGGAGTTTGACTAGAGACTTTTTCCCACACCCACACCACTCCCCTCTCCCTCATTTCTGTCCAGAAAATCAGCAGCTCTCCCCCTTCATTTTCCTCTCTATTTTGTTCACAAATTCATCTCTAAAACCATCAAAAATCAACAAATCCTTTACAATTTCAAAGCAAAACCTTATTCCCTCTCTTCTCAAACCCAAATTGGCTCAAATCTTGGAGAAAGATGGCATCTTGGGAGGCTTTAGCAACATAGGGTTTGAACTTTTGAGGTATAACTTCTAATCAAATGGTTACATTGTAGTTAAAGTATGCTAATTAGAACTTTGAAAATTGTTTTAGTGTTAATTTTAGTGTTAATTGCATACTAGTTTTTTAAAGTTTGTGGTTTGAAATTAATTTAGGGTTTAGATCACCATTAAGAGATTAATTAAGCTATTTTGTTATCTAGTTATTTTGTTAGCTTAATCTAAGTGGTTAAATTGCTAATTGGGCTAAAATCTAGTGTTAATTTAGTGTTAGATTCTAATCTAGTTTTTAAAGGTTTATGGTTAGAGTTAAACTAGGGTTTTTAGGAACCATTATTTAGTTAATTAAAGCTAATTAGATATCTAGTTAAATACTAAACCAATTTTTAAGGTTACTTTTCTTAAGTGGCTTCATATTATGCTAATCTATGTTAAGCTTGTGTGAAATTTTCATTAAGATTGCTAATTACCAAATTCAAGAAGAGGTTTGTGTATGGAATGTGGGTTTTGTAGCATGGTAAATAAGTTAAAATTTGTGTTTTTGGTGGCTAACTAGTTGTGTGGATTGGATGGTTGTGTTGGACCGTGATAACTTTGTCGCTATTGTCGATGTTTGCACCTAATTGCTATTCTAGCTTACTAGTTTTTACTAAAATGTTGTGATGAATTAATTGCGATGTCTTGATGACATTTTTAGCGTATCCTATGATATTTAGGATGCGTGTGTGCGGATTTTTGAGTGGTCGGGTTTTAGTTTTGCCGGGCGACCAAATCGGCGATTTTTGGCAGTTTTTGCGATTTTCGCGTATGTTCTGCGCACCTTGTGCACGTTGTACCTAGCTAGTGAACATTAGTATTTTCGTTTGGGTTTTACGTCAGTCTTGATAGGTAACCTTATGTTTGGTATTGATGTAAATTCCAGGTTCGGTCGCGGAGACGTCAGACGCGGCACGAAAGGGGAAAGCGGTGATTGGACACAGCTAGCTAGGGATTCCGGTGAGTAGATGTAACATCTACGGGGGACTATCGTTGGATGGCGCAAGCCGCCCGATAGTTTTAGTAACTTAAAAGATTCCTAGTAATGTTAGTAATTAGGGGTGTAATACTTGTATGATTATTTGCTACATTCATACCCTATATTGACATACCTATACGAAACCATTTTATAGGACACCTGCACCATTGCCAGGGTTTTTATATGCAGCACGAGCACTATTCATGCTTACACACACACCCTGGTAATTGCCATGCCACCACACTAGATAACCTTTAAATTGAAACCTTTTACTAATTGATACTTAAACTTGTGCTATTGCCTTTAATTCCTTAAAATGAAATCGTAGGATTGCTATTCATGTGCATGTACTTCATCATATTATTTGTTCATGCCTAATCTATTAATCACACATCGCAACTTGATTATTGATACCATATGCATTCATTATCATTGACATGTGCACTTATGAGGATTTCTTGAGATTTTATGATATTTCTGGATTTCGGGGAAAAACCGCAAAATTTCTAAACTTATTATATTTTTAAAATATGTAAATTGCGGTTTTCTAGTGATGTAAGTGTCGTCCACCATGAGTTTGCTGTGGTTTTCGAGACCCATTTCGAGGAGTTGGATGAACCGTCTCGGGTACATGGTGGGCCCGGTAGGGTACCCCGGGGCAAGAAGCTCGTGGTGCTGACGATGAGCCTGGCAGGGGACGGATTACCTACCGGTGACTTCATTGGGCACGGCGGATATCCAGAGGATACCGACCGGGGCCGCGAGAGGATGAGATATTGATATTGAGATGGGTCAGCCGGATGGCTGAGGCCAGAGACACTATGACATGGATTTATGAGATTTGAGACAGCTTTTAGGTGTCGTTGCTGGACACCGGTTCTCGTCGATTCTTTGAGTATTATGCTGGCATTCTAAAAGAGTTTCAAAAACAAAAAGAGATAAAATGTTTCTTATATATACGTATTGAGACCTCAGATATTCATGTTGCATACATATTAGTACACTGATGTTGTATACACACCTGCTAGTGCATCCAGTCATACCTGTATTTTAGATGCTAGGATGCTTGTGTGCATGCATACGATAGCCTTTGTAGATGTTATTTATTACTCACGAGTTGGCAACTCACCCCCGTTGTGCCACAGCCTTTTGCAGGTCCGCTCCGTCAGTACAGTAGCGGCGGGCGCACTTGTTCTTTTGCCTCCTTTGCCTGGACTCGAGGTTTTGCTCTTAGGTGGGTTATATCATTATTTTTGTACCACCTTGTATATTCTTTGTATCTAGTGCACTCCATCTACTGTATCTACCAGTATTATTGTATATTGACCTAGAGATGAGACTGTGAGGTTTGTGGACTTTTATGCTGTATTTTGGGGTCGAGCTCACTTGAGTCGACATGCTGTTTTTCTTATGCTTCATTATGATTATTTCGCATGTTGTTGCTTTATTTTGCGTGGGATTTGTGACCGCCTTGTGGCGAAGAGCTAGCTCCCGCTTGGGGATGCCTTATTTGTTGGATTCATATATATTTTTGTTGTACCCATTTTGGGGGCCAGTATTTACAAAGGAGACTCTGCCGAAATTTTCGGAAAAATTGATATTGTTTTCAAAAAGGGTTTTATATGACTTATTGATAAACTTGTTTCCAATTGATTAGGTTCTCTTCACTCTTTTGCTTATTTGGTTTGGTTTTTTTCTGGGCTTTGGCTTACTTATTTTACGGACGTCTTTAGACGTTTCGTAAACTTAAGTGCCAGTCACGTTCCGTACCCTGCGGGTCGTGACAATTGCATCATTGATTATGATGAGCCTACTAGCTTCCAGCAAGCCATTCAGAGCGTTGACTCGGTAAAATGGCTGGATGCAAAGCGGACCGAAATGGAGTCCATGTACACCAACAAAGTATGGACGTTGGACATTGCTCTAGATGGGGTAAAACCCGTAAGATGCAAGTGGATCTTCAAAAGGAAGATTGGTGTAGATGGACAGGTTGAGACCTATAAAGCTAGACTTGTTGCAAAGGGATTTCGTCAAAGACCTGGTTTGGACTATGACGAGACCTTTTCTCCAGTAGCTATGCTGAAATCCATTCGGATCCTTCTTGCCATTGCTGCCTTCCACGATTATGAGATTTGGCAGATGGACGTAAAAACCGCTTTTCTAAATAGAAATTTAGAGGAGTGTATTTATATGGACCAGCCAGAGGGTTTCATTCAAAGTGGGAGCAGCGGAAAGGTTTGCAAGTTGCTTAAGTCCATCTATGGACTAAAGCAAGCATCGCGGAGTTGGAACATCTGTTTTGATGAGACGGTCAAGGAATTTGGCTTTATCAAAAATCCAGATGAACCATGCATCTATAGTAGATTTGTAGCGAGAACTGTAGTATTCCTCGTTTTATACGTGGATGACATTCTCTTAATAGGAAATGACATTCCTATGCTACAATCTGTCAAAGGGTTCTTGTCACACAGGTTCTCCATGAAAGACCTGGGTGATGCCTCATACATTCTGGGGATCCGGATCTATCGTGACAGATCCAAGAGGATACTGGGACTCTCACAGTCCAGGTACATCGACACCATACTGAAAAGATTCAGTATGGAAGATTCCAAGCGCGGTAATCTACCGGCTTGTCACGGGATCACCCTCTCCAAAGAGATGTCTCCCAAGACTGATTTGGAAAGGGATAGCATGTCTATTATACCCTACGCTTCTGCGGTAGGCTCTATAATGTATGTGATGTTGTGTACCAGACCAGATGTAGCTTATGCACTGAGTGTGGTAAGCCAGTATCAGTCAAACCCTGGGGAGAAACACTGGATAGCGGTAAAGAACATTCTCAAGTACCTGAGAAGGACTAAGGAGATGTTCTTGGTGTATGGCGGAAAAGACCTCCAGATCGAGGCCTTTGCTGACTCCAGCTTCCAGAGTGACAAGGATGATTCCAAGTCCATGTCGGGTTATGTCTTTACCCTCAATGGAGGGGCGGTGTGTTGGAAGAGTTCCAAACAGGAAACCGTTGCTGACTCGACGATGGAAGCGGAATATATCGCTGCTGCGGATGCCGCAAAAGAAGCCGTCTGGATAAGGAAGTTCTTAACTGAACTTCAGGTGGTTCCGTCCATTGTTGATCCAATACCGCTGTATTGCGACAACAACGGGGCTATAGCTTTAGCGAAGGAACCCAGGTCCCATCAGAAATCCAGACACATCTTAAGGCGGTATCACCTGATCAGGGAGATCGTGGATCACCAGGAGATCGAGGTTCGGAGAGTTTCTACAGAAGATAACACTGCTGATCCACTCACAAAGGCCTTACCCCAGACTCAGTTCGAGCGGCTGATCGAGATGGTAGGTCTTCGATACGCCAGTACATGGCCTTAGTGCAAGTGGGAGATTGTTAGTGTATATGCCCAAGAGGCCATTACTGTATCATACTAGTATGTATATTACTTAATGGAAGCTTGGGATATTCACCTTGTATTGACAATCTTGCTCAATATAGTAGTATGCTACTTGGTTTGTTTCTACTTCAATGTGTACATGTGTTTATTTTAGTATATCACCTATACACATTAGTGGAGCCCTTAGGATCTTTGCTTGATTACCAGTGTTGTGATGGCAGTCACACTAGTGGGGGCTGGGTAATCTATAAGCACATCCTTATGCAGGTCCTTAGTCGCAGGACTATCGAGACAGGGCATCGATACTCCGGAGTAGACTAGCGTATGCGCTTCTCATCCCAGTGTGGGAGACGGTCTGTCCCACAGCCGTCAGTACGTCGTACTTGAGATAGTATGCGGGTGCTCGTTAGGTTACGAGTACACTGGACAGGACTCATCGGGAACTGTTGGTTGGTACTATACCTATCGTCAGTTATCAGTTCCCAGGTGACATGAGTACAGCTTAGTCCGCTGACTTGACATTGTCACTTCGCCTCGAGTGTGTTCCCACTGTACTTTGATTACTACCCTACCACGGCTCAAAGGAGTCGTGCAAACAGGTAGTTTTTGGGGGCAGTCCCGAAGCACTTGGAGGCAGTGATGGTTAGACAGGATTCGTCTCTCCCGGTATTGGGGGTTGACATCGCGCTGTGTCTAGGAGAGCCATTACACAAGTAGTCCCTAGCCAGGGCAAGCGAGATATACTGGTAGGTTTCCAGTGTTATCTCAGGATGTTCTGGGCTTCACTCCGACACGACTTGTACTGCTATTAGGGGACTGACGTTTACCGCCCCCTAGGCCCGCCATGCGATGTATCAGATGAACAGACCAGACTGTACGAAGATTGTCACATTCAGGCTCAGTAGGAGTTCAGATGGGTTTCACCTCGTCAGTCTTCTTGTCGGCATCTACCTGGGGACCGTTACGCACAGCTAGTGCCGCTTACGGTCTGTGGTTAAACCCACTGCCAGCGTAGTGTCGAGTCTTTAGAGTCCCACACAGAAAGATATTCGCCTTTAGGCAAAAGAGTAGAGGTCGCATGGTTTTGCGACAGGGTTCGGTCACATCCGTGCACTTATGCACGTTTGGTGTCCGGACAGTTAACACTAGCGGGCTTTGGTTTAAGCCAGATCCTAGTGTATGTTTTGGGATTGGTTTTATCTCGTTTGTATTCGTGTTCCTCGGAACGCGGATGCGGGTGTGTATGCACAGTTGACAGAGAGACAGAGGGAGAGGATTCCCATTGGGGTTATTGACTGTTGACTATTGACTTTTGACTAAACCCTAATGAGAATAAGATATATGATTAACAATAATATTAATTAAGTATTATAGTGATATGGTTGTTGAGGGGTTGACTTCGTTGACTTGTTGACTTGGTTGACCGGTTGACCGGTTGACTAGGTTGGACTAGTTGACCATTATCATCACAATGGTTGTCATTTCATGCAAAGACTTTTGCTTGCTTGTTGTGCTTTGCAAAATGAGTGCATGAAATGATAATGCCACTTGATATGATATGAACCATCACATAATACTCAATTATTATTATTGTTATTATTATTATTATTCTTTTTGGATTATGAGAAAGAGGTTGAGAAAAGTCTTGCTTATTCTTGGATTTGCTTTCTCTCTCTTGAGCTCTCTCATTCTCAAGCTCTCCCTCTTCCTCTTGCTCTCTCTAGCTCAAGGCAAACCATTCTCATGTGTTGAGACTCATTGCCTTAGAGATAAAAAGACACCAAAATAATCCTCTACTCATTCTAGTTCACAAGGCCTAGCAAGCCAAGTGTTCTAGTTTCTTCAAAGTTCGAAGAAGAACCCAAAGGTAGAAGCTTTCAGGTGGATCCATCTTCGGCGCAAAGAGAAGACGAGTTGAGGCCGATCCGTACACCGGAAAGAGTGGAAGACGAAGGAGTTCAAGAAAGGTATAGCCCCCTAACCGAGTAGATAAAACTATAGTTAGGTTGTTAGTTAGTTGTTTAACAAAGATCCGTATTTTGAGTCCATGTTACCACCCTCTTGAAAATCGTTTTTTATCACTTCCGCAACCCCGTAAGTATCGGGGAAGGGTAGCATGGACTTACACTGGGGTCTGACGTTTACCACCCCTATGCGAGATATGCGACATATCAGACGAAAAGACCGGACTGTATGGGAGTGTTACTGGTTAGATTCATGGGAGAATGTACAGGCTTGCTTGTTGATCTTCTGATTGCTCAATACCTGGGTGGCTGTTAGGTTTAGCTGACCGCTTGCAGCTTGTGGGTGTTTGATATGATCATCACCTACTGCCGGCGTATTGACGATTCTTTAGAGTCCTACACATAGGTTTCCTGGCTCAGGTAAAACGGAGTAGGAGCACATATATGATATGTGCGGGACCGAGAACAATACATGTGATACCGTATTAGATTCTCGCGATATGAGATATCGGCCGGGTATATGTGATATAGCCGGGTCATCGGATCAAGTGTTGATTCGATGAACTGATACAGATTATATTAGTCGGTTATTTATGAAATAGCCAGATTATCGGATCAAGTGTTGATTCGATAATTTAATGTATAATTATATATTTGATATATTAAATTACATTAACTTATATAAGCTCACTAAAAGATTCTTTTTCTCACTCAGGTAATACATTGATATATATGTGATATATGTTAATTGTATTATTTTATTTTGTTACTATAAATATTGTATATGTGATATATAATATTGTAACAAGTTATGATTACTAATGCAACATGATTAGTGGAGATTAAACATGGTTACGGTTTGATTTGGGTTAATCTTTTCTAAAAGCTTTTGTTTTGTTTTCTTGCAAAGATATTTGTGTTGATATTTTGTGAGATATTCTTTAACCCAACCCAAACTCTTAACCCTAAAAAACTCTTTACAATGGTTAGCCTCTTCATCTTTGACCATGGTTGCATTTGTAATGATAACACACAATTCATTATTCATCACAAAGTAATTCATCTTCTTCTTCCTCCTTGTAAAGCTTTATAGTTTTGAGTTTAGTGATGAAAATGAGTGAGATTAAGAAAATAAATGAAAGCTAAATTCCTACTTCATCATTCTAATCTATTCTAGCCATTTAGATTAGGGTGTTTGCTTTGCTAATACTTGATTAGCAAACCAAAAGCTTGGGTTTGAGTTTCTTCAAGGTAGATCATCTTTGTTATCGAAGATCGGAAGCAAGCTTGCATCTTTCTTTTGTGGAGCCTCTCTAGAGTCCGGATACTCGATGATCGCAGTGAAGGGACCTCAATACGGAGCTTTAGAAGTGAAGGACCGGAATACAAAGGTTGTAATCCCAAACTCTTAGAAGTAAAGTTGTTTACTTGCTTTGTTTCGCCTAATCTCTAGTTTAAGATCTTGGTTAGGGTTGTTCGGCACGTCTAAAATTTAAATCGGGCATGGTTGATACCTTGTAGAACCTTGTGAGAGTGCCTAGAAACCCTACAGTAGTATCAGAGCCAAGCTAGAGCTTTAGGCGAAGTCTAGACGAAGTTTAAAGTCTGACCGAACCCCGAAACCCCGTTTTACACCTCTCTCTGGAAATTTTTTAAAATGTTGATTTTTTCTGTATTAAAAATACTCAGAAAATTAAGCAGGAAAATCAAAGAATTACTGTGAAAAACAAGCCACTAATACCATTAAAGTGCCGCGGAACCGCGGCAGAACTATGGCTTGCGCGGCGGTTCCGCGGCCATACAGTAGAGTTAGTGTTAGTTCTTTGCACAGTAATAACCGTAGGTATTTCTTGATGCTTCTGGGGATTTTTGATATTACTCAAGTGTTCGGTTTTCTGGAGATCTTTTGTATTCGTTGATTCGATCGGAAAGTTTGACTTCGTTTAAGTTTTTTCCGGGTAATTTAGAACGTGTTAAAATGTTCGAACGAATATCAATAACTCACTTTTTCCCCTGCAGGAAAATTTCCAAATGTTGGATTTTTCCGTAGTTTAAGAACGTTCTTAGTCGTGCAAGTAACGCAGTGGACCCTCTAGAAGAACACAAACCTTAACTCGATTATGTGACCTTCTGAACCACCTCTAAACCTTAGGGTTTGGGGCAGTACGGCGTTGCCACATGTGAGGCGTTGGTTTGACCCTTCTACGGCTGGACCATTGGTACTGTGGCATGTGATGGATACTTTTTGAACTCCGCTCAAGTGTTGAGCTATTTGGGAAATCTTGGGTGTTTGTTTATTCGATCGGAAAGTTTAACATTGTCTATTTATCTGGAATGTGATACAATATTTGGAATCCACAAGTAGTTATGAGATAACTAATTTGAATGTTATAAATCTAGCAGTTTAGTCTCAGATGATCGGTTGCCACGGGATTTTGATGCAATCAAAAGTCCGTCGCAATCACGTATCGTACGCGGATACTCGCCGGGTAAACTTAATAGATAGCTGATTGATTCGAATTCTTGTTGTGTGTTTAAGAAAATGTATAGAATCACAATCAAAGAATTATTTTGACCGCAATCAATAACGGTGTCGAATGTAGCGCGTTAGTAAGTGCGGATCGTCCACAGGGAAAGTGTAATCGTTCGTATTTTATTTTGTTTGAATTGAAAATTTAATAGAAAAGAAAAACAAAATGATTCAAGATTTTTATCGATGAGTTCAAGTGTCACTATTCTAATCAAGAATCAAGAAAACGATAAACATCAAGAATCAAGATGTGATATAATTCCAATCGATTTGGGTTTCAAGATTTGTAGTAAAGCTCGTAGGAATTGATTAGATTGTAGATGTGAAGAAGATTCAAGATTACGATTTCTTATCTATTAACAAATTGATGCTAAATCGATGTAGAATTCATCGAGGATCAAGGATCTTGCGAAGAATTAGGGTTCCTCATCCTATCCTTTATCCTTTCGATGAATCACATTCACTAGATAGTTTCTTGAAAGTCGAATGATCAAATGTTGATCTCTAGATCGTGCGAAAGGAATCAAGAATGCATTCGCATCGATCTAGATTATCGATCAATCAATTTTCAAGAATTTCCAATTGCTATAAGACTTAAGAAAACGTTTAAAGATTCATCAACATCATCATTCTACAATCATCTCGATTCCTCCACGAGCGGAGTTTATTCGCGCATCATCAAAAAGAATACATTCAAGATTTGAATATGAATCATAATGCTCGAATTGAAATAAAAGCAAGTTTAAAGAATCTTCACCTTTATTTATTCCACAAATTGTTACACATTGCTCAAGAGACTACAAGAATTTGAGAAGGAACAAAATTGTCGAATCTAGCATTGCATCGGCTCCTTGAGTCGTGGATCGGCTTGGATCTCGTGCTCCGATGAATGCCGGCTTCGCTTCTAACGGATGGTTGAAGACTTGCTTTGCTTGAACTCCATGGATCTTGAATTTGGAATCTTGATTGATTGGATTAGGGTTAGGGTTTGGAACACAAGTTTTGTCACTAAACTTGTGGGTGAAAGAAGGAGAGATGAAGATTGAACTAGTGATTGATTCACTAATGATTGAACAACCCTTTCTAGTGAGCCTTCGGGTCTTTTTATAGGTTTCCCAAACCCTAGCTTTAGGAATTCAAATTTGAGTTTTCCCTCCAAAAGTTAGTTAGAGGAAGAGGCTTCTAGAAGTAGTTAGTTAGGGGATTAGCTTCTACCCTAAGCTAGGAGGTTAGGGGGAAGGTTCTAGGTCCTTAATAGAGTTTAAGTGAAGCTTGTTGAGGAAGCTAAGAGTGTTTAGTTTAGAACCTAATGACTTGCTGATCTGGCAGAATGTTCTAGAGTAATCTGGAGATTGAAGTAGCTTTCTGAAGTGCACACACTGAGGTAGGAGTTATGGGCTGAAACAGAGGTGATGACGTGGCAAGGCTGCCGTGGTTCCACGGCACAAGGCAACTCCGGCCGCGGAACCGCGGCCATGTAGCTTCTTTAGGGCTTCAAACTTCACATGCTGCCTTCTACTGTCTTTGTTATTATTCTCTGATATATTTAATTTCTGAATGATTTTTAGATCATTGCCAGATTCCAAATCCATGAGTTGGCGTAATGTTTGATCAGCACAATGTAAATTTTGACCTTTCTTCTGGATTTTCCTGCACAGACTTCGAAACACAAGTTGCGATATATAGGAATGATGCTATGCGATGAAATGCAGTCAATTTCCCTAGAAATGCCGGTTTTAAGGTCTAACACATGTAATCTGATATTTAACAACTGTTTTCATAATATGTGAAATATGAATACCGAACACTTCTAAATGAGTGCAAATGATAGGGAAATTGTCAGTTAAAAGATGCAGTATTTTCGACTGATCAATAGCCACGCCCCATAGCCCCGACCAAGTGACTGTAGGAGAACCCCGTCGCCAAAAGCATCCGTTCGGGTGCTCGCGGCAGCGGTGTTCCGCCTTAGTGCACTTCGTCGACGACATCTGGGGGTGTGGCCGTCTACTAAAGTTTGTGACGAGCATTCGATCAGGAGGTGGGGAATCTTGTTGAATTGCCCGACTTGATATTGAAAAGAGTTTTCGATAATGAGACTAAAATGCGGAGTTTATAATTGTTAGGCATGCGATGTCTAAGGAATTCATTTGATTAGGCATGAGATGTCTAAGAAGGTTGCGGATTCCAACTATTATAGTTTTACACTTTCTTTTCTTTGACCGTAAGCGTAGTATGTGGTGTATCGCCGGTTTCGTTGCTATACATCAACGACAATCGGGATATGCATACTTGCTTACGTTGATGATATGAGATATTATGTGTTGCTGTGATATGTTATATTGGATCATCATGTTTTGAATAGCCGGGGGTTTTATTTGAGATGAGGGTTTTTCTTTTTCTTTCTGTAAAATTCATTTGTATGTAATATTTTTTTAGTGGGGCACTTCCGGGCTGAGGATGATGTCACCATTGTATATTATTTACTTATCCGCATTAAGTAGACCCAAGGCGGGGAGCACAAGTGACCGGGTTCTAGGGTCCAGTGGGAGACCATCTCGAGGAGTCGAGACCGGGTCTCCTAACCCTACAATTGGCTGTGTTGCTTGCCGCTCTCGTAGGGGTCTAGAGATGTGGGTTTGGATGTTCATCGCGACCGTGGAATCCGCGTTTTATACAGGCTCGCATAAAATATGAAAATCCTAGTATATCCAATATTTCATATGTTATCTTCTGCTGCATTGTTCTGTGATGAGATCATATTACTGCCTGAGACGAATGTTTATATTATATATATGAGATATATGTTATATTGCTGATTTCGTTTCAAATGTGATGCTTGTGAAGCATAACAAAATGGGACTTCATTAATGAGATTAATGAAACTAAAAGAAACCTAAAGATGTTGTAGAAACTTGTCTCAAAAACTGGTAGCTCTAGTTCTTGCTTTGCATAGCGGTATTCCTTGTAGAATATCCAGCACCTTATTCGATAAGGAAAGAGCCGAGATCCCTTCACCGGGAGTGACCTCTTTAGCGAAACTAGCAGATGCTACAAACACGGTTTGTCTTTTGATTGCTTATATAGTTTTTGCTTTGCATAGTGATATTTGTGAAATATCCTACACCTTATTCGATGTGGAAAGAGCCGACGATCCCTTCACCGGGAGTGACCTCTTTAGCAAAACTAGAAAAGACCTAAAAACATTCCATTTAAAATCACTCGATTCTACAACGATATCAAGTTTATTACGCAAAGGGTTTTCTTAAAAACCTGTCGTAGCCCTCCGTCATTTCAGATAAGTCCTACTTAGTATTCGTACTACGTTTGTTGACCTCCGTCAAGGCGTAGTGTGCGGTAGCTAACTAGTATTTATCTGCTTATGCATATGATGCAGATTGGATTAGGGTAGTCGTACGGCCTTATTGACCTCCGTCAAGGGTCGTGCATGTGGGTTTAATTCAATCAGAAAATGACGGGTAGAACTTGACTAGCAGCCTATGGTTTGTTGACCTCCGTCAAGGTCATAGGACGCTAGGGGTAAAATATTATTGGGAATTTCAAGTGTTGAAATTTGCAATGAGATTGCATACCTTCTATGAGATAGTTGGATCCCAATACCCGCTGCGAGTAAGAGTTACTCCTGAGAGAGTTTTACACATTACAATTAGCCGATCAAGTAGGTGTCTAGAAAGGTGTTAACGGGGTTATGCCCCTGGGAAAACGAAGTTTATTTTAATTAGGTCCGTGCGAAAGCGCGGGGAACCTCCCTCAAAGTACCAGCACTGGCCTGGCTAAAAGATTGGCCAACTTGTAGGGTGTAATTAATCCCGGCTAGTCTTTCCTTTTAGGGTTTGAAGGAAGATTTGACTAAAACAGTGGGAGACATCCTGATTAGATATATTGATAACCAATCTAATCTTGCAAGAGCATACGCTGAGTGTTTTCTTCTATCTCTCTCCACCATGTCAAGCCTTAATCAAGATAATAATACGGATGTATTGACCGAACCCGCTTGTTATACTGTGCTAGGGAACGTTGGTCCCGCTCTAACTTATAATTGTTATAAGATAGAGCAGGAAATAGGGGATTACCAGAATTCCCGTGCCGCCCAAATGAAGAAAGTACATGTTGATGCATCTTCTTCGGGTGTGTTCATTACACAGAACTGTTTCTCAATATCCTATACGTCCTGGGTATTTGATACCGGATCAGGATCCCACATATGTAATTTGTTACATGGGCTACAGATAGGTAGAGAACTGAGAACAGGTGATAAGTTTCATGAGATAGAAACGGTGCAAGTGTTGCAGCCAAGTCTGTTGGTAGTTATCACCCTGTATTACCAGAATACATTGATTCTAAACGAATGTTATTAGATACCAAACCTGATATACAACATCATATCAGTCTCTTTATTAGTAAAGAAGGATATAATTTTGTATTGTTGAATAATGTTTTGAACATTTCCTATATCAAGAGTTGATCGGTTCAGGCACGTTATCTAAAAGTATAGACGTTCTAAATAAAACCATAGTTCTTAGTGTACAGAACACACACAAGAGGAAAAGTTCAGAAATGAACGAATCCTTCTTGAGGTATTGTAGACTAGGTCATATCAATATGACCCGACTAGCTGAAGTTATATTTAGATGCATATTTAAATGAGTTTGAATTTACATCTTGTGAAACTTTCCGGTCATGTCACAAAGATAAGATGACCATAGCTCTGTTTATTGGAAACAGAGAAAGAGTTATTGATCTCTTGGGATTGATACATGCTGATGTATGAGTCTACACATGCCAAGACTGGTTCTTTATACTTTATTATATTCACAGATGGTCTCTCAAGATTCGCACATGTGTTCCTGTTGAAACACAAGTTTGAACCTTTTGAGAAATTCAATGAATATGAGTTAGAAGTAGAGAACCAAAAACGGGTATAAGTATTATGTCTTTTGATGTGATCAAGGAGGAGAATTGTAACACCTTAGGTCGTGTTTAGGGGTTAATTATATTTTAATAGGTAGCTTTTGGTAAAAAGTTTACCAAATTAAGTTTCAGATATTTTATTCTAATTAATGAATATTTTATTAGGATTTTTCTAGGCACACACACACTTGTGCATGTAAACTAGGGTTAAGAGATGGGGTTAAACCATGATTGAGAACCATGGTGGACTAACCATTCCCTTAAGCCATTTTAAGTTTAGTATTAAGTTGTTTTGGGTTTTAAATTGGTATGGTTATTGTTCTCTTGTTTTTATTTATGGGTGTTATTCCTTTTTTGTGTGTTGTTTTGTTTATTGAAATTCTTTTCTTTTGTTGACTTGGTGGGAGAGAGAGGGTATAGGCATTATGGCTTGAGCCATGCTCATTTAATGAGAGAGAGAGAGAGAGGGGTTAACTAGGGTGCCTCATTTCTTTCCTCGTTATTATCACAACTCTCTCTCACACACACACACACACTCAGCTGAGAGAGAGAGAGAGAGAGAGGCAGCAGCTGCAGAAGAAGCCCCAGCAGCAGCAACTAGCAGCAGCAACAGCATCATCATCAGTGGCATCAGCAGTGGCCACAGCAACATCATCAGTAGCCCCCAGCAGCTGCAGCAGCACTTCCCATCTTCCCCACCTCCTTTCTCCTTGCACCTAGGGTCTAATAAGGTATAGAATCTGAGCCCAACTCGTGCTTGTTTATCATATGTATAGTTTAGCTTTGATTAGTGCTAAAAGTGAGATTTTGTGCTTGAAATGATGAATTGTGTGGACTTATGGTTAAGTGCTGTTAGTGTTAGTTAGTCTAGCCTAATTAGGTGTTATTAAGACCATGTAAACCTAGTTAGACATCAGATTACACCAAAATACCATAGGGTTTCTAATTGTGCAAATTTAGTGTTTTTAAGTGAAATTTCACCTTTCAGTGATCTGCTATAGGCCCGAGTAGTTCAGGTTAAAATTGAGGAAACTGGAGCTTGTATACAAGGTATAGACCACACCACCAGAGCCTGAGACCCCCACCCCATAGCGAGGCCGCCGGTTTAATCTTTCTGGCCGCAATTTGCGGCCAGATAGGGGAATTTTTGGGTGATGTTTGCTTGGATAGGAGTCTGTTGTTATTTCTAGGCCAGTGGTATGTATAGTTTTGTAAGTTGTTAGCCTGGGTAGAATCTGGGACGTTATATCGTATTTCTAGTACGTTTGGTTCGCGCGATACGCGAGAGGGTTCCATGATTCAGCGTATCGCGGCGTGTCGGGGTTAGTTTTAGACGCGTGCACACGTTTAGCGTATCGTACACATGCGCGTTTAGTTCGCGACGCGAGCGTATCGTTTGACTTCGATATCGAGTTTTGCGAGATAGTTTCTTATATTTAGATTCTTATGTAATTCCAGGTTCGCAGGCGGGTACGTCGGACTAAGCTAAGAAAGGGAAGCAGGTGGTCGGCTACGAGTAGCGCACGACCAGGTGAGTAGATTTAACATCTACGGAGAAATCGCCCGTATGGCGTTAAGCGTCAGGGCGTATTAGGATATTGGATTGTAGATGTTCATATGGACTGTAGTAGCATACCTTATTGTTGCATATAGAAATGATAGCATAGAACACTGCACTGTCACTAACGGTTCAAGTCGCACGAGCGCGATTGATATGCTACACTCACACCGTTAGTGATTACCATGACACTCACATTATAGGATTGCTATAAATCATATATCATACTGATTCTACCTTATTGATGTTGTCATGATTTGCCGCATAACAGCATATATTATATCCATATTTGGGCACATATGCATCACATACCCCTACTGGTACTACACACACATACATTGATATCTTCATACCTGCGCACATGCACACTGTATACTCATATCTGTGCACACATACATTGATATCTTCATACCTGCGCACATGCACACTGTATACTCATATCTGTGCACACATACATTGATATCTTCATACCTGCGCACATGCACACTGTATACTCATATCTGTGCACACATACATTGATATCTTCATACCTGCGCACATGCACACTGTATGCTCATATCTGTGCACACATACATTGATATCTTCATACCTGCGCACATGCACACTGTATACTCATATCTGTGCACATATACATTGATATCTTCATACCTGCGCACATGCACACTGTATACTCATATCTGTGCACACATACATTGATATCTTCATACTTGCTTAGATTACGCATTGAGATATATTGTTTCCATGTTAATTCTGGATTTGGGGAACCGTGGATATTTCAAAAAGAGAATAGTTAATTATTTAAAAACCCGGTTTCCCTGGATATGATATTTCGGTGCGTCCACCATGTGTTTTCTCGGTACTAGAGTGATATATGTGAACCCGAATCGAAGAGTTGGATGAGACCGATTACGGGTACATGGTGGACCCGGTATGGTACCCCGGGGCAAGAACGGTTTCGCTGTGTAGTAGACGGTGAGCCTGGCAGAGGGACTACTACCTACCGGTGATTGGTTGGACCTGGCGGTTATCCGGAGGATACCGACCAGAGTCGATGGATGGATACGGGACGACTCGTACTGCCGGGGCCGAGGGCCGATACCGCAAACAGAGCCCGTGGGCTGATCCGGACTGACGGATGCCCTATACAGGAGGATTTGCGTGTCGATGCTTGGCACGAGTATTTATTGATATTTTGGGTGCCGATGTTGGGCACTCACGATTATATGAGATTTACAGGATTTGAGGACTGAGGAGGATGGCGACGCCTGAGTAGTATTGGGAATTGGGTGCATTGATGAGTACCGATTATACTTTCCACGATGACATTCCGTGTAGATGTTATATTTCCCATGCTCAGTATGTAGTAATCGATATCTCATCCTGTATCTACTGTACCTGATATAGTACACATTGCTATACCTGATCATTGCATACCCTGTTCATTTTATATAGGGTTGTTAGATTGCATTGCTATACCTGATCATTGCACACCCTGTTCATTCTATATAGGGTTGTTAGATTGCATTGCTATACCTGATCATCACAGTTCTTGCTCATCACATGGAGTTGTTATTAGATCGTACTTGTTGCATGTTTTGAGCATCCAGTTCATCATATAGTTGTTATCTGTTGATATAGGTTAGAGTATCATTGCACGTGCATACTCGCGATTACCTTTATATGTTATCTTCTATTCACGAGTTGGCAACTCACCCCCGTTGTGTCACAGTGGTTGCAGGTTGCCCTTCGGAGTAGTCGTGGCAGGCTGCGTTCTTGCATCTTTTGACACAGATACCCCTACAGTTGGTGTACTAGCTCTTTTGCTGATAGGTGGGTTTTGTACGGTATCTGGCTATCTTTCAGTTATGTACATTGTTGTATCTAGTACTCTCCATCTACCACTTATGTATTGACTTAGAGACCAGTTGTGAGGACGATGTATATTATTTTGTATTCTGGTGTCGAGCTCGTTGTGAGCCGACTTTACTTATGCAGTTATTCTATCTGTGATGATTCCCACTTGTTGCTCATTTTCTTCACTACGGCGTCGTATATTGTTATCTTGGTAATTGTCTACTTGAGGTTTCTTGACATCTTAGTAATTAGTTCTATTAAAAGCTTAAATCACTCTATACTTTTACTGGTTTGATTTCTGGGTTTTCGGCTTACTTAGTCGCGTTACGCCTGTAGACGTTACGTGGTGAAGTGCCGGTCACGGGCCAAACTTTGGGTCGTGACAAAGTTGGTATCAGAGCGTAGGTTTTACCTTCGGAGTGTAGGATGACCCTGGTATGATGGAGTAGGTAGCTGCAGCAGAGTGGCGTAGCGTGCGTATGTTCCGCGGCATACTCACGACACGGTACTCCGCCTAAGCGACCTTAGGACTTATTGATTGAATTTCCTTCATGATCGTATACATACTTGTGATTCGATTTTTGTATCCTCATCGAATCCTACCTTCTTTTCAGCCATTATGCCGCCAAGGACTATGAGGGTGCAGAGAGCGGTCGTGAGAGCCGAGGTTCGAGTTAATTTATCTGTGACGAGGACTGATCCGAGTAGTACCCATGTTGTACCAGGACAGATTGTTTCTCCTACGACAGATCAGATCGCTAGACTAGTGGCAGAGATGCAGAGCTTGCGCCAGACGATGAGCTCATTGGTAGAGGTCGTTCGAGCGCAGCGACAGATGGTTGTCATCCCTGTTACCCAGTTTTTCCTTGCGATCATCATGCAGTATTCCGTCCCCTACATAGCACCGGTGGAGGCAGCCCCAGTTTACGAGACACGTCTTCCAGAGACCGTGAGAGTTCCGGAACAGTTGAGGAATCGTACTGGTGTACCAGCCCAGAGAAGAGGCTTGGGACGAGGACAGTCGTTTGGCTCTCATCCCCAGGGAGGACAGCATTCAGCGCGTAGGTGTTTACGATGCGGAAGCCTTCAACACCTCATCAGGCAGTGTCCCTTCACACCACGTCAGGGTCATATTCTGAGACGTCGTGGACGCGGAGGGTTCGCACAGAGGGGTCAGGCTAGTAGAGGAGGAGTTGGATCAGTCACAGATGGAGGGCAGGCCCAAGTTTTCGCTTCGACTCATCGGGACGCGCGGGCGTCCAATGCGGAGCCTACGGGTACTCTTTCAGTATGTCCTTTTGTTGCACTCGTATGTTTACACACTTCGTGCTGAGTTTAGGACGAGAGTCGTGCTAGGTAGATCAGCCGTTTGTTGTGTTAACTTCTGTCACGACCCGAAAGTACGGAACATGACCGGCACGTAAACTACGAACGTCTCGAGGCGTACGTAATCTAAGTAAACCGAAAACCCAGAAATGCAAACCAAGAAAAGTAGTAGAGTGAAGGAAAACCAATTTAAACAAGTAGTTTTAATAGCATAAGCCGAATTATGCGGTAAAAAAAAACATCAATATTTCCCGAAAATTTCGGCAGAGTCTCCTTTGTAAATACTGGCTCCCAAACAGGATACAACATGAATAGTATACGAAATCAATAAAAGGCATCCCCAAGCGGGAGCTAGCTCTTCGTCAATCGACAGTCACAACCACACAAGCAATAAAATATACAACGCCAACGACGTGGATCAAAAACTCAAATCCACAATAAAACCACAGAAATAAAACGCGCGACTCTAAGGTCGAAAGAATAACATCACTGGTCTCTATCTCAAAAATAAACACATGTTTGGTTGATGGAACTTCTAGATACAGCAGAATAATAATATACAAGATATACAATGGGGGTACGATACAAGTAAACCCACCTACTAGCAAATCACCCGAAGGAAACTATGCCCGCAAGCCGTAATGAAACCTGTACGGCAAACCTGCAAGAAACTGGGGCACAACGGGGGTGAGTTGCCAACTTGTGAATAGAAAAACATCTACGTACAGAAATCGCATAAATAACGCAACCTAGGTCAATGATCATAATATATCCTTAAATATATAAATAGCATGCAGCCTATAATAATGGCTAGGGTAATGTCTAACCCGAGTGTGATCTCATGTGCCCGTGTCAGTGCCTCAGATAGCAATATATCATATGAATGAGGTATGAATGCATGAAAACAGAAAACAGGTAAATGAAGAAACTGTTAGTGTTTATGCCCTAGAAGGCCATTACTGTATCATACTAGTTTGTATATTACTTAATGGAAGCTTGGGATATTCACATGTATATAACAGTCTTGTTAAACATTGTAGTATGCTACTTGGTTTTTCTATCTTAATATGTGAGTATACGTATTGATAGAGCTCTTAGGATCTTGCTTGACTACCAGCGTTGTGATGGCAGTCACACTAGTGGGGGCTGGGTAGTCTACAAGCACATCCTTATTCAGGTCCCTGGTCGTTGGATTATCGAGACAGAGCATCGATACTCCGGAGTAGACTAGTGTGTACGCTTCTTATCCCAGTTGGGGAGATGGTCTGTCCTACAGCCGTCAGTACATCGTACTGGAGATAGTATGCAGGTGCTCGTTAGGTTACGGGTACACCGGACAGGACTCACAGGGAACTGTTGGTTGGTTTTATACCAGTCGTCAGTGAACAGTTCCCAGGTGACATGAGTACAGCATAGTCTGCAGACTTGACACTGCTACTTCGCCTCGAGTGTGTCCCACTGTTCTTAGATTGCTACCCTACCACGGCTCAAAGGAGTCGTGCAAACAGGTAGCAGTTGGGTGCAGTCCCGAGCACTTGGAGGCAGTGGCGGTTAGACAGGATTCGTCTCTCTCGGTATTGGGAGTTGATATCGCGCTGTGTCAGAGAGCCATTACGCAAAGTCCCTGGCCAGGGCAAGCGAGATTTGCTGGTAGGTTCCAGTAGTTTCTCAGGGTGTAATGGGCTTCCCTCCGACACGACTTATACCGCTATTAGGGGACTGACGCTTGCCGCCCCCTAGGCCCGATATGCGATAGTCTTAGACGAACGGACCGGACTGTATGGAGATTGTCACATCAGACTCAGTAGGAGTTCGGATGGGTTCCCTCATCGGCCTTCTTATCGACATCTACCTGGGGACCGTTACGTACAGCTAGTGCCGCTTGCGGTCTGTGGTTAAACCCACTGCTAGCGTAGTAGTCGAGTCTCTAGAGTCCCACACAGAGAGTTTCCCTACTCCAGGCGAAACGATATAGAGGTCGTATGGTTTTACGACAAGGGTTCGGACGCATACGTGCGTTTACGCGCGTACGACTTTCGGACAGTTTTTACCAGTCGGCTTTGGTTTAAGCCAGTTACTGGTATCCGGTTATTGGATTTATACAGTCTAAAGTTTTTCCGTATTTTTGCGGAAAGGAGGGGCGTTCTCATAATTGCGCGAGAAGCTTCTAGAAGATGGTGACTAAGGAGGTTTAGGTGGCATATGCAATGAATGTGATTAGTGAATCATATGGATGATTCATCCATGTCATTAATGCATGATAAATACTTAATGACTCATGGAGTGAATCATCACAAGATATTATCAAGCATGGTTGCTAAATTCATTTCTTATTCTTTTCTTGATAAAAAGAAATGCTTGATATATATCATGTTATCTCACTATTCTCATATCATTATCTTTATCATCTTCTCTCTCCTCAAGCTCTCCCTCTTCAAACACTAATCCTCCCCTCTCATGAGTTGAGTACAAGGATTAGTAAGACTACTTAATCCATAACCCTCTCTATATTTCACCTAGCTTCTTTGATTAGCACTTAAAGAAGTTTAGTTGCCTCAAGTTTAGAGGCTAAGCTTGGAGTAAAGCTCTCGGGTGGATCGTTTACTACTTCGAGAAGGCCGAGGAGGAGGAGGAGTTCACAAAGACGAAGGACACGATTCGTTAGATATAATCCCTAAACATAGTAGCATAGAAACTCTATGTTTGTTGTTAGTTATCGTTTAGCTTCGATTCAAGCGGTTAGTCGATGTTTGTTCACTAAACAAGTTCGTTTTTGAAAATTCCGCCTCCCCACAAGTATTGGGGTGTTGTACATCGACTTACAGTGGTATCAGAGTCTCGCTAAACAATAAATAACTTACTTGCAAATTTGTATGAATTTCGAACGGAAAAAACGAAACCGGAAAAGCCCGAAAACTTCAGTTTCTGTCGATTTATAAATGAAGTCCAAAATTTTTTCAGGGATGTTCAGAAAGCTTAAAATGACAGTAGTAGAACACATAAAAAATTTGGTCCCCTGAATCGCCTACGGCGCCGCGGAACCGCGGCGGATAGCACCGATCCGCCGCGCTTCCGCCGCCGAGTTGACGATTCAGGGACCCATTTTTCTTGTGATGGTTCTCTGTGATATTTGGGATTTTCTGGTATTTTTTAATTTTGCTCAGGTTTCAAGTTTACAGAGAAGTATTGGAGCAATATTAAATGTGTTTAATCGATCGAAATTATACAGTATTTGCTTATTGGATTATATCTGTGTTTGTGTAATGTGTTCGTAAACCTCCCCTAACTGCTAGTATGTCGGTTGGCAGGGGGTTGCACATTTCTGTAATGGATTTTATCTGTTTGTGGATATGAACTGTATTGGACTGTTGTGATGTATAGCCGGGGTTATGTGATGGGTTATTATTTAATTCATTTGATGTAAATGTAATTTGTTGTAATATTATTTTGCGGGGCACATCCAGGTTGCGGTTGTAGCCACCGTTGTATTATTTCATTTTACTGTTTTTGCTCCTAGGACAGACCCAAGGTGGGGTGCACAAACTGCCGGGCGGGTAGTTTGCCGTACCCGTTGGGGTCTTGGGTGGGGTAATGGCTATTCATCATAACTGTGTAATCCGTCTTTTGTTGCAGGCTCAAAACAAACACGGATTACTTGCAAATCCAATAAAGTTCATCTGTGATCTGGAATGTATATTATTGCGTCTGACGAATGTAAAATATCTATATATATGATAGCTATTTAGACGTCACTTATGTTTTACACCCGCGCTAGACCATCCCCCGCTCTGTCGTTAGTTAAGTAATCTAACGGGTGATGACGGGACCCCGTGGAGAATGCGGATGGCATAAGAGGACGTTGTATTTTTGTTGTTTTCTGCAATGATAGGTTAATGATGGGACGCATTATCTATAATGCAAAGAAAAACAAACCAAAGTTTAAATCGTTGGAACAATTTAAAAGAAACCACTCGGTTAATTTTAAAACAGATATTTTTAAATGCGGAGACTTAACCACTCCTTTTAAAAGCTATCAGGTTCCTTCGGTTATATCAAGTTCACTACGTTCACGGTTTCGCCAAAACCATTCGTAGCCCTCCGTCATTTCATTTGGGTATTCAGTAGTATTCAAGCTATGCATTTTGGCCAAAGTCAAGGCATAGTGTTTGGTAGCTATTGGGTTTTCATTTGTTGCATAAGATAGATGAGTTGGTTTGGGACAGTCGTATTACCATTTGACCAAAGTCAGGGGTATATACGGATGGGTTCAAATTGACAAGATAATGACGGGTAGAACTTGACATGTGACTTATGACATTTTGACCAAAGCCAAGGTCATAAGAGCATGGGGCAAAAACTTATATCGGGAATTTCTAAAGAAACTGAAATTTGCAAAGAGATGCATACCATTTGGAGTTTGATGAATGTTGGTAGCACTCCTTCAACATTATCATACGATGATATTTGGATCCCGATCCTACTGTGAGTATATGCTACTTATCAGGATATTCGTCACTTAACGATCAATGCTATAAACCTAGTAGGTGTCCAGAAAAGTGTCAGCGGGGTTACGCCCCTAGAGAAAAGAGGTTATTTAATTAAGGAACTTCGCGAAAGCGTTGGAAAACCTCCCTCGAAGTACCGACACCAGCCTGGCTGAACGGTTAAGCAAGTATTGTACAGTGAGAATAGTCCTGGCTAATTCTTCTTTTATGGTTTGAGGAAGGATTCGAGAAACAGTGGGAGCCATCCAGTTTAGATAAACTAAAAACCACTCTAAACTTGCAAGAGCATCATGCTAAAGAGTTTTCTTCTCTCTCTCCTAATTGCAGCGACCCTGAAAATGACTGGACTTAAGTTACTTTTAGAGAAAAATATACTGACAGGGCCAAACTATAAAGATTGGCTGCGGAATGTCAAAATGGCTTTGACCTATGACAAATTGGGGTACATCCTCACCGCTACGGCACCTGCTGTCCCTGGTCCCAAATCCAGCAATGCGAATAAGGAAATCCGCAAAACCTGGGATTTAGATTGCGCGAAAGCCAAGTGCATCGTGCTTGCCTCAATGAACAATGAACATCAGAGGAGGCACGAGGATATGACCCTAGATGGCATATTTCTTCATACGAAGGAACTTTATGGAGAGCAATCTCGTATAGCAAGATACGAGACCTCTAAGAACTTGTTTCGAGCGAGGTTGGCTGTCGGGTCATCGGTAGGAGAACATGTCCTAAAGATGATCGGCTATATTGAAGAGCTCGCAGACCTTGGGACGACTTTGGATAATGAGCTATATACAGACCTTATTTCCAGTCCCTTCCTCCCACCTACGCCCAGTTTATCCTGAACTTCAACCTTCAAGGAAAAGAAGTTGAACTTCCGGAACTCCTGAACATGTTAAGGAGTGCAGAGGGCACCTTGCAGAAGGCAAGGGAAACACCCGCTATGTTTGTTGGCGGTGCATCTTCTTCCGGGTCCAAGGCTAGGGCCAAAGGAAGGAAGAAGAAGGCCGTCCCCAAACCTAGAGGAGGTGTTAGTAAGGTGGGAGGGAAGGGAAAGAAAAAGTTTGCAGTACCGGTAGTTGGCCAGGATGAGTGCTTCCATTGTCACAGGAAAGGGCACTGGAAGAAGGATTGCAAGGCGTGGAACGCCAAGAACCAGGAACCGAAGCAAGCTGTGGCTTCGACTTCAGGTGTGTTTGTAATTGAGAATTGTCTGTCGATCAACTCTACTTCCTGGGTATTGGATACCGGATCAGGATCTCATATTTGCAATTCATTGCAGGCACTGAGAAACCGTAGAGTGCTGAAGGAAGGTGATATGACCCTAAAGGTTGCTAACGGAGCTAGCGTGGGAGCTGCGTCCGTCGGGGATTATCACCTAGGATTGACGAGTGGACACATTTTGGTTTTACATAACTGTTATTTTGTACCAAGCTTAACGTGTAATATCATATCAGTTTCTTTGTTATCAAATAAAGGTTATGATTTCACGTTTGTAAGAGATGTTGTTAACATCCACCTTAATCATGGTTTGATTGGGTCCGGTACTCTAAATAACGGTATATATGTTTTAAACCAACTCCAAATTTTCAATGTCCAGAACACACTAAAAAGAAAGTCTCCAGATTTAAATAAAGCTTTCTTATGGCATTGTAGACTGGGTCACATCAATGAGAGAAGGTTGACTAAGTTGCATAGAGAAGGATATTTGGACTCGTTCGAATATCAAACTTATGACACTTGTCAATCTTGTCTCAAAGGAAAGATGACAAAGACTCCATTCACTGGACAAGGAGTAAGAGCGAGCGAGCTCTTAGGACTCATACACAGCGATGTATGTGGTCCATTGTCTACACATGCAAGAGGTGGTTTTTCCTATTTCATTACTTTCACGGATGATTACTCAAGATACGGATTCATTTATCTGATGAAATATAAATCCGAGGCTTTTGAGAAATTCCAAGAGTATAAGAATGAAGTAGAAAACCAAACAGGCAAAAGTATTAAGACACTGAGATCTGATCGAGGTGGAGAATACTTAAGTGCCGAGTTCCTAGGTTACCTAAAAGAGAAAGGAATTCTCTCTCAGCTTACTCCTCCATACACTCCACAGCATAACGGTGTATCGGAGAGACGGAATCGAACCCTATTGGATATGGTACGATCCATGATGAGTAATGCTGAGTTACCGCGATCTTTCTGGGGTTATGCGCTAGAATCAGCGGCATATCTTTTGAACAGGGCTCCTACCAAGACTGTGCCTACCACTCCATATCAGATGTGGACTGGGAAGAAACCCCATCTTCAACATATGAAGATTTGGGGATGTCCAGCTTTTGTTAAAAAGCAGCATGTGGACAAGCTCGAGGCACGATCAGTAAAATGTATGTTTGTGGGATATCCAAAGAACTCCAAGGGATATTATTTCTATTACGCAGAGGAACAAAAGGTTTTTGTTTCTCGTAATGCCCATTTTCTGGAAAATCAGTTTTTAGAAAAGGAAATAAGTGGGAGCGAAATAGAACTGGAAGAAATTCCAGAACCACAAACTGCTACTGAAAGTTTGGTAGAACCAGGAGTTCAAGAAGAACAGGACATTCCCGCACCCCTCCGCAGGAGTAGTAGGCCGTCTCATCCGCCTGAGAGATACTAGGGTTTTCTCATAGATGGGGATAGAGAGGATTGCATCATAGATGATGATGAACCTACTGACTTCCAGCAGGCCATCCAGAGCGGCGACTCGGTACGGTGGCTAGATGCAATGCGGACCGAAATGGAGTCCATGTACACCAACAAAGTATGGACTTTGGACTTTGCTCCAGATGGGGTAAAACCCATAGGATGCAAATGGATCTTCAAGAAAAAGATTGGTGTAGATGGACAGGTGGAAACCTATAAGGCTAGACTTGTTGCAAAGGGTTTTCGTCAAAGACCTGGTTTGGACTATGACGAAACTTTTTCTCCAGTGGCTATGCTCAAATCCATTCGGGTCCTTCTTGCTATTGCTGCCTTCCATGATTATGAAATCTGGCAGATGGACGTAAAGACGGCTTTTCTGAATGGAAATTTAGAAGAGTACGTCTATATAGATCAACCAAAAGGTTTCAATCAGAGTGGGAGCAGCAGGAAAGTATGCAAGCTGCTTAAGTCCATTTATGGACTAAAGCAGGCATCGCGGAGTTGGAATATCTGTTTTGATGAGACAGTCAAAGAATATGAATTTATCAAAAATCCAGATGAACCGTGCATATATAGTAAAGTTATAGCCAGAAGTGTCGTATTCCTCGTCTTGTACGTGGATGACATTCTATTGATAGGAAATGACATTCCTATGCTACAATCTGTCAAAGGATTCTTGTCACACAGGTTCTCCATGAAAGACCTGGGTGATGCCTCTTACATTCTGGGGATCCGGATCTATCGTGATAGATCCAAGAGGATGTTGGGACTTTCACAGTCCAGGTATATCGACACTGTACTGAAAAGATTCAGTATGGAAGATTCTAAGCGCGGTAATCTACCGGCTTGTCACGGAATCACCCTCTCCAAAGAGATGTCTCCCAAGACTGATTTGGAAAGGGAACGCATGTCTATTATACCCTACGCTTCTGCGGTAGGCTCTATAATGTATGCGATGTTGTGTACCTGACCAGATGTAGCTTACGCACTGAGCGTGGTAAGCCGGTATCAGTTAGACCCAGGGGAGAAGCACTGGATAGCAGTAAGTACATTCTCAAGTACCTGAGAAGGACTAAGGAGACGTTCTTGGTTTACGGCGGAAAAGACCTCAGGTTGGAGGCCTTTGCTGATTCCGGCTTTCAGAGTGATAAGGACGATTCCAAGTCCATGTCGGGTTATGTCTTTTCCCTCAATGGAGGGGCGGTATGCTGGAAGAGCTCCAAGCAGGACACCGTTGCTGACTCGACGATGGAAGCGGAGTATATAGCTGCTTGCGATGCCGCAAAAGAAGCAGTCTGGATGAAGAAGTTCCTAACAGAACTTCAGGTGGTTCCTACCATTGTTGATCCAATACCTCTGTATTGTGACAACAACGGAGCTATAGCTTTAGCGAAGGAACCAAGGTCCCATCAGAAGTCCAGACACATCTTAAGGCGGTATCACCTGATCAGGGAGATCATTGATCGTCAGGAGATCGAGGTTCGGAGAGTTGCTTCTGAAGAGAACATTGCTGATCCATTCACGAAGGCCCTACCTCAGATTCAGTTTGAGAGGCTACTCGAGATCATCGGTCTACGATACGCCAGTACATGGCCCTAGTGCAAGTGGGAGATTGTTAGTGTTTATGCCCTAGAAGGCCATTACTGTATCATACTAGTTTGTATATTACTTAATGGAAGCTTGGGATATTCACATGTATATAACAGTCTTGCTAAACATGGTAGTATGCTACTTGGTTTTTCTATCTTAATATGTGAGTATACGTATTGATAGAGCTCTTAGGATCTTGCTTGACTACCAGCGTTGTGATGGCAGTCACACTAGTGGGGGCTGGGTAGTCTACAAGCACATCCTTATTCAGGTCCCTGGTCGTTGGATTATCGAGACAGAGCATCGATACTCCAGAGTAGACTAGTGTGTACGCTTCTCATCCCAGTTGGGGAGATGGTCTGTCCCACAGCCGTCAGTACATCGTACTGGAGATAGTATGCAGGTGCTCGTTAGGTTACGGGTACACCGGACAGGACTCACAGGGAACTGTTGGTTGGTTTTATACCAGTCGTCAGTGAACAGTTCCCAGGTGACATGAGTACAGCATAGTCCGCAGACTTGACACTGCTACTTCGCCTCGAGTGTGTCCCACTGTTCTTAGATTGCTACCCTACCACGGCTCAAAGGAGTCATGCAAACAGGTAGCAGTTGGGTGCAGTCCCGAGCACTTGGAGGCAGTGGCGGTTAGACAGGATTCGTCTCTCCCGGTATTGGGAGTTGATATCGCGCTGTGTCAGAGAGCCATTACTCAAAGTCCCTGGCCAGGGCAAGCGAGATTTGCTGGTAGGTTCCAGTAGTTTCTCAGGGTGTAATGGGCTTCCCTCCGACACGACTTATACCGCTATTAGGGGACTGACGCTTGTCGCCCCCTAGGCCCGATATGCGATAGTCTTAGACGAACGGACCGGACTGTATGGAGATTGTCACATCAGACTTAGTAGGAGTTCGGATGGGTTCCCTCATCGGCCTTCTTATCGACATCTACCTGGGGACCGTTACGTACAGCTAGTTCCGCTTGCGGTCTGTAGTTAAACCCACTTCCAGCGTAGTAGTCGAGTCTCTAGAGTCCCATACAGAGAGTTTCTCTACTCCAGGCGAAACGATATAGAGGTCGTATGGTTTTACGACAAGGGTTCGGACGCATACGTGCGTTTACACGCGTACGACTTTCGGACAGTTTTTACCAGTCCGCTTTGGTTTAAGCCAGTTACTGGTATCCGGTTATTGGATTTATACAGTCTAAAGTTTTTCCGTATTTTTGCGGAAAGGAGGGGCGTTCTCGTAATTGCGCGAGAAGCTTCTAGAAGATGGTGACTAAGGAGGTTTAGGTGGCATATGCAATGAATGTGATTAGTGAGTCATATGGATGATTTATCCATGTCATTAATGCATGATAAATGCTTAATGACTCATGGAGTGAATCATCACAAGATATTATCAAGCATGGTTGCTAAATTCATTTCTTATTCTTTTCTTGATAAAAAGAAATGCTTGATATATATCATGTTATCTCACTATTCTCATATCATTATCTTTATCATCTTCTCTCTCCTCAAGCTCTCCCTCTTCAAACACTAATCCTCCCCTCTCATGAGTTGAGTACAAGGATTAGTAAGACTACTTAATCCATAACCCTCTCTATATTTCACCTAGCTTCTTTGATTAGCACTTAAAGAAGTTTAGTTGCCTCAAGTTTAGAGGCTAAGCTTGGAGTAAAGCTCTCGGGTGGATCGTCTACTACTTCGAGAAGGCCGAGGAGGAGGAGGAGTTCACAAAGACGAAAGACACGATTCGTTAGGTATAATCCCTAAACATAGTAGCATAGAAACTCTATGTTTGTTGTTAGTTATCGTTTAGCTTCGATTCAAGCGGTTAGTCGATGTTTGTTCACTAAACAAGTTCGTTTTTGAAAATTCCGCCTCCCCACAAGTATTGGGGTGTTGTACATCAACTTACAGAAACTGTTTTCATAAACTAGTGAGATTTCCTTTGTATTTTTAAAATGAGGTATCATAAATGAAATCAGCATCAACAGTGTCTAGCATCGACACAAAATATGAATCTCAATGTCTCAAAACCTCAGGCTCCGGCTATCCGGACTGGCCTGTATCATCAAATCTCAGTACCTCAATATCTAGAAATCTCAATGTCTCAATCTCAATATCTAGGGCGCCGTCAGTCCAGACCGGCCCATACCATCCATCTCAAGACCACGACGGTATCCTCCGGATATCCGACGCGTCGGGTAAAATCACCGGTAGGTAGTCTCCCCCTGCCAGGCTCATCGTCATCACCACGAGCTTCTTGCCCCGGGGTACCTTACCGGGTCCACCATATACCCGAAACGGTTCATCCAACTCCTCGAATCGGGTCACGAAATCCATCAGCAAACTCATGGTGGACGACTCATACATCATGGGAAAAACCGCGCTTTTCATTTAAAAAGAGAAAGAAGAAGTTTGTATATGTTTTGCGGTTTTCCCCAAATCCAGAAAATCTCATGGAAATCCGAATCCAAAACCTCAATAGCACGTAAAAAAAAGTGAATATATGCATGAGAATCCATGAATGCGGCATAACAATGAATAACAGTATGCATGAAGTAGCAGGTAATAACTACAATGTCTAAACTAACATATAAGGAAAGTACACTAATATCATGTCTAAACTATTAGCTAACAGGCTATGTCAAGCAATAATATTTTCTAAGGTGTACGTGACATGGCAATTACCGATGAAGATGTGTGTGAGCCGGCAAGTAAGTGTACGTGGTACATACGCATCATCGGTAATGGTGCTGGTGTCCTAACCACAAGATATCAACAGTAGAATATGAAGCAGAATATAAGCATGTGATGCGGAGCGAACAACAATAATGAGCGGGAACTGAATACTAGACGCAACGATAACTAATCTGCATTAACCTAATATAAGTCCTACAATGGTGCCTTTTGAAATAACACGAATCGTGGGGTTTTGAAAATAGGGGCTACAGTGTTTTTAAGAAAAGATACGTTTTTTGAAATATCCGTAGAATCCCTTGACCTGTCGTTTAAAATACGCACGATTCGTAAGCTTTGAAATAGGTAGGAACTGAATCTAATGTAACAACTAACTAAACTAAAGGGCTAAGCTACAAGCTAGACTACAGGTATGGAAACCGCCTGACATCTGAGTCGATACATATACATACCTGTATATATATTAGTCGGTGATCCCGCCTCAATAATATCATATCCGATACCATATCTATAATCAGACATCCCAAGTCAAGAGTGCGGATCAATCATCAAGATATAGCTCGTACCTAAATCCGTCGTACGGCATCCCAAAATCTGGGTACGGGTCAATATCATATTCCTCACAGTATTCCTCTGGTATCCTATTTATCCAAGATCATAGTCTAGGGTACTGACCTATGTCTAGTACAATACTAATATCCTTAATATATCCATGATCTGACTACTGATCGACAATCTCGTACAAACCGATATCGTCAGCACCTATCATCATCAAGGGGTATACATCGCCCGATACAGCCTAATATCAATATCCTAGCATATCCTGCTTCATATCACGATCACATGTCGACTACATAATGTATATGTCACTATTTCTATGGCATCATCATTCCCAAAATCCTCTAAAGTATCCAGACGTATCTCAATCATGAATCCTATCATATCACCGATATCATAATCCAGATCGAACTCACCGACTCATATCAATCCAAGGTATCATCCTCAAGTCCGTATGTGAACACAAAATCCCAAACCCATGTGAACACATATCTATGTAGAATCCCATCTATGCACATATGACGTGAGGATGTATGCAAGTATGTATCTGTAAGTATGTATGTGTAGTGCACCCACTACCCTAGGGTTTCGTAACCATTTACCAATCCAACATACCAATATCCATTTAAACATCAATAATTTATCACAATGAACATAAAATGATTGTTGGTGTGTATACGTATCCGTATACATCACCACGGACTGCGGGGGTGCTATACGCCATCCACCCGACTTCTCCCCGTAGATATAAATCTACTCATCTGGATGCCTCGGCTACTCTGATTCGATTCCAGCTCCGCCATCTCCGCGCCACATGCGACGGCTCTGCACCCGATCCTAGGGATGTGCACAAGGAAAACAAGAGAATAAATATAAATAGTCGTGGACACAATTGACACAAGTCAACAGCGCGCGTTAATTAAACGCGCACGCACTCGGCGCACAAACGCGCTCGCGACAACGCCAAAACTACAATTAGGGTCACTCTATGTGAATAACACCAAGCCTAAAACCCAATTTTCATCAATTGCGCATTCACAACACATTTAATATTATAGGAATTAGGTTGTAGGTCATTAAAATTTCAATTAAATTCAAATCGGTTAATTTCCAAAAGTCTAGTAAGCACCCATACACCATTTTAGTTCAAGTCTTGATGTTTTATTAATTCTAATGGCCACAAAAATCACACACTAACTTAGTTAATCCATACCAACCTTTTCTAAAATTTTACCTCACCTAATTACACATCAAGTAAAAACCTAGTTAGCAAGGTTATATAATTAGGAAAAATTAGAAGTAACAATAAACAAATTAGCAACTAGACTAGGTTTTTACATGTCTTGAAATATTAATCTACACTTACTAATTTGATTTATTTAAAAAAAACCCAAAACTCTAGTTCAAACCCTTTCTTGAAATCTAAATCTTAAAATTAGACCCATAATTAAACACTTAATTAGCTTAGATTATAACAATACTAACAAGGTAACAAATTGAGTAAGATTATACCTCACAAATCTTGTAGATCTCATAGTAAACTTAGCCTCTAAAAACCCATCTTGCTCCAAGATCCAAGCTTGATTTGGCCAAGGAAAATTGGTTAAAGGTTAAACTAGGGATTAATGAGACTTGTATTGGTTTTTAATGCAATTTTAGAGATTTTTTGATGAGGCAAAGAGGTGAGGAAATGGGGAGGGCTGCAGCAGGAAGCTCGGCCAGAAGAGGGAGGAAGAGGGGTGTATGGATGTGTGGGGGAAATTTCTAAGTCAAAGACACCCATACCTCACATGTATACACCCATGCCTAATTTCTTTATTCTATTCTTATCAAATTTCAATTCATTTTAATGAAGTGGGGCAATGAGTGGGGATGGGGGGCTGCCAAGGCTACTGGTTCAGCCACTAGGGAAGGTTTTTGGGTGAGTGAGTGAGGAAGTTCCTTGCAAAGAAAGCCCAATTCAACATGCTACATACCCCTTTGTTTATTATAATTTATTTAAGCTTTTCTTTTACATTTTCTAACCATCTTGACAAATTTCATTTCATTTCAGAAACAATATTTTTCATGTTAGTTTAAAGTGTCATGATGCACAAAATTGTTTCAACTCATTCCAATTTGTAATTTTCCCTAATTAAATGTATTAGTGACGGGTTAAAATAATATTAAAATAATTAATTTCGGAAAAATTTTCAGAAAATTAGAAATTTTACCAGTGGCTCAATAAACACCAAATACTAGTAATTACATAGCTAGAATATGTATATTTAATTTTATATTAGAGATATTTATATTTTGACTTTTTACGGAAAACCCCCTTATTTTACCGATTTTCCGAAATTTCACCGAAACGATTTTCAAAACGCTACAATCTTCCCCCTTAAAAAAATTCGGTCCCCGAATTTAAAGTAAAACTCCCCCCAAATACTAAAACATCTAAACCAAAACCATCAAGTCGTCGGGGCTCCGAAATTGTAAATACATAAAACAAATCGTAGCGCAGCTCATGCGCATGAAAAATGAGCATATAACTCAAATCAAAAACTCCGTCAAGCATCCCGCAATCATCGGAGTCATGGGGAAGACATCAATGCCGAATCCAAAGCAAAACCAATATGATATAACTCGAAACTATACATGTAAATATCGAATCTATATATGTAAGTATCTGAAGGAAATGCATGCCAAACCTCTTTAAGTCGCTGTGCAACGCGTATAACACTGCACAGTGGCGGACGTCTATCATAAGAAAATAACTATATACATATATACCTTTGTTTGAAATGTACGTTCCGCCGTTTTGGAAACAATTTAGAAGGGTCTCCTTGTTTTAAACATTTCGTGTCATATCAGACACGTAGGTAAATGCTGAGACTATAGCTCGCTTTTTTGGAAATCCCTTCAATAACTATCAATGCATGCAAATTATATTCAGGTACTGTCCTCTGACTAGTCCTGCTCAGTACAAAAACACATAGCAATATCATAAAAACGTACTGCTCTATAAGAAAAATCAATCCCAAAATACGCGTATGAATACTACGTGCGTCTGGTACGCACGGAAATCAAAATCCAAATATGTGCCATACATATGCACAGAAACAACATCTAAGTGCATCGGGTGTGCACGAAACATCTGTCGTAGGCAACATGTGTGCCTGACAGCAAAATCAGGTGCATCCATCGTGCACGAAATCATGAAATCCAATATCAAGTGCCGAATATACGCAAAATCCAATCAGGTGCACAAGGTGCACAAAACAAATATCGAACATCACCATCGAAATCGAAGTCCAGTGCATCTAAATGCACAACATACGTAACACTGCACTGCAAGCATATATGAACTATACCGAGTGCAAAAACCAAATTGTGTGCATATATACGCACAAATCAACTCAACTGTATGAAATCCATATAATCACAAACATGAGAACCAAGGCACGAAAACGATATCAAGTGCAACAACCGTGCAAAAATCGTAAATACTCAGCATGTGCAACCATGGTCCATGAAGACAAATATCATGAAACTCAATCATCAAAATCAATCATGCGAATAAATCGCCCAAAATACGCAAAATCAAGTATGGCGGAATAGTCCCGCTCAAGCACATCCTCCAAGAATCTCTGGCCAACTGTCGTGGTCACTCATAGCATATCTCGTTGACGATCCTGAAATCTGGCCTGCTGGTGTGCGTAACATGACCACTCCTGGGTCCGAGTCTTCTCGTAATTTATTCCAGAAAAGTCCTGTCGAGGTCTATCCCAAATCTCGTCTCTGCCGAACTGTCCGGAAGTCATCGTCCTTTACTATATCTGCGTCTTGCTCTGGAACGACTGCATTCTCATCGCGACTCCTCTGGAAGGTATATCCAAGCATAATGTCTCGTCATGCGTATCGCGTCTCTGATTTCGGCGGAGTGGAACGCCGTCTTATCCAGATCTTGTACGGACCTCTTTACTCCACTTTCTCTAATGTCGACTGCTTCGGACTCGTCTCATCGTGGCTACATAGACTGAGCTCCAACGGCTATCCCCATATCGGGAGTCTCCCAAGAAATGCATCTCACCACCTAGCATCCGAATTAAGTCGAGCCATCCGATCGAGTCGTCAAAACCTCATAATCCTCCAAGAGCTCAACCTCTTGGGCACAGTTTAATAGTATCGAGTACATACCACAGCATCGGTGGTCCAGCCGTAGAAGGGCAAACCCAAGCCTCACTAATGGTGCCGTAGAACTGCCGCAAACCCGAAGGTTCAAAGGCTTTCACACGGTCATTAAGTCGAGTTAGGGTTTCATTCTTCTAGAGGGACCATAGAATTGCCTGCATGTCTTTCCGACTACTTTAAACTTGGAATAATAGGTTTCTGACATTCGATCGTCTCTGTCGACTCCCAACGTCTCCGCGTGAAGTCGTCTCTAGCTGGAATCAATCTATATAATGACCTCGCATCGGGGTAGGCGAACGATCCACATGTCCTAGTCATTCATCCTCGATGACTAGCGACCTTCTATCATCTCTTAGTACAACTCGTTCGGCACTAACTCCAGCATCTGGGGCAATATCTCGTCGTTCGCAGCAATAACTGGCTCTCTCGTCTGTACGCTGAACAGTGCCTCGACCATCATGAATAAGCAACACACCAACGGTCATCAAAATCTGGCTGGCCTCTATCATTGGCTCAATCCTCTAGTGTCGATCAGCACATCCGAGTAACCTCATAAAGGCGATCCGCTAAACTTTCGTGGCGCGGAAACACAGTAAAAAGACACATCTCTGCAATCGTGTGTCGCCAGAATTTCGCCCTGGTCAGTCCTCGTTCGTGACGAGCTCGTGCTGACTGCAACTCTAGCTGTAGCTCTTCCTGTCCCTACTCGTGGCAGCAAACCATAACTGGTACTGATGAGGCTAGATCGGAATGAATATACTACTGAGCAAAGAAGTGTACATCCTAAGGCTTCTTAAGTGGAGTAGCGTATCGTAAATATGCCGCGGAACATACCTACGGTACGTCACTCTACTTTAGTCACCTATTCCATCAACCAAGGGTCATCCTACGCTCCGAAGGTAAAACCTAACGCTCTGATACCAACTTTGTCACGACCCGAAAGTACGGAACATGACCGGCACGTAAACTACGAACGTCTCGAGGCGTACGTAATCTAAGTAAACCGAAAACCTAGAAATGCAAACCAAGAAAAGTAGTAGAGTGAAGGAAAACCAATTTAAACAAGTAGTTTTAATACATAAGCTGAATTATGCGGTAAAAAAAACATCAATATTTCCCGAAAATTTCGGCAGAGTCTCCTTTGTAAATACTGGCTCCCAAATGGGATACAACAAGAATAGTATACGAAATCAATAAAAGGCATCCCCAAGCGGGAGCTAGCTCTTCGTCAATCGACGGTCAAAACCATACAAGCAATAAAATATACAACGCCAACGGCGAGGATCAAAAACTCAAATCCACAATAAAACCACAGAAATAAAACGCGCGACTCTAAGGTCGAAAGAATAACATCACTGGTCTCTATCTCAAAAATAAACACATGTTTGGTTAATGGAACCTCTAGATACAGCAGAATAATAATATAGAAGATATACAATGGGGGTACGATACAAGTAAACCCACCTACTAGCAAATCACCCGAAGGAAACTATGCCCGCAAGCCGTAATGAAACCTGTACGGCAAACCTGCAAGAAACTGGGGCACAACGGGGGTGAGTTGCCAACTCGTGAATAGAAAAATATCTACGCACAGAAATCGCATAAATAACGCAACCTAGGTCAATGATCATAATATATCCTCAAATATATGAATAGCATGCAGCCTATAACAATGGCTAGGGTAATGTCTAACCCGAGTGTGATCTCATGTGCCCGTGTCAGTGCCTCATGTAGCAATATATCATATGAATGAGGTATGAATGCATGAAAACAGAATACAGGTAAATGAAGAAACTGTTTTCATAAACTAGTGAGATTTCCTTTGTATTTTTAAAATGAGGTATCATAAATGAAATCAGCATCAACAGTGTCTAGCATCGACACAAAACATGAATCTCAATGTCTCAAAACCTCAGGCTCCGGCTATCCGGACTGGCCTGTATCATCAAATCTCAGTACCTCAATATCTAGAAATCTCAATGTCTCAATCTCAATATCTAGGACGCCGTCAGTCCAGACCGGCCCCTACCATCCATCTCAAGACCACGACGGTATCCTCCGGATATCCGACGCGTCGGGTAAAATCACCGGTAGGTAGTCTCCCCCTGCCAGGCTCATCGTCATCACCACGAGCTTCTTACCCCGGGGTACCTTACCGGGTCCACCATGTACCCGAAACGGATCATCCAACTCCTCGAATCGGGTCTCGAAATCCATCAGCAAACTCATGGTGGACGACTCATACTGTTAGTTGTATGTATGCCCTAGAGGCCAGTATTGTACAGATGATGTATATTATATTAGATGCTTGGACATATATAGAGATGACTTTCTTGCTCGATATGATAGTATGCTATCTGGTTACTCTTTATCTTAACATATACACTTGTCTCTTTAAACTGTCTTATAGTTACATGTTGGTAAAGCCCTTAGGATGTGTACTTGACTACCTGGACTATGATGCAGATCATACTAGTGGGGACATGGTAGTCCATAAGTACATCCTTCAAGGTCCCTAGTCGTGGGTGTATCGAGACAGGGCATCGATATACCAGAGTAGACTAGCGTATACGCTTCTCGACCCATGAGATGGGCGATGGATGATACCATATCCATTGGTGTTTGACATCAGAGATGGTGTACGGGTGCTCAGTGGAGACTGGGTACACTGGACGGACTCGCCGAGAACTCCCAGATGGTATTATACCTCACGTCAGATGGCAGTTCTCAGGTGACACTTGTGCAGGTTAGTCTGTAGACCCGAGATCGTCATAGAGTCTTGTGTGATTCCCACTGTGCTTTGATCTCCACCTTACCACATCCATGAGGGCGTGCAAAACGGTGGTCTTTGGGTACAGTCCCGAGTCACATGGAGGCAATGAGCGATAGGAGGGGTTTCGTCTCTCCCGGTATTGGGGGTTGATGTTGCGCTGTGCTCGATTGGCCGTAACAGGGAAGTCCCTGGCCAGGGCTGATCAGAGATTTGCTGGTAAGTGTTACCAGTAGTTTCTCGACCCGTTATGAGCCTCATATCGGTACGACTTATCGGTTATTGGGGTCTGACGTTTACCACCCCTAGACTTGATATGCGACATATCAGACGAACAGACCGGACTGTACGGTAAGTGTTACTGGTTGGATTCACAGGAGTGTGAGCGGGCTAGCTCGTCGATCTTCTGATCGCTCAATACCCGGGTGGCCGTTACGTTTAGCAGACCGCTTGCGGCTTGTGGGTGCTTGATATGATCATCATCTGCTACCGGCGTATTGACGAGTCTTTAGAGTCCTACACAGAGGTTTCCTGGCTCAAGCGAAACGAAATAGGAGCGCATATGAGATATGTGCGGGACCGAGAATAATGCGTGTATGTGATACCGTATTTGATTCTCGCGATTAATGTTTCGATTGGTTGTATGTGATATAACCTAGTTATCGAATCGAAGATCGATTCGATAAGCCGATACATTGAATACTAGTCGGTCATGTGCGACATGACCGGATCATTGAATCAAGTGTTGATTTAATGATTTAATATATAATTATATATTTGATATATTACTTTACATTAACTAGTGTTGGTTCACTTTAAACGGATTTTTCTCACTTTATGCACATTGTATATGTGATATGCTTTTGTGCACATTTTTGTATCATGTTTGATGATACTTGATCATTTGGTTAAATGTGTAGAATTAAACCATGGTTAATTTGATAATTAGGGTTTTACATATTCATTTATTTATTTATTTATTTGTTCATTTATTTATTTGGAAATGATTTAAAGAGAATGGTGGCTTTCTTTTGTCATTAGTTGAAGCTTCATGAAGCCTTGACTTTTGCAACCATTCTTGTCCTCATGCTTAACCCTAACTCTCCAAATGACCATGGTTTATTCTCTACACTTAACCCTAGTTAGATTATGATAAGTATGAATTTTTCTTTTCATTTTAAATAACTTATCATAAACTAGCTTCATCTTCTCCTTCTTCTTCAAGATAGAAACCTTGATGCCATCAATGGCAACTTGAGTTCTAGTGAGAGAAATCCAATTCTAAAGTGAACCCACCTCCTATTTCTTCACCCTCTACCTCTTGCCAAGTTGTTTTGGGTGTTTTCTTCACAAGTTTCACAACTTTGTGAAGTCGGAGCTTGAACTTGTGATGCCTCGACGTAGATCGTCTTTGACACGAAGCCGACGACCTAGCTCGCCCGTTTCTCCGATGAAGCCGACAATTGAGTTCGGGATTCATGATGGACAGCGAGAGGACACCCACGTGGAGCTAAGGAAGTGGAGAACCGGATCTACAAAGGTTGTAGCATCTAACTTTTAGTTAAGTAGATAACTAGATTATCTTTTCGCCTAAACTTCTAGTCAACGATCCATATTAGGGTTCCTCGGCACCCATAATTTTTGAAATTGGCATGGTTTATGCCTTGTGAGACTTCATTAGAGTGTCTAGGAACCCTACAGTGGTATCAGAGCCTAGCTAGAGCCTTAGGCGAAGTCTAGACGGAGTTTGAAGTCCGATCGAACCCGTAACCGCATTTTTCCACGCTCTCTGGACTTTTTCTAAAAACTGGGATTTTTCCAAATTAAAAATACGCAGAAAACTCAGCAAGAAATTCTAAGAATTACGGCACAAAATTCAAGTCATGAACAGTGCAACCTGCGGCGGAACCGCGGCATAAGCCTCCTTAGGCGGCGGTTCCGCGGCAGGATGATGACGTCAGCACTTCTACTTTGCGCAGTAATTAATTATTTCAGAAGCTGAGTTTTATGGGTATTTTTAATATTTATTCCAGAGTTTTATTTTTTGGGGTGTTTTGGGGTTTTGATGTTTCGACCGGATTATCAAATTTCGTCTTTGTGTTTTTCTGGATGACTTTAGAATATGTTAAAAAGTTCGACCGGATATAAATACCCAACTTTTCCCCTGTCGGGAAATTTCCAAGTGTTGGATTTTTCCGTAGTTTAACGACGTTCTAAGTAGTGCAAGTAACGCGATGGACCCTCTAGAAGACAACAAACCTTAACTCGATTATGTGACCGTCTTGAACTGCCCTTTGAACCTTCGGGTTTGGGGCAGTACGGCGTGCCACATGTGAGGCGTTGGCTTGACCCTTCTACGGCTGGACCGTTGGTACTGAGGCACGAACTGAATGTTGTTAGACTTATTTCATGTGTTGAGCTGTATCGGGAAAACTTGGGTATTCGACTGTTCGATCGGAAAGTTTAACATTTTCTGTTTATCTGGAATGTGATACAATAATTGGAATTCACAAACAGTTATGAGATAACTGAATGAATGTTATAAATCTAGCAATTTAGTCCCACATGATATTGAAAAGAGTTTTCGATAATGAGACTAAAATGCGGGGTTTATAACTGTCAGGCATGTGATGTCTAAGTATTTCATTTGATTAGGCATGTGATGTCTAAAGAGGTTGTGGATTCCAACTGTTGTAGTTTTACACCTTTTTTTTTCTATGACCGTAAGTGTAATATGTGATATCGCCGGTTTCGTTGCTATATGTCAACGACAATTGGGATGCGCATATTTACTTACGTTGATGACATGTGATGTTATGTGTTGCTGGATATGTTATATTGGATTGTCGTGTTTGAATAGCCGGGGGTTTTTATGTGAGATGAGTGTTTTTTCATTTTCATTCATGTAAAAACTTGTATGTAATATTCTTTTATTTGGGGCACTTCCAGGTTGCGGAAGTTGTCACCTTTTGTATATTATTTACTTTTCCGCATTAGGATAGACCTAAGGAGGGGAGCACAAGTAACCGGGTTCTGGGGTCCAGTGGGAGACCAACTCGAGGAGTCGAGTCCGGGTCTCCTAACCCTAGAATTGGCAGGGTTGCTTGCCGCTCTCGTAGGGGTCTAGGAGTGTGGGATTGGCTATTCATCACGACCGTGGAATCCGTGTTTTATACTGGCTCGTATTGAAAACACGGACGTCCTAGTATATCCAATATTTCATATGTTTCTTCTGCTGCGATATCTGTGATGTGATCATGTGATGTTCTGTGATAGATACTATATATAGTATATATGATATATTATATAGACGTTACTTATGTTTTGCACCCGCACTAGCCCTGCCCTGCTCTGTCGTTAGTTACCTAACCTAACGGTGCACGAGGGGACATCGAGGATAATGCGGATGGCATAAGTGTACGTCGTATTTATCTGTGATGTTTAGGTATTTAAATGATGGGACTTCATTAATGTGATTAATGAAAGAAAAGAATCCTAAGATGTTGTAGAATCAAATTTTAAACAAAACAGGTAGCTACAGTTCTTGCTTTGCATAGCGGTATATATGATATACCCTGCACCTTATTCGATGAGGAAAGGACCGAGATCCCTTCACCGGGAGTGACTCCTTTAGCGATAACTGGCAGATGCTACACACTCGGTTTATTTTTGATTGCTTCTATAGTTTCTGCTTTGCACAGCGATATATATGATATATCCCGCACCTCATTCGACGAGGAAAGGGCAGACGATCCCTTCACCGGGAGTGACCCCTTTAGCAAAACTAGAAAAGCCTCAAAATCACTCCATTTCAAAACTTCATTTGATTCTACAACGATATCAAGTTCATTACGCAATAGGTTTTCAGAAAAACCTGTCGTAGCCCTCCGTCATTTCAGATAAGTACTAGTTAGTATTCGTGCTGCGGTTGTTTGGCATGCGTCAAGGCGTAGTGTACGGTAGCTAACTAGTGCTTATCTGCTAGCATACGATACGATTGGATTAGGGTATTCGCACGGCGTTGTTTGGCATGCGTCAAGGGTCGTGCGGGTGGGTTTAATTCAATCAAGAAATGTACGGGTTGAACTTGACTAGCGGACTATGAGTTGTTTGGCATGCGTCAAGGTCATAGCACGCTAGGGGCAAAATATTATTGGGAATTTCAAGTGTTGAAATTTGCAATGAGATTGCATACATTCTATGAGATAGTTGGATCCCGATACCCACTGCGAGTAAGAGTTACTCCTGGGAGAGTTTTACACATTACAATTAGCCGATCAAGTAGGTGTCTAGAAAGGTGTTAACGAGGTTACGCCTCTGGGAAAATGAGGTTTACATTAATTAGGTTCGTGCGAAAGCACGGGGGACCTCCCTCAAAGTACCGACACTGGCCTGGCTGAAAGATTGGCGAACTTGTAGTGTGTAATTAATCCCGGCTAGTCTTTCCTTTTAGGGTTTGAAGGAAGATTTGATAAAAAGCAGTGGGAGCCATCCTGATTAGATAAGATAATAACCAATCTGATCCTGCACGAGCATACACTAAAGTGTTTTCTTCTCTCTCTCCAGGTAGCGACCATTTCATGCCCTAATAAAGATAATAATATGGATGTATTGACCAAGCCCGCATGTTATACTGTGCTGGGGAACGTTGGTTCCGTTCTTTCCTATAAGAGTTATAGAACTGAACAGGATATAGGGGAATACCAGGATTCCCATGCCACCCGAATGAAGAAAGTACATGATGATGCATTTTCTTCGGGTGTGTTCGTTACAGAGAACTGTTTCTCCATTTGCTCTACGTCCTGGGTATTAGATACCGGGTCGGGATCCCATATATGTAATCAGTTACAGGGGCTTAGGAAAGGTAGAGAACTTGGAGAAGGTGATAAAGACATTGTTAGTGTATATGCCCTAGAGGCCATTACTGTATCATACTAGTTTGTATATTACTTAATGGATGCTTGGGATATTCACCTTGTATATACAATCTTGCTCAAAATAGTAGTATGCTACTTGGTTTGTTTCTACTTCAATGTGTACTTGTGTTTATTTCAGTATATCACTTATACGCATTAGTGGAGCCCTTAGGATCTTTGCTTGATTACCAGCGTTGTGATGGCAGTCACACTAGTGGGGGCTGGGTAATCTATAAGCACATCCTTATTCAGGTCCCTGGTCGCAGGACTATCGAGACAGGGCATCGATACTCCGGAGTAGACCAGCGCATGCGCTTCTCATCCCAGTGTGGGAGACGGTCTGTCCCACAGCCGTCAGTACGTCGTACTTGAGATAGTATGCGGGTGCTCGTTAGGTTACGGGTATACTGGACAGGACTCGTCGGGAACTGACTAGTTGGTATTATACCTATCGTCAGTTATCAGTTCCTAGGTGACATGAGTACAGCTTAGTCCGCTGACTTGACACTGTCACTTCGCTTCGGGTGTGTTCCCACTGTACTTTGATCACTACCCTACCACGGCTCAAAGGAGTCGTGCAAACAGGTGGTAGTTGGGTGCAGTCCCGAAGCACTTGGAGGCAGTGACGGTTAGACAGGATTCGTCTCTCCCGGTATTGGGGGTTGACATCGCGCTGTGTCTAGGAGAGCCATTACACGAGTAGTCCCTGGCCAGGGCAAACGAGATATACTGGTAGGTTTCCAGTGTTATCTCAGGGTGTATTGGGCTTCACTCCGGCACGACTTGTACCGCTATTGGGGGACTGACGTTTACCGCCCCCTAGGCCCGCCATGCGATGTATCAGACGAACAGACCGGACTGTACGGAGAATGTCACGCTCAGGCTCAGTAGGAGTTCAGATGGGTTTCGCCTCGTCGGTCTTCTTGTCGGCATTACCTGGGGACCGTTACGCACAGCTAGTGCCGCTTGCGGTCTGTGGTTAAACCCACTGCCAGCGTAGTGTCGAGTCTTTAGAGTCCCACACAGAAAGCTTTTCGCCTTTAGGCAAAAGAGTAGAGGTCGCATGGTATTGCGACAGGTCGCATGGTTTTGCGACAGGGTTCGGTCACATCCGTGCACTTGTGCACGTACAGTGTCCGGACAGTTTACACTAGCGGGCTTTGGTTTAAGCCAGATCCTAGTGTACCTTATGGGATTGGATTTATCCAGTTTGCATTCGTGTTCCTCGGAACGCGGATGCGGGTGTGTATGCACAGTTGACAGGGAGGCAGAGGCAGCGGATTCTCATTAGGGTTGTTGACAGTTGACCGTTGACTTTTTGACTTTATGCTCAACCCTAATGAGAATATGATATGTGATTAACTATTATATTAATTAAGTATTATGGTGATATGGTTGTTGACTTGTTGACTTTTGTTGACTTGTTGACTTTGGTGACTTGTTGACTTTTGTTGACTTGTTGACCGGTTGACTAGGCTTGACTAGTTGACCATCATGATAACCATGGTTATCATTTCATGCCAAAGACTTTTTCTTGCTTGTTCATTTGAGTAAAATGAGTGCATGACATGATAAGGTTATGGTTACTTCAACCATCACATAAGACTTTTGTTGATATGATGAGTTATCATTGCTTTGGATTATGAGAGGGTGAGAGACAAAATACTTGCTCATGCTTTCTTGCTCATTCTCTCTCTTGTTCTTGAGCTCTCCTCTTGCTCTCACCCTCAACCTCTTGCTCCCTCTCTTGATCTATGGTTCTCTTGTCTCATGAGTTGAGAATCAAGAACCATAGATAAAATCCCATTCTAAATCATCTCTACTCATTCTAGTTCACTAGGTTTAGCAAACCAAGTGAACTAGTTTCTTCAAAGAACGAAGAAGGAGCTAAAGGTTGGAGCTTTCAAGTGGATCTATCTTCGGCGTACGGAGACAACGAGAAGGAGCCATCGTGTAAGTGCACGGCGGCGCCCCGGCCGTCAATCCGACGCCGGAATGCGGAAGCGGTGAATAACTTAAATTTTGCGGACTTAGCAAACCGGCACCACCGCGCACTTTAACCGGATCGAACCATTAACTAGTCTAAGCTATCTACAAGAATGGGAGAAGAGATATACCGACGATCCAAGTCCTCCGGTCTTCATCTCCACTCCGATCTCCTCGCGGGATCTCCGTCCGTCTCCTCCTCGTCGGAAAGGGCACCACGAAGCCGGGTACTTTTACGGGCTCCCGCCTCTATACCGAGGCAACTCGCGCATGAAGCCGGCAACTCGACATGCCCAAGGCTCGCTGTAGGATGTGTAGGGTTTATGTCTCATTGGGGTTTTGGTTGCCTTTTGAAGATGGAGGAATGAAGGTATGAAAAATGGTGCTTTCATTTTTCTTTGCATGAAAAGAGATCAAGAATGAAAAACACTCTCAAGGATGAAGCTCTCTCCTTCTCTTTTCTTCTTCTCACTCAACCATGAAAAAACTTATGAACTTAGAAAATGGAGGAGGAAAGAATATGAAGCAATAAGGGAGGTGAGTGTAGGAGATGAGAAGAGGTGACCACATCAAGGGACAAAGAAACATACAACCATGCCTTTCACTATTAAACCCATACCCTCACTTTATCACAATCAAATCTCATAAAGCAAAAGCATGGTTGAAAAGAAAATGATAGCTATCATAATCAAACATTTACAAGAAACCCCCTCCACAAATGTTATTTGCACAATTGCAAATAACCCCCTCCATCGGAAAAGTCCGGCCGGGAAAGAACAAAGGAAAACCGGCCGGAACGGAATGCAAACTGGCAACTCCAGAAAACTGGTCCTGTAATAAACTACAGGAAAACCCCAATACTGTGCATACACACCCGCATCTGTATTCCGTCCGGATACAAATGCAATGAGACAAAATCTACACTGTACTAAACTAGGACCGGCTTAAACCAAAGCCGGCTAGTAATATCCGTTCGATCCTGATCCGTGCAATACCGCACGTATCTGATCGAACCCTGCCATATACCTATACGGCTACTAGTACAAACCGTCCGATCCTGATCCGTGCAATACCGCACGTATCTGATCGGACCCTGCCATATCTCCATACGGCCTCTATACCGTTTCGCCCGAAACTTGAGTAACTGAAAGTGTGGTGGACTCTAAAGACTCGTCAATACTATGGTTGTGGATTTAACCACTAGCACGTCAGAGGTATAAGCCAATACGTAACGGGCCACCAGCTATTGACCAAAAGGGACGTCGATGAGCGAACTCATCCTGACACCCTACTGAGCCTGTCAGTGACAATATCCGTGCAGTCCGGTCCGTTCGTCTATGAGTATCGCATGGCGGGCCTAGGGGGTTGGTAAAAGTCAGACCCCCAAAAGCGGTACAAGTCGTGTCGGAGTGTAGCCCAGAACACCCTGAGATACTACTGGAATACCTACCAGTAAATCTCCTTGCCTTGGCCAAGGACTTTGTGTAATGGCTCTCCTAGACACAGCACGACCTCACCCCCAATACCGGGAGAGACGAACCCCTGAAGATACGCTCACTGCCTCCATGTGGCTCGGGACTGTACCCAACTAAAACCTGTTTGCACGACTCCTTTGAGCCGTGGTAGGGTAGTAATCAAAGTACAGTGGGAACTCACACGAGACAAATGACGATCCCCAGGTCGATGAACTAACCTGCACACATGTCACCAGGGAACTGCCATCTGACGTCTGGTATATGACCAACTAGCATGTTCCCGGCGAGTCCTGTCCGGTGTACTCATAACCCAATGAGCACCTGTATACATCTTAGGTGATCCAACTGACACCAGTGGCTTGTGAGACCAGCCACCGCCCCTCGTCGGGGTCTCGACTGTATACACTAGTCTACTAATGGAGTATCGATGCCCGGTCTCGAAACTCCCACGACTAGGGACCTTTTAAGGATATGCTTGTAGACCCCCAGCTCCCACTTTTATGATCGCCCTCATACTGCTGGTGGTCAAGCAAGAATCCTAGGGGCTCTATCAACGTGTAATAGCGACGTGTCATGTCACCTAAAGCAGTACACGATGATAAAGGTAAACCAGATAGCATACTATCATCTCGAGTAAGACTGTCCTACCGGGATAGGTCCTCCCTCAATCATTACAATCACGTACCTGTGACCTAATAATTGACTTTGAGGGCACTATCTCCAACAATCTCCCACTTGCACTCAAGGCTAATTATTGCGATGTCGCATACTCACAGCCCGTGTGATACCGAACATCCAACTCCTCTACTAGTCAGTCTCACAAAGCTCGTTTGCGGAACTATTGCGTTCGAGGAATAGCCTCAGTGAGTGGATCCGCTTAGTTGTTTCTTTCTATGTCTCTCTATATCTCAAGTTCGCGGAGAAAGCCATCTCCCGAAATGAGCAAAATCAGTCTTAGAATATGTCTGGATGTCTGATGGGACGTAGCTCATAAATGAACTCCAAATCCAAACTTCTTAGACTGTATTGACAACTGAACTTAATCAGTGTCCTGCGCGCCATGCCTCCCTCAGTATTGCCTTGGACCACCTGTCCAAAATACTGCCCCTCATCAGAAGGAAAAACTATAACTCTGACAACCTCCTTGTCGTCCATGTCACCTTGGAAGCCTGGAATGATAACCGTCTCCTGAATGAGGCTGTCGTTATCATATCCCTAGAACATCCACTTATGTTCTAAAACTGCTTCCGACTGTTTCTCCAGGATTGGATTAATGTCAACTTATTGCATCTAGTGCAAGAACAACATCTGGTGTGGTACTTGACATCTCATGATTGACTCACTTGCCTAAGCAAGTGATCTGCCAATCATGCACGTCCCTCTCCCCTTTAGTCTGTAAGACACCTTTAGAGAGGGTGACTCCATTACCTGCAGGTACACTACCGTGCCAGGAGTCGTCCATTCTAAATACTCTCAGAATGCTGTCTAAGTACCCAGATTGGGAAACCACCCAAATCTAGATCTAAAACCATAGATCTAGTAACCAGTATGTCAGATATAAAATCCATTTCCTTTGTGGAGAAACCACTGTGTGACGACCAAAGTATAACCGATTGTAGTATAGGAGTTTCTTTTCCTATTCTGTGTATGTCATCCAGATACCAGGACATCACACCCTACTACCTTCTCAACAGATCCATCCCCTATTCTGATGAAGTCAAACTCATGACTGTCACGTCAGAAATAGATGATCTATCTCCGCTACATCTGCTCTAGTCTATAAATAGACATAAGCAACCTATCCACCAATGCTTCCGCTGCTCCCACTGACTACGACAACCCTCTGGCAGAGTCATATAGACGTACACTTCTAAAACTAGTTTAGAACGACGCTATACTCATCCTCCTGCCGGGTCTCGTAGCCTGGAACAACAGCAATGGTATTTGTGGGTAAGCAAGAACTTCCCTGTCACCGTCCTTGAGGCTACCGTATTAGTACCTCTCGGGTGCCTGAAGTTACCCACCTTATCTGCGGAGTGGCCAATGGAATGTCAATCCAGATTGAATCTTTAGGTTCCTTATCAAATCTTCAGTAATCGTTTGTGGTTCTGGAATCACTTCCAGTTCTACCATACTCCCACTACTGTTTTCTGAAAAAATCCATTTTTAATAAAACTGTGGCGAGTCTAGAACAATATTGCTATTGTTCATCCAGATGGTAGAAAGTCAACCCTCGTCATAGCCTGGGTCAACCCACAAACAGCCATTACAGAAACGTGCCTTGAGTTGTCTAGTGTCTGGTTTTAATCATAAGCCGGACAACTCCCCGTACCTTAACATCGTTAAGATATGAACTGTTCTATATCCAATATAGAAACAGAGGCACTGATTTAATTGAACCAGATTCAAATCATGCAGCTGTCCCCAGCACATGTCAACTAAATGGAAGGAGGCCGATCAGCGTTACTCAACTTAGGAATGCTTCCAATTATGAGTAACCTGAAAGAGAAGCAAGTTCTCTTAATCACTACTATCAACTGAATACCATACACAAGTATCTACATCTTCGATCACCTTGAAGAATCCCGATACTTGCTACACCTGGTTCTCTACTCTATTCAAATACCTATAACTCCTCAAAACTTAGACCTTGTGTTTCTACGAAACACATGTCTAAGAACTAGAGAAGTTAAAAGTAAACAGAATATAGTATGAGGACCAACCCCTCTGTCCTTATGGACACTGGACAACATACAATACTCTGTATAAGTCCGCTGAGTCTAACAACTCTTTCACTGTGTGTCGTAGGTTGAAAACTGTACTTATGGTTAAGAAGAATTACACCGTTGTTTAATGCTCCTTACCTAACCATCCACTGATATAGGTAAATGTCGTAGACATAATTTCAAAAAGATATATCTCACTCTATGAAAATAGACGTACAGATATATCAATTTGAAATTGGTGCATAACAGCGGATATTCAAAACCAAATATTTGCCGACCGGCAAACAACCCAGGTGACTTCCTCAAATATCACCGATTACAACGAATCCCGATATAATGAGGATGATCACCTAATTCCCAATAACTTACTCCCACTCATCATCTGTAAAACCATACAGATATGAGAATCAAACCTGGTAAATACATACCCTGGAGCAAGTGTCTAATCGGGAAATCAGTTTCCTTTAACAGTACATAGTGAGACTGAAACATTGAAATGTTTCGATGGGGTATCCTGGTATTCCTAGTAATGCCTCTTCCAGATTCACGACTGTAACCGTATAGTTCTTTGCCACCTCTCCAAATCCCTTCATATGTCTTTAGTCTTTACCTTCTGCACACCCTTTTAGGCCAAATGGTTTTCTTCCTTCCCTACCGTTCGGCACCAGCCTATGGTTTGGAAGAAGACTATCCAATAAGCATAATGGGTGTACTGTCCCAATCCTAGGAACACTCGCAATGCGAGAGAAGGTGAGGATAAAAGACAACCGAATGAACTTAATTCCTATTTCTCCTGAACCAGAATCCATCCCCGAACTGGAACAAGTTCCTTTCGAGTTCGTATATAACCATACGATGGAGTATCCAAATAAACTGTGGATCTTCGTAGTGATACGGAGTGTCCTGGAGAAATACAAAGGTGATGTGGGAGTGGTAACGAAATATTTGGTTTGGTCGTGAATATCTGTTGCAATTTACTTTGCCCTCTTACTAATCCCTTGCTTTGTCTGAACTTAATACCTTCTGCACACCATCGTTATGCTAATTGGTTTTCTTCCTTCCCTACCGGTCGGCACCAGCCTAAGGTTTGGAAGAAGACAATCCAATTTGCGTAACAGGTGTACTACCCCTAAACCAAGGAGTACTCATAACCTGAGAGAGGGTAAAAGGAAAAGACAACTGAATAATCCTATCCGTTTTCTCCAGAACCGGAAACCATCCTCGAATAAATTCTTTCGAGTTCGTATCTAACCATACGATGGTTTTGTCCAATGGAAGTGGACGTTCGTAGTAATACGGGGTGTCCTGGAGAAAAGGGTAAAAGTAGGAGTGGCAATGAGGTTTGCAACTCTGACAATCCAAAAGCCAGTGTTAAGTAGGTTCGGTCAACTTGGTCACTGAGTCATAGTCTTGGGGTCGGGTCAATGGTCGCTGCCAGAGAGAGAGAGAAAAGAAACACTCAGCGTGCACTCTAACCTAGATCAGAATGGTTACCAATTTATCTAATCTGGAATCCTCCCACTGTACCTCAAATTCTCCTCCAAACCTGAAAGAAGAATTAGTCGGGGTCACCCGAGGAGTAAACCAACTCATCAGTGGGAATCGGGATCCAACTCTCATCGCATGACAACGTGACGGAATCCGCTCACGGTATCACACTCCAGAAGGTATGCGCATATCTGGCAAGTTTCAGTACTTTTGAAACTCCCGATGTGATTTCTGCCCCATGCTCTTATGACCTTGACTTTGGCCAACATATCATAAGTCACATGTCAAGTTCTGCCCGTCATTCTCCAGGTTAATTTGAATCCACCCGTACATACCCTTGACTTTGGCCAAAATGGCAGCACGACTGTCCCAAACCAACGCATCTATCTATGCTGCATATGAATACCCCAATAGCTACCAATCACTGTGCCTTGACTTTGGCCAACATACACAGCTTGAATACTATTGACCACCCATATGAAACGACGGAGGGCTACGAATGGTTTCTGGCGAAAACCTTTAACGTAATGAACTTGATATCGTTGAAGGAACGGATAGCTTTTTAGAAAATATAGTGACGAAAACCTTTACTAAAGAGGTCACTCCCGGTGAAGGGATCTCGGCTCTTTCCCCGTAGAATGAGGTGCAGGATATTCCAACTGAATACCGCGATGCAAAGCAAAAGTAATCGGCTATAGTGAAGTTAATGCCCTGACGCAAACTTCTGTCCAAGGGGTCACTCCCGGTGAAGGGATCTCGGCCCTTGCCTCGTCGACTGAGGAGCAGGATATTCTAACTGAATACCACGATGCAAAACAAAAGTGAACGTCCTTGCAATAATAGCTTTTTCAAAAGTGTTCCAACAACATCAGATTAGGTTTGTTTTTAACTTGCATTGATCCGAATCAATGCAGTCCCATCAATTGATCACACCAAAAAGAACGAAAATATACTGATGTACGTATATGCCATCCGCATTCGCCACTGGGTCCCGTCATTACCCGTTAGGTTAGCTAACTAACGACAGAGCGGGGACTGGACTAGCGCGGATGTAAAACATATACAACATCTACTAATATATATACCAATATATTATATTTCGCTCAAGGCGTGAATAAAATGCGACATCACAGAAATGTACAGCATCACAGAACAATACAGATATCTGGGATCCCCGGGTTTCACAGAGCCACTACTGAAACCCGACGTTCCCCTGGTCGTGTGGATAGCCTGTGCAATGAGAATCCTAGACCCCTACGGGCGCGGCAAGTCACCCGCCAAAACCTGAAGCGAGGCAGCCCCCTTCAGCACCGTGAATGGACCACCCAGCACTTCACGGAATCCGGTAACTTGGGCACCCCTCCTGGGTCAACCTGTACCCCCTACGAGTGCGGCGGATAGCCAGCCAATCCTGGAGTGAAGCCCCTTCCGTCCCAATGCCATGAGATGCGGGCTTGTTGTCTTCTAGAACCCGGCTATCCGTGCACCCCACCGCGGGGCAATCCTAGTACAGAAAGTAAAATATACATACAACGGGTACATCGACCGCAACCAGGTCGTGCCCCAAAAGAATAATACAAACAGGCAGTGACGGCAGTCCACATGTCGGACGCTCGCCCCGCAATATCAAATGTACATAATACAACAGCACAGTACTAGCATTGCATCCAGGCTATCCCCCACGACCGATCCGCAACATCACAGCAAATACATAGAACATCAACGTGAAAATCACGTTCGCAAATCCGTCTAACCGGGCTATAGCAGTTAGACCGGATTTACCGATCGAGTGACATTCACGGTCGCAGATATAATGTAAATACTGTGAAAAATGTGTTTAAAAAATTTCCGATTGATCAAACAATTAACAAGTGGGCCCCAAAGAAAACTGTAGCACTCACAGAAACAATTGGCCCAACTTTAATATTCCAAAACCCATATTTTAAGCCCAGAAGGCCTCTGTAAAAAATTGGTGAAGTGATGTGAATAGTGCGCGGCGGAAGGGCCGCACAAATGGGCTTTTCGCGGCGGTTCCGCGCTCGAACTTTGGAGTTACTTCCTCAAATTTTTACAGAACTCTTAGATTTTCTAGTACATCAATATTTTACAACCTGAAAAATTTTTCGAGACCAAAAATTTTCAACAGAAACTGATGCGAACTAAAATGCAGTTTTGGAACTTTTTGATCGATCGGAAATGCAAACACATTACACAAAGCTAGACTAAGTTAATGGCGAGGCTCTGATACCACTGTAAGTGCACGGCGGCGCCCCGGCCGTCAATCCGACGCCGGAATGCGGAAGCGGTGAATAACTTAAATTTTGCGGACTTAGCAAACCGGCACCACCGCGCACTTTAACCGGATCGAACCATTAACTAGTCTAAGCTATCTACAAGAATGGGAGAAGAGATATACCGACGATCCAAGTCCTCCGGTCTTCATCTCCACTCCGATCTCCTCGCGGGATCTCCGTCCGTCTCCTCCTCGTCGGAAAGGGCACCACGAAGCCGGGTACTTTTACGGGCTCCCGCCTCTATACCGAGGCAACTCGCGCATGAAGCCGGCAACTCGACATGCCCAAGGCTCGCTGTAGGATGTGTAGGGTTTATGTCTCATTGGGGTTTTGGTTGCCTTTTGAAGATGGAGGAATGAAGGTATGAAAAATGGTGCTTTCATTTTTCTTTGCATGAAAAGAGATCAAGAATGAAAAACACTCTCAAGGATGAAGCTCTCTCCTTCTCTTTTCTTCTTCTCACTCAACCATGAAAAAACTTATGAACTTAGAAAATGGAGGAGGAAAGAATATGAAGCAATAAGGGAGGTGAGTGTAGGAGATGAGAAGAGGTGACCACATCAAGGGACAAAGAAACATACAACCATGCCTTTCACTATTAAACCCATACCCTCACTTTATCACAATCAAATCTCATAAAGCAAAAGCATGGTTGAAAAGAAAATGATAGCTATCATAATCAAACATTTACAAGAAACCCCCTCCACAAATGTTATTTGCACAATTGCAAATAACCCCCTCCATCGGAAAAGTCCGGCCGGGAAAGAACAAAGGAAAACCGGCCGGAACGGAATGCAAACTGGCAACTCCAGAAAACTGGTCCTGTAATAAACTACAGGAAAACCCCAATACTGTGCATACACACCCGCATCTGTATTCCGTCCGGATACAAATGCAATGAGACAAAATCTACACTGTACTAAACTAGGACCGGCTTAAACCAAAGCCGGCTAGTAATATCCGTTCGATCCTGATCCGTGCAATACCGCACGTATCTGATCGAACCCTGCCATATACCTATACGGCTACTAGTACAAACCGTCCGATCCTGATCCGTGCAATACCGCACGTATCTGATCGGACCCTGCCATATCTCCATACGGCCTCTATACCGTTTCGCCCGAAACTTGAGTAACTGAAAGTGTGGTGGACTCTAAAGACTCGTCAATACTATGGCTGTGGATTTAACCACTAGCACGTCAGAGGTATAAGCCAATACGTAACGGGCCACCAGCTATTGACCAAAAGGGACGTCGATGAGCGAACTCATCCTGACACCCTACTGAGCCTGTCAGTGACAATATCCGTGCAGTCCGGTCCGTTCGTCTATGAGTATCGCATGGCGGGCCTAGGGGGTTGGTAAAAGTCAGACCCCCAAAAGCGGTACAAGTCGTGTCGGAGTGTAGCCCAGAACACCCTGAGATACTACTGGAATACCTACCAGTAAATCTCCTTGCCTTGGCCAAGGACTTTGTGTAATGGCTCTCCTAGACACAGCACGACCTCACCCCCAATACCGGGAGAGACGAACCCCTGAAGATACGCTCACTGCCTCCATGTGGCTCGGGACTGTACCCAACTAAAACCTGTTTGCACGACTCCTTTGAGCCGTGGTAGGGTAGTAATCAAAGTACAGTGGGAACTCACACGAGACAAATGACGATCCCCAGGTCGATGAACTAACCTGCACACATGTCACCAGGGAACTGCCATCTGACGTCTGGTATATGACCAACTAGCATGTTCCCGGCGAGTCCTGTCCGGTGTACTCATAACCCAATGAGCACCTGTATACATCTTAGGTGATCCAACTGACACCAGTGGCTTGTGAGACCAGCCACCGCCCCTCGTCGGGGTCTCGACTGTATACACTAGTCTACTAATGGAGTATCGATGCCCGGTCTCGAAACTCCCACGACTAGGGACCTTTTAAGGATATGCTTGTAGACCCCCAGCTCCCACTTATATGATCGCCCTCATACTGCTGGTGGTCAAGCAAGAATCCTAGGGGCTCTATCAACGTGTAATAGCGACGTGTCATGTCACCTAAAGCAGTACACGATGATAAAGGTAAACCAGATAGCATACTATCATTTCGAGTAAGACTGTCCTACCGGGATAGGTCCTCCCTCAATCATTACAATCACGTACCTGTGACCTAATAATTGACTTTGAGGGCACTATCTCCAACACATCGAACCACCATCGGAGCTTGAAGAGAAGGAGTTCAAGTTTAGGTATAACCATCTTCATCCGAGTAGCTAACTCTCTTTAGCATAGTTTGCTAGTTTTAGTTTAGACAACGATCCCGACCATAGTTTAGTCCATGTTGCCTCTTGCGATAAAAATTCGTTTTTTATACCGTTTCCGCCTCCCCGTAAGAACCGGGGGTCGCAATATGGACTTACAGTGGTATCAGAGCCTAACTAAACTTAAACTAGCTTGGTAGTGAAGTGTAACGAAGTTCGGAACCGGAAAAATCCAAAAACCAAACTTCACAAAAACTGAGTTTCTGTTGAAATTTTTTCTGCTCAAAATGAAAAACTTTACACTTGTAAATTCGGCTCAGGGTTTTGTGTGAACACCCAAGAAAAACGATACAGTGATTCGCCTAAAGTGCCGCGCTTCCGCCGCGTGATCCTTCTTAGCCGCCGCGGAACCGCCGCGACTTGGTGTCTTCTCTGCATCATTTTTCGTGCAGTGTGTTTGTGTGTTGGTTTTGGGATTTTTAAAATATATTATATGTGCCCAGATTGTCCAGAAAAGAAATTTCCTTTTGGGGTCCTATAATTCCGTATTTTTTCCGAACTTCACTGCACTTTGACTATGATGGTTATATCTGTGATGCTTGCATGTATTGAACGTCGGCTAATCGCTATAAGTCGATTAGTCGGGGTTATACATGATCTGTAATGTGCTGGAATGTGTATATGAATGTGTTGGACTGTCGCGGGTGAATAGCCGGGGTGGATGTGAGATGAGCTTTTGTTTTTCTTTCATTCATTGTAAATGTAAATTGATGTAATAATATTATTTGTTTGGCCGCACAACCGGGTCGGGGTTGTAGCCGTCATTGTATAATTCTTTTTACTGTTTTTGCTCCTAGGATAGACCCATGGAGGGGTGCACAAACTACCGAGTACTTGGCGGGTAGTTTGTCGCACCCGTAGGGGTCTTGGGTGGGGTATTTGGCTATTCACCGCGACCGTGTTATCCGCTTTTCGTTTCAGGCTCGAAAGGATTACGGATTGCTAGTATATCCAATGCATTCATCTGTGATCTGTAATGTCTATCATTGCTTACTATTTAGGCGTTGCTTATGTTTTACAGACGCGCTAGCCCAGCCCCCGCTCTGTCGTTAGTTAAGTAACCTAACGGGTAATGACGGGGCCCAGTGGCGAATGCGAATGGCATAAGCGTACGTCATATTTTGGTTGTTTTCTGCAATGGTAGGGTTAAATGATGGGATGCATTAAAAGTACTAATGCAAGAATATCACGCATTAAAAGAACTAATGCAAGATAATAAACCAAGTTAAAGTCGTTGGAACACTTTCGAAAAACCACTCGGTTCTTTTCAAAACAAACTTTTAAAATACGGAGTTTGAGCCACTCCATTTAAAAACTATCTCGTTCCATCGACCAAATCAAGTTCACTACGTTCACGGTTTTGCCAAAACCATCCGTAGCCCTCCATCATTTCAGTTAAATATTCGGTAGTATTCAAGCTATGTATTTTGACCTCACGCCAAGGCATAGTGATTGGTAGCTGCCGGATATTTATCTGTTGCATAGATAGAATGCGTTGGTTTGAGACAGTCGTACTGCCATTTTGGCCTACGTCAAGGGTATGTACGGGTGGATTCAAATTAACCTGGATAATGATGGGACGAACTTGACATGTGACTTATGACATTTTGACCTCACGCCAAGGTCATAAGAGCATGGGGCAAAAATCCACATCGGGAGTTTCATAAGTACTGAAACTTGCTAGATTTGCATACCATTTGGAGTGTGATGATTCTGGTAGGATTCCTTCAGTTTCGTCACGCGATGATATTTGGATCCCGATCCTACTGTGAGTATATGCTACTCCTCGGGAAATTTCTCACCTAACGATCAATGCTATAAACCTAGTAGGTGCCTAGAAAGGTGTTAGCGGGGCTACGCCCCCAGGGAAAAGAGGTTCTTTAATTAAGGAACTTCGCGAAAGCGTTGGAAAACCTCCCTCGAAGTACCGACACCGGCCTGGCTGAACGGTTGAGCAAGTATTGTACGGTGGGATTGATCCTGACTAATTCTTCCTTTATGGTTTGAGGAGGGATTCGAGAAACAGTGGGAGCCATCCTGTTTAGACAAACTAAAAACCACTCTAAACTTGCAAGAGCATCATGCTGAGTGTTTCTTCTTCTCTCTCCTAATTGCAGCGACCAATCAACATGACTGGACTTAAGTTACTCCTAGATAAAAACAAACTGACAGGGCCAAACTACAAAGATTGGCTCAGGAATGTCACGATAGCAATCACTTATGACAAGCTGGGGTATCTTCTTACCACCAAAGCTCCCCCTGTCCCTGGTCCAACTTCCAGCGTCGCGGATAAGGAAATCCGTAAGACTTGGGAGATTGATAGCGCGAAGGCCAAATGCCTCCTGCTTGCCTCGATGGACAACGAACATCAGAGGAGGCATGAGAATATGGACATGGAGTCCATATTGCTCCATACAAAAGAACTGTATGGAGAGCAATCACGTATCGCAAGATACGAAGCGTCGAAAAAGTTGTTTTCGACAAGAATGGCCGTCGGATCATCAGTAGCCGAGCATGTGCTAAAGATGATCGGCTTCATTGAGGAGCTCGCTGACCTAGGGATCACATTGGAGAGTGAGCTATATACGGATATAGTTCTCCAGTCCCTTCCTTCCACTTACGCCCAGTTTGTACTGAACTTCAACCTACAAGAAAAAGAGGTTGAACTATCAGAGCTCCTCAACATGCTGAGGAGCGCAGAGGGCACCCTACAGAAAGGTAGGGAAACATCCACTTTGTTTGTAGGAGGATCATCTTCTTCTAGGTCCAAGGCGAAAGCCAAGGGAAAGAAGAAGAAGGCCCCCGCCAAACCAAGGGGCGGTGTTAGTAAAGTGGATACGAAGGGAAAAGGTAAAGCAACAAAGATAGCGGGGAAGCTTGTGGATAAGGAAGAATGCTTCTATTGTCATAAGAAAGGACACTGGAAGAATGATTGCAGGGCCTGGAAGGCCAGAACACAGGAATTGAAGCAGGTTGCAGCTTCAGCTTCAGGTGTGTATGTTATTGAAAACTGTCTTTCAATAAACTCTACTTCCTGGGTATTGGATACCGGATCAGGATCTCATATCTGTAATTCTTTGCAGGCGTTGAGAAACCGTAGTGTTTTGAAAGCAGGTGACATGACCCTCAGAGTTGCAAACGGAGCTAGCATGGATGCTAAAGCCGTGGGGGACTATCACCTGGGAATGTCAGATGGACATGTTTTGGTTTTGCGTAATTGCTTTTTTGTACCCAACGCAACTTGTAATATCATTTCTGTATCTTTAGTTTCTAAAGAAGGTTATGAATTTGCGTTTGTAAGTAATGTTGTAAACATTCACCTTAATCAAGTATTGATTGGGTCAGGTACTCTGAGTAATGGTATATACGTGTTAAACCAACCACAGATTTTTAATGTCCAGAATACACACAAAAGAAAGTCTCCAGAAATAAATCAGACTTTCTTATGGCATTGTAGATTGGGTCACATCAATGAGAGAAGGTTGACGAAGTTACATACAGAAGGGTATTTGAATGCGTTCGAATATCAATCGTATGCCACTTGTCAATCTTGTCTCAAAGGAAAGATGACAAAGACTCCATTTACTGGACAAGGAGTAAGAGCGAGCGAGCTCTTGGGACTCGTACATAGTGACGTGTGCGGTCCAATGTCTACACATGCCCGAAGCGGACATTCTTACTTCATTACTTTTACGGATGACTTCTCAAGGTACGGTTATGTCTTCTTAATGAAACATAAGTCCGAGGCCTTTGGAAAATTCCAGGAGTATAAGAATGAAGTAGAGAAACAGACCGGCAAAAGTATTAAGATTCTAAGATCGGATCGAGGTGGAGAATACTTAAGTGCCGAATTCCTGGACTATTTAAAAGAGAACGGAATTCTCTCTCAGCTTACTCCTCCATACACCCCGCAACATAACGGTGTATCGGAGAGACGGAACCGCACCCTATTGGATATGGTGCGGTCCATGATGAGTAACGCTGAGTTGCCGCGATCATTCTGGGGATATGCGCTAGAATCAGCAGCATACCTTTTGAACCGAGTTCCGACTAAGACTGTGCCTACCACCCCATATGAAATATGGAGTGGGAAGAAACCCTATCTTCAATATCTGAAGATCTGGGGATGTCCAGCTTTTGTCAAAAAGCAGCATGCGGACAAACTCGAGGCACGCTCAGTACTGTGCAAGTTTGTGGGATACCCAAAGAACACCAGGGGGTATCTTTTCTACTACGCAGAGGAACAAAAAGTCCTTGTTTCTCGTAATGCCCACTTTCTAGAACACCAGTTCTTGGAAAAGGAAATTAGTGGGAGCGCAGTGGAACTGGAAGAAATTCCGGAACCACAGACTGTTACTGAAAGCTTGGTAGAACCAGAGGGTTCAACAGAACAGGACATTCCTACGCCGCTCCGCAGAAGTAGTTGGCAGTCTCATCCGCCCGAGAGATACTACGGTTTTCTCATAGACGGGGATAGAGAGGATTGCATCATAGATTATGATGAGCCTACTAGCTTCCAGCAGGCCGTTCAGAGCGTTGACTCAGTGAAATGGCTGGATGCAATACGGACCGAAATGGAGTCCATGTACACCAACAAGGTATGGACGTTGGACATTGCTCCAGACGGGGTAAAACCCGTAGGATGCAAGTGGATCTTCAAAAGGAAGATTGGTGTAGATGGACAGGTTGAGACCTATAAAGCTAGGCTGGTAGTAAAGGGTTTTCGTCAAAGACCTGGCTTGGACTACGACGAAACCTTTTCTCCAGTAGCCATGCTGAAATCCATTCGGATCCTTCTTGCCATTGCTGCCTTCCACGATTATGAGATTTGGCAGATGGACGTAAAAACCGCTTTTCTAAATGGAAATTTAGAGGAGTGTGTCTATATGGATCAGCCAGAGGGTTTCATTCAGAGTGGGAGCAGCGGAAAGGTGTGCAAGTTGCTTAAGTCCATCTATGGACTAAAGCAGGCATCGCGGAGTTGGAACATCTGTTTTGATGAGACGGTCAAGGAATTTGGCTTTATCAAAAATCCAGATGAACCATGCATCTATAGTAGATTTGTAGCGAGAACTGTAGTATTCCTCGTTTTATACGTGGATGACATTCTCTTAATAGGAAATGATATTCCTATGCTACAATCTGTCAAGGGGTTCTTGTCACAAAGGTTCTCCATGAAAGACCTGGGTGATGCCTCATACATCCTGGGGATCCGGATCCATCGTGATAGATCCAAGAGGATATTGGGACTTTCTCAGTCCAGGTACATCGACACCGTACTGAAAAGATTCAGTATGGAAGATTCCAAGAGCGGTAACCTACCGGCTTGTCACGGGATCACCCTCTCTAAAGAGATGTCTCCCAAGACTGATTTGGAGAGGGATCGCATGTCTATTATACCCTACGCTTCTGCGGTAGGCTCTATAATGTATGCGATGTTGTGTACCAGACCGGATGTAGCTTATGCACTGAGTGTAGTAAGCCGGTATCAGTCAAACCCTGGGGAGAAACATTGGATAGCGGTAAAGAACATTCTCAAGTACCTGAGGAGGACTAAGGAGATGTTTTTGGTGTATGGCGGAAAAGACCTCCAGATTGAGGCCTTTGCTGACTCCAGCTTCCAGAGTGACAAGGATGATTCCAAGTCCATGTCGGGTTTTGTCTTTACCCTCAATGGAGGGGCGGTGTGTTGGAAGAGTTCCACACAGGAAACCGTTGCAGACTCGACTATGGAAGCGGAATACATCGCTGCATCTGATGCCGCAAAAGAAGCTGTCTGGATAAGGAAGTTCTTAAAGGAACTTCAGGTGGTTCCGTCCATTGTTGACCCAGTACCTCTGTATTGCGACAACAACGGGGCTATAGCTTTAGCAAAGGAACCCAGGTCCCATCAAAGATCCAGGCACATCTTGAGGCGGTATCACCTGATCAGGGAGATCGTGGATCGCAAGGAGATCGAGGTTCGGAGAGTTGCTTCAGAAGACAACACTGCAGATCCATTCACCAAGGCCCTGCCCCAGACTCAGTTCGAGCGGCTGATCGAGATGATTGGTCTTCGATACGCCAGTACATGGCCTTAGTGCAAGTGGGAGATTGTTAGTGTATATGCCCTAGAGGCCATTACTGTATCATACTAGTTTGTATATTACTTAATGGATGCTTGGGATATTCACCTTGTATATACAATCTTGCTCAAAATAGTAGTATGCTACTTGGTTTGTTTCTACTTCAATGTGTACTTGTGTTTATTTCAGTATATCACTTATACGCATTAGTGGAGCCCTTAGGATCTTTGCTTGATTACCAGCGTTGTGATGGCAGTCACACTAGTGGGGGCTGGGTAATCTATAAGCACATCCTTATTCAGGTCCCTGGTCGCAGGACTATCGAGACAGGGCATCGATACTCCGGAGTAGACCAGCGCATGCGCTTCTCATCCCAGTGTGGGAGACGGTCTGTCCCACAGCCGTCAGTACGTCGTACTTGAGATAGTATGCGGGTGCTCGTTAGGTTACGGGTACACTGGACAGGACTCGTCGGGAACTGACTAGTTGGTATTATACCTATCGTCAGTTATCAGTTCCCAGGTGACATGAGTACAGCTTAGTCCGCTGACTTGACACTGTCACTTCGCCTCGGGTGTGTTCCCACTGTACTTTGATCACTACCCTACCACGGCTCAAAGGAGTCGTGCAAACAGGTGGTAGTTGGGTGCAGTCCCGAAGCACTTGGAGGCAGTGACGGTTAGACAGGATTCGTCTCTCCCGGTATTGGGGGTTGACATCGCGCTGTGTCTAGGAGAGCCATTACACGAGTAGTCCCTGGCCAGGGCAAACGAGATATACTGGTAGGTTTCCAGTGTTATCTCAGGGTGTATTGGGCTTCACTCCGGCACGACTTGTACCGCTATTGGGGGACTGACGTTTACCGCCCCCTAGGCCCGCCATGCGATGTATCAGACGAACAGACCGGACTGTACGGAGAATGTCACGCTCAGGCTCAGTAGGAGTTCAGATGGGTTTCGCCTCGTCGGTCTTCTTGTCGGCATTACCTGGGGACCGTTACGCACAGCTAGTGCCGCTTGCGGTCTGTGGTTAAACCCACTGCCAGCGTAGTGTCGAGTCTTTAGAGTCCCACACAGAAAGCTTTTCGCCTTTAGGCAAAAGAGTAGAGGTCGCATGGTATTGCGACAGGTCGCATGGTTTTGCGACAGGGTTCGGTCACATCCGTGCACTTGTGCACGTACAGTGTCCGGACAGTTTACACTAGCGGGCTTTGGTTTAAGCCAGATCCTAGTGTACCTTATGGGATTGGATTTATCCAGTTTGCATTCGTGTTCCTCGGAACGCGGATGCGGGTGTGTATGCACAGTTGACAGGGAGGCAGAGGCAGCGGATTCTCATTAGGGTTGTTGACAGTTGACCGTTGACTTTTTGACTTTATGCTCAACCCTAATGAGAATATGATATGTGATTAACTATTATATTAATTAAGTATTATGGTGATATGGTTGTTGACTTGTTGACTTTTGTTGACTTGTTGACTTTGGTGACTTGTTGACTTTTGTTGACTTGTTGACCGGTTGACTAGGCTTGACTAGTTGACCATCATGATAACCATGGTTATCATTTCATGCCAAAGACTTTTTCTTGCTTGTTCATTTGAGTAAAATGAGTGCATGACATGATAAGGTTATGGTTACTTCAACCATCACATAAGACTTTTGTTAATATGATGAGTTATCATTGCTTTGGATTATGAGAGGGTGAGAGACAAAATACTTGCTCATGCTTTCTTGCTCATTCTCTCTCTTGTTCTTGAGCTCTCCTCTTGCTCTCACCCTCAACCTCTTGCTCCCTCTCTTGATCTATGGTTCTCTTGTCTCATGAGTTGAGAATCAAGAACCATAGATAAAATCCCATTCTAAATCATCTCTACTCATTCTAGTTCACTAGGTTTAGCAAACCAAGTGAACTAGTTTCTTCAAAGAACGAAGAAGGAGCTAAAGGTTGGAGCTTTCAAGTGGATCTATCTTCGGCGTACGGAGACAACGAGAAGGAGCCATCGAACCACCATCGGAGCTTGAAGAGAAGGAGTTCAAGTTTAGGTATAACCATCTTCATCCGAGTAGCTAACTCTCTTTAGCATAGTTTGCTAGTTTTAGTTTAGACAACGATCCCGACCATAGTTTAGTCCATGTTGCCTCTTGCGATAAAAATTCGTTTTTTATACCGTTTCCGCCTCCCCGTAAGAACCGGGGGTCGCAATATGGACTTACAGACATTAGAGTTAGAAATGGTGCAATTGTTGCAGCTAAGACTGTCGGGGAATATCACCTTGAATTACCAACTGGTAATACATTGGTTCTGAACGAATGCTATTACATGCCGAACCTGATATGCAACATTATATCGGTTTCTTTATTGAGTAAAGAGGGATATAATTTTGTATTACAGGACAATGTTATGAACATTCTCCGTAACCAAAAGTTGGTTGGATCAGGCACGTTGTGCAATGGCATTTACGTTCTAAACCAATCAACAGTTCTGAGCATAACAAACACACACAAGAGGAAGAGTTCGGAACTGAACGAATCCTTCTTGTGGCATTGTAGACTGGGTCACATCAATGCGACACGACTGGCTAAGTTGCATAAGGATGGATATTTAAATCCGTTCGAATTTTCATCTTATGACACTTGCCAGTCATGTCTCAAAGGCAAGATGACCAAAACTCCGTTTACGGGACACGGAGAAAGAGTTTCTGAACTCTTAGGACTAGTACATAGTGATGTATTCGGTCCAATGTCTACACATGCCAGGGATGGTTCTTCGTACTTCATTACATACACTGACGATCTCTCTAGATTCGGGTATGTGTTCCTGATGAAACACAATCAGAAGCTTTTGAGAAATTTAGAGAATATAAACAAGAAGTTGAGAACCAAACCGGAAAAAGTATTAAAATCGTACGATCCGATCGAGGAGGTGAATACTTGAGCAATGAATTCCTGGACTTCCTAAAAGAGAATGGGATTCTCTCTCAGCTGACTCCTCCATATACACCACAGCACAACGGTGTATCAGAACGGAGGAACCGCACCCTATTAGATATGGTGCGCTCAATAATGAGTACAGCTGAGTTACCTATTTCCTTCTGGGGATATGCGCTTGAGACAGCCATGGACCTATTGAATAGAGTTCCTACCAAATCAGTGCCTACCACTCCATATGAGGTATGGAAAGGGAAGAGACCACATCTTAATTATATTAAGATATGGGGTTGTCCAGCCTATGTCAAAAGACAAAATCCGGACAAACTCGAGGCAAGATCTGTCTTATGTAAGTTTGTAGGATATCCCAAAAATTCACAAGGGTATATCTTCTACCACCCCGAGGAACAAAAGGTGTTTGTTTCTCGACATGCCACTTTCTTAGAAAAAAGTTTTCTTATGAAACAGATAAGTGGCATTGAGGTAGAACTGGAAGAGGTTCCAGCGACACAGACTACAACAGAAGATTTGGTTGAACCAGAGGATTCCGTAGTTCCCGATGAACCCCAGCCGCTCCGCCGATCTAGTAGGGTTCCTCGCCAACCTGAGAGATACTACGGTTTTCTCATGGATGGAGGGAGCGAGGATTGCATCATGGAGGATGATGACCCAACTAGCTTCGAGCAGGCCATCACGAGTAGGGACTCGGTGAAATGGCTGGATGCTATGCGGTCCGAGATGGAATCCATGTACACCAACAAAGTATGGACTTTGGAAGTTGCTCCTGAAGGGGTAAAACCCATTGGGAGTAAGTGGATCTTCAAGAAGAAACTTGGTGTAGATAGGAAAGTGGATACTTTCAAAGCTAGACTTGTAGCAAAGGGTTTTTGTCAAAGACCAGGTGTGGACTATGACGAGACCTTTTCTCCAGTGGCTATGCTTAAATCCATCCGGATCATGCTTGCCATCGCTGCATATCATGATTACGAAATCTGGCAAATGGATGTTAAGACCGCCTTTCTAAATGGTGATTTAGAAGAGTACGTGTACATGACTCAGCCAGAGGGCTTCGTAGACAGTGGGAGCAGCGGCAAGGTGTGCAAGCTGCTTAAATCCATTTATGGATTAAAGCAAGCATCGCGGAGTTGGAACATCTGCTTTGATGTCGTTATCAAAGAGTTTGATTTCGTAAAAAACCCAGATGAACCTTGTATTTACAAGAAGGTGGCAGGGAGTAAGGTTGTCTTCCTCGTATTGTACGTGGACGACATACTCTTGATAGGAAATGATATTCCTATGAAGCAATCGGTCAAGCTCTTCTTATCACAAAGATTCTCGATGAAAGATCTTGGTGATGCCTCCTGCATATTGGGAATTAGGATCTATAGAGATAGATCCAAAAGGATATTGGGATTGTCCCAATCCAGGTACATTGACACCATACTAAAGAGGTTTAGTATGGAAGAATCCAAGCGTGGGAACTTACCCACGATCTCTGGAGTCACTCTCTCCAAAGAGATGTCTCCCAAGACAGATTTGGAGAGAGCTCGCATGCAAGGTATACCCTATGCTTCGGCTGTAGGCTCTATCATGTATGCGATGCTATGTACCAGACCCGATGTAGCATACTCACTAAGTGTAGTGAGCAGGTATCAAGCTGATCCTGGAGAGAGTCACTGGACAGCTGTGAAGAGCATTCTCAAGTACTTGAGAAGGACTAAAGAGATGCTCTTGGTGTATGGTAACGGAGAACTCCAAGTGGAGTCCTTTACCGATTCGAGCTTCCAGAGTGATAAGGACGACTCTAAGTCGCAGTCGGGCTTTGTCTTTACCCTTTACGGAGGGGCGGTTAGCTGGAAGAGTTCCAAGCAGGAAACCGTGGCAGACTCGACGATGGAGGCTGAATACATCGCTGCCAACGATGCTGCCAAAGAGGCTGTCTGGATCAAGAAGTTCATTACTGAACTTGGAGTGGTTCCATCCATTGAGCATCCAATACCTTTGTATTGCGATAACAATGGAGCGGTGGCTTTGGCCAAGGAACCCAGGTCTCATCAGCGATCCAGGCATATTCTGAGGCCGTATCACCTGATCCAGGAGATAGTTGATCGCCGGGAGATCGAGGTCAGGAGGGTTGACACGAAGAACAACACGGCGGATCCACTCATGAAGGCCATTCCCCAGATACAGTTTGAGAGACTCTTCGGGATGCTCGGTATGCGATACTACAGCAGCTGGCCCTAGTGCAAGTGGGAGATTGTTAGTTGTATGTATGCCCTAGAGGCCAGTATTGTACAGATGATGTATATTATATTGGATGCTTGGACATATATAGAGATGACTTTCTTGCTCGATATGATAGTATGCTATCTGGTTACTCTTTATCTTAACATGTACACTTGTCTCTTTAAACTGTCTTATAGTTACATGTTGGTAAAGCCCTTAGGATGTGTACTTGACTACCTGGACTATGATGCAGATCATACTAGTGGGGACATGGTAGTCCATAAGTACATCCTTCAAGGTCCCTAGTCATGGGTGTATCGAGACAGGGCATCGATATACCAGAGTAGACTAGCGTATACGCTTCTCGACCCATGAGATGGGCGATGGATGATCCCATATCCATTGGTGTTTGACATCAGAGATGGTGTACGGGTGCTCAGTGGAGACTGGGTATACTGGACGGACTCGCCGAGAACTCCCAGATGGTATTATACCTCACGTCAGATGGCAGTTCTCAGGTGACACTTGTGCAGGTTAGTCTGTAGACCCGAGATCGTCATAGAGTCTTATGTGATTCCCACTGTGCTTTGATCTCCACCTTACCACGTCCATGAGGGCGTGCAAAACGGTGGTCTTTGGGTACAGTCCCGAGTCACATGGAGGCAATGAGCGATAGGAGGGGTTTCGTCTCTCCCGGTATTGGGGGTTGATGTTGCGCTGTGCTCGATTGGCCGTAACAGGGAAGTCCCTGGCCAGGGCTGATCAGAGATTTGCTGGTAAGTGTTACCAGTAGTTTCTCGACCCGTTATGAGCCTCATATCGGCACGACTTATCGGTTATTGGGGTCTGACGTTTACCACCCCTAGACTTGATATGCGACATATCAGACGAACAGACCGGACTGTACGGTAAGTGTTACTGGTTGGATTCACAATAGTGTGAGCGGGCTAGCTCGTCGATCTTCTGATCGCTCAATACCCGGGTGGCCGTTACGTTTAGCAGACCGCTTGCGGCTTGTGGATGCTTGATATGATCATCATCTGCTACCGGCGTATTGACGAGTCTTTAGAGTCCTACACAGAGGTTTCCTGGCTCAAGCGAAACGAAATAGGAGCGCATATGAGATATGTGCGGGACCGAGAATAATGCGTGTATGTGATACCGTATTTGATTCTCGCGATTAATGTTTCGATTGGTTGTATGTGATATAACCTAGTTATCGAATCGAAGATCGATTCGATAAGCCGATACATTGAATACTAGTCGGTCATGTGCGACATGACCGGATCATTGAATCAAGTGTTGATTTAATGATTTAATATATAATTATATATTTGATATATTACTTTACATTAACTAGTATTGGTTCACTTTAAACGGATTTTTCTCACTTTATGCACATTGTATATGTGATATGCTTTTGTGCACATTTTTGTATCATGTTTGATGATACTTGATCATTTGGTTAAATGTGTAGAATTAAACCATGGTTAATTTGATAATTAGGGTTTTACATATTCATTTATTTATTTATTTATTTATTTGTTCATTTATTTATTTGGAAATGATTTAAAGAGAATGGTGGCTTTCTTTTGTCATTAGTTGAAGCTTCATGAAGCCTTGACTTTTGCAACCATTCTTGTCCTCATGCTTAACCCTAACTCTCCAAATGACCATGGTTTATTCTCTACACTTAACCCTAGTTAGATTATGATAAGTATGAATTTTTCTTTTCATTTTAAATAACTTATCATAAACTAGCTTCATCTTCTCCTTCTTCTTCAAGATAGAAACCTTGATGCCATTAATGGCAACTTGAGTTCTAGTGAGAGAAATCCAATTCTAAAGTGAACCCACCTCCTATTTCTTCACCCTCTACCTCTTGCCAAGTTGTTTTGGGTGTTTTCTTCACAAGTTTCACAACTTTGTGAAGTCGGAGCTTGAACTTGTGATGCCTCGACGTAGATCGTCTTTGACACGAAGCCGACGACCTAGCTCGCCCGTTTCTCCGATGAAGCCGACGATTGAGTTCGGGATTCATGATGGACAGCGAGAGGACACCCACGTGGAGCTAAGGAAGTGGAGAACCGGATCTACAAAGGTTGTAGCATCTAACTTTTAGTTAAGTAGATCACTAGATTATCTTTTCGCCTAAACTTCTAGTCAACGATCCATATTAGGGTTTCTCGGCACCCATAATTTTTGAAATTGGCATGGTTTATGCCTTGTGAGACTTCATTAGAGTGCCTAGGAACCCTACACATACATCATGGGAAAAACCGCGCTTTTCATTTAAAAAGAGAAAGAAGAAGTTTGTATATGTTTTGCGATTTTCCCCAAATCCAGAAAATCTCATGGAAATCCGAATCCAAAACCTCAATAGCACGTAAAAAAAAGTGAATATATGCATGAGAATCCATGAATGCGGCATAACAATGAATAACAGTATGCATGAAGTAGCAGGTAATAACTACAATGTCTAAACTAACATATATGGCAAGTACACTAATATCATGTCTAAACTATTAGCTAACAGGCTATATCAAGCAATAATATTTTCTAAGGTGTACGTGACATGGCAATTACCGATGAAGATGTGTGTGAGCCGGCAAGTAAGTGTACGTGGTACATACGCATCATCGGTAATGGTGCTGGTGTCCTAACCACAAGATATCAACAGTAGAATATGAAGCATAATATAAGCATGTGATGCGGAGCGAACAACAATAATGAGCGGGAGCTGAATACTAAACGCAACGATAACTAATCTGCATTAACGTAATATAAGTCCTACAATGGTGCCTTTTGAAATAACACGAATCGTGGGGTTTTGAAAATAGGGGCTACGGTGTTTTTAAGAAAAGATACGTTTTTTGAAATATCCGTAGAATCCCTTGACCTGTCTTTTAAAATACGCACGATTCGTAAGTTTTGAAATAGGTAGGAACTGAATCTAATCTAACAACTAACTAAACTAAAGGGCTATGCTACAAGCTAGACTACAGGTAAGGAAACCGTCTAATATCTGAGTCGATACATATACATACCTGTATATATATTAGTCGGTGATCCCGCCTCAATAATATCATATCCGATACCATATCTATAATCAGACATCCTAAGTCAAGAGTGCGGATCAATCATCAAGATATAGCTCGTACGTAAATCCGTCGTACGGCATCCCTAAATCTGGGTACGGGTCAATATCATATTCCTCACAGTATTCCTCTGGTATCCTCTTTATCCAAGATCATAATCTAGGGTACTTGACCTATGTCTAGTACAATACTAATATCCTCAATATACCCATGATCTGACTACTGATCGACAATCTCGTACAAACCGATATCGTCAGCACCTATCATCATCAAGGGGTATACATCGCCCGATACGGCCTAAAATCAATATCCTAGCATATCCTGCCTCATATCACGATCACATGTCGACTACATAATGTATATGTCACTATTGCTATGGCATCATCATTCCCAAAATCCTCTAAAGTATCCAGACGTATCTCAATCATGAATCCTATCATATCACCGATATCATAATCCAGATCGAACTCACCGACTCATATCAATCCCAGGTATCATCCTCAAGTCCGTATGTGAACACAAAATCCCAAACCCATGTGAACACATATCTATGTAGAATCCCATCTATGCACATATGACGTGAGGATGTATGCAAGTATGTATGTATGAGTATGTATGTGTAGTGCACCCACTACCCTTGGGTTTCGTAACCATTTACCAATCCAACATACCAATATCCATTTAAACATCAATAATTTATCACAATGAACATAAAATGATTGTTGGTGTGTATAAGCATCTGTATACATCACCACGGACTGCGGGGGTGCTATACGCCATCCACCCGACTTCTCCCTGTAGATATAAATCTACTCACCTGGATGCCTCGGCTACTCTGATTCGATTCCAGCTCCGCCATCTCCGTGCCACATGCGACGGCTCTGCACCCGATCCTAGGGATGTGCACAAGGAAAACAAGAGAATAAATATAAATAGTCGCGGACACAATTGACACAAGTCAACAACGCACGTTAATTAAACGCGCACGCACCCGGCGCACAAACGCGCTCGCGACAATGCCAAAACTACAATTAGGGTCACTCTATGTGAATAACACCAAGCCTAAAACCCAATTTTCATCAATTGCGCATTCACAACACATTTAATATTATAGGAATTAGGTTGTAGGTCATTAAAATTTCAATTAAATTCAAATCGGTTAATTTCCAAAAGTGTAGTAAGCACCCATACACCATTTTAGTTCAAGTCTTGATGTTTTATCAATTCTAATGGCCACAAAAATCACACACTAACTTAGTTAATCCATACCAACCTTTTCTAAAATTTTACCTCACCTAATTACACATCAACTAAAAACCTAGTTAGCAAGGTTATATAATTAGGAAAAATTAGAAGTAACGATTAATAAATTAGCAACTAGACTAGGTTTTTACATGTCTTGAAATATTAATCTACACTTACTAATTTGATTTATTTAAAAAAACCCAAAACTCTAGTTCAAACCCTTTCTTGAAATCTAAATCTTAAAATTAAACCCATAATTAAACACTTAATTAGCTTAGATTACAACAATACTAACAAGGTAACAAATTGAGTAAGATTATACCTCACAAATCTTGTAGATCTCATAGTAAACTTAGCCTCTAAAAACCCATCTTGCTCCAAGATCCAAGCTTGATTTGGCCAAGGAAAATTGGTTAAAGGTTAAACTAGGGATTAATGAGACTTGTATTGGTTTTTAATGCAATTTTAGAGATTTTTTGATGAGGCAAAGAGGTGAGGAAATGGGGAGGGCTGCAGCAGGAAGCTCGGCCAGAAGAGGGAGGAAGAGGGGTGTGTGGATGTGTGGGGGAAATTTCTAAGTCAAAGACACCCATACCTCACATGTATACACCCATGCCTAATTTCTTTATTCTATTCTTATCAAATTTCAATTCATTTTAATGAAGTGGGGCAATGAGTGGGGATGGGGGGGCTGCCAAGGCTACTGGTTCAGCCACTAAGGAAGGTTTTTGGGTAAGTGAGTGAGGAAGTTCCATGCAAAGAAAGCCCAATTCAACATGCTACATACCCCTTTGTTTATTATAATTTATTTAAGCTTTTCTTTTACATTTTCTAACCATCTTGACAAATTTTATTTCATTTCAGAAACAATATTTTTCATGTTAGTTTAAAGTGTCATGATGCACAAAATTGTTTCAACTCATTCCAATTTGTAATTTTCCCTAATTAAATGTATTAGTGACGGGTTAAAATAATATTAAAATAATTAATTTCGGAAAATTTTTCAGAAAATTAGAAATTTTACCAGTGGCTCAATAAACACCAAATACTAGTAATTACATAGCTAGAATATGTATATTTAATTTTATATTAGAGATATTTATATTTTGACTTTTTACGGAAAACCCCCTTATTTTACCGATTTTCCGAAATTTCACCGAAACGATTTTCAAAACGCTACAATCTTCCCCCTTAAAAAAATTCGGTCCCCGAATTTAAAGTAAAACTCCCCCCAAATACTAAAACATCTAAACCAAAACCATCAAGTCGTCGGGGCTCCGAAATTGTAAATACATAAAACAAATCGTAGCGCAGCGCATGCGCATGAAAAATGAGCATATAACTCAAATCAAAAACTCCGTCAAGCATCCCGCAATCATCGGAGTCATGGGGAAGATATCAATGCCGAATCCAAAGCAAAACCAAAATGATATAACTCGAAACTATACATGTAAATATCGAATCTATATATGTAAGTATCTGAAGGAAATGCATGCCAAACCTCTTTAAGTCGTTGTGCAACGCGTATAACACAGCACAGTGGCGGACGTCTATCATAAGAAAATAACTATATACATATATACCTTTGTTTGAAATGTACGTTCCGCCGTTTTGGAAACAATTTAGAAGGGTCTCCTTGTTTTAAACATTTCGTGTCATATCAGACACGTAGGTAAATGCTGAGGCTATAGCTCGCTTTTTTGGAAATCCCTTCAATAACTATCAATGCATGCAAATTATATTCAGTTACTGTCCTCTAACTAGTCCTGCTCAGTACAAAAACAAATAGCAATATCATAAAAACGTACTGCTCTATAAGAAAAATCAATCCCAAAATACGCGTATGAATACTACGTGCGTCTGGTACGCACGGAAATCAAAATCCAAATATGTGCCATACATATGCACAGAAACAACATCTAAGTGCATCGGGTGTGCACGAAACATCTGTCGTAGGCAACATGTGTGCCTGACAGCAAAATTAGGTGCATCCATCGTGCACGAAATCATGAAATCCAATATCAAGTGCCGAATATACGCAAAATCCAATCAGGTGCACAAGGTGCACAAAACAAATATCGAACATCACCATCGAAATCGAAGTCCAGTGCATCTAAATGCACAACATACGTAACACTGCACTGCAAGCATATATGAACTATACCGAGTGCAAAAACCAAATTGTGTGCATATATACGCACAAATCAACTCAACTGTATGAAATCTATATAATCACAAACATGAGAACCAAGGCACGAAAACGATATCAAGTGCAACAACCGTGCAAAAATCGTAAATACTCAGCATGTGCAACCATGGTCCATGAAGACAAATATCATGAAACTCAATCATCAAAATCAATCATGCGAATAAATCGCCCAAAATACGCAAAATCAAGTATGGCGGAATAGTCCCGCTCAAGCACATCCTCCAAGAATCTCTGGCCAACTGTCGTGGTCACTCATAGCATATCTCGTTGACGATCCTGAAATCTGGCCTGCTGGTGTGCGTAACATGACCACTCCTGGGTCCGAGTCTTCTCGTAATTTATTCCAGAAAAGTCCTGTCGAGGTCTATCCCAAATCTCGTCTCTGCCGAACTGTCCGGAAGTCATCGTCCTTTACTATATCTGCGTCTTGCTCTGGAACGACTGCATTCTCATCGCGACTCCTCTGGAAGGTATATCCAAGCATAATGTCTCGTCATGCGTATCGCGTCTCTGATTTCGGCGGAGTGGAACGCCGTCTTATCCAGATCTTGTACGGACCTCTTTACTCCACTTTCTCTAATGTCGACTGCTTCGGACTCGTCTCATCGTGGCTACATAGACTGAGCTCCAACGGCTATCCCCATATCGGGAGTCTCCCAAGAAATGCATCTCACCACCTAGCATCCGAATTAAGTCGAGCCATCCGATCGAGTCGTCAAAACCTCATAATCCTCCAAGAGCTCAACCTCTTGGGCACAGTTTAATAGTATCGAGTACATACCACAGCATCGGTGGTCCAGCCGTAGAAGGGCAAACCCAAGCCTCACTAATGGTGCCGTAGAACTGCCGCAAACCCGAAGGTTCAAAGGCTTTCACACGGTCATTAAGTCGAGTTAGGGTTTCATTCTTCTGGAGGGACCATAGAATTGCCTGCATGTCCTTCCGACTACTTTAAACTTGGAATAATAGGTTTCTGACATTCGATCGTCTCTGTCGACTCCCAACGTCTCCGCGTGAAGTCGTCTCTAGCTGGAATCAATCTATCTAATGACCTCGCATCGGGGTAGGCGAACGATCCACATGTCCTAGTCATTCATCCTCGATGACTAGCGACCTTCTATCATCTCTTAGTACAACTAGTTCGGCACTAACTCCAGCATCTGGGGCAATATCTCGTCGTTCGCAGCAATAACTGGCTCTCTCGTCTGTACGCTGAACAGTGCCTCGACCATCATGAATAAGCAACACACCAACGGTCATCAAAATCTGGCTGGCCTCTATCATTGGCTCAATCCTCTAGTGTCGATCAGCACATCCGAGTAACCTCATAAAGGCGATCCGCTAAACTTTCGTGGCGCGGAAACACAGTAAAAAGACACATCTCTGCAATCGTGTGTCGCCGGAATTTCGCCCTGGTCAGTCCTCGTTCGTGACGAGCTCGTGCTGATTGCAACTCTAGCTGTAGCTCTTCCTGTCCCTACTCGTGGCAGCAAACCATAACTGGTACTGATGAGGCTAGATCGGAATGAATATACTACTGAGCAAAGAAGTGTACATCCTAAGGCTTCTTAAGTGGAGTAGCGTATCGTAAATATGCCGCAGAACATACCTACGGTACGTCACTCTACTTTAGTCACCTATTCCATCAACCAAGGGTCATCCTACGCTCCGAAGGTAAAACCTAACGTTCTGATACCAACTTTGTCACGACCCGAAAGTACGGAACATGACCGGCACGTAAACTACGAACGTCTCGAGGCGTACGTAATCTAAGTAAACCGAAAACCTAAAAATGCAAACCAAGAAAAGTAGTAGAGTGAAGGAAAACCAATTTAAACAAGTAGTTTTAATAGCATAAGCCGAATTATGCGGTAAAAAAAACATCAATATTTCCCGAAAATTTCGGCAGAGTCTCCTTTGTAAATACTGGCTCCCAAATGGGATACAACAAGAATAGTATACGAAATCAATAAAAGGCATCCCCAAGCGGGAGCTAGCTCTTCGTCAATCGACGGTCAAAACCACACAAGCAATAAAATATACAACGCCAACGGCGAGGATCAAAAACTCAAATCCACAATAAAACCACTGAAATAAAACGCGCGACTCTAAGGTCGAAAGAATAACATCACTGGTCTCTATCTCAAAAATAAACACATGTTTGGTTGATGGAACTTCTAGATACAGCAGAATAATAATATAGAAGATATACAATGGGGGTACGATACAAGTAAACCCACCTACTAGCAAATCACCCGAAGGAAACTATGCCCGCAAGCCGTAATGAAACCTGTACGGCAAACCTGCAAGAAACTGGGGCACAACGGGGGTGAGTTGCCAACTCGTGAATAGAAAAACATCTACGCACAGAAATCGCATAAATAACGCAACCTAGGTCAATGATCATAATATATCCTCAAATATATGAATAGCATGCAGCCTATAACAATGGCTAGGGTAATGTCTAACCCGAGTGTGATCTCATGTGCCCGTGTCAGTGCCTCATGTAGCAATATATCATATGAATGAGGTATGAATGCATGAAAACAGAATACAGGTAAATGAAGAAACTGTTTTCAAAAACTAGTGAGATTTCCTTTGTATTTTTAAAATAAGGTATCATAAATGAAATCAGCATCAACAGTGTCTAGCATCGACACAAAACATGAATCTCAATGTCTCAAAACCTCAGGCTCCGGCTATACGGACTGGCCTGTATCATCAAATCTCAGTACCTCAATATCTAGAAATCTCAATGTCTCAATCTCAATATCTAGGACGCCGTCAGTCCAGACCGGCCCCTACCATCCATCTCAAGACCACGACGGTATCCTCCGGATATCCGACGCGTCGGGTAAAATCACCGGTAGGTAGTCTCCCCCTGCCAGGCTCATCGTCATCACCACGAGCTTCTTACCCCGGGGTACCTTACCGGGTCCACCATGTACCCGAAATGGATCATCCAACTCCTCGAATCGGGTCTCGAAATCCATCAGCAAACTCATGGTGGACGACTCATACTGTTAGTTGTATGTATGCCCTAGAGGCCAGTATTGTACAGATGATGTATATTATATTGGATGCTTGGACATATATAGAGATGACTTTCTTGCTCGATATGATAGTATGCTATCTGGTTACTCTTTATCTTAACATGTACACTTGTCTCTTTAAACTGTCTTATAGTTACATGTTGGTAAAGCCCTTAGGATGTGTACTTGACTACCTGGACTATGATGCAGATCATACTAGTGGGGACATGGTAGTCCATAAGTACATCCTTCAAGGTCCCTAGTCGTGGGTGTATCGAGACAGGGCATCGATATACCAGAGTAGACTAGCGTATACGCTTCTCGACCCATGAGATAGGCGATGGATGATACCATATCCATTGGTGTTTGACATCAGAGATGGTGTATGGGTGCTCAGTGGAGACTGGGTACATTGGACGGACTCGCCGAGAACTCCCAGATGGTATTATACCTCACGTCAGATGGCAGTTCTCAGGTGACACTTGTGCAGGTTAGTCTGTAGACCCGAGATCGTCATAGAGTCTTGTGTGATTCCCACTGTGCTTTGATCTCCACCTTACCACATCCATGAGGGCGTGCAAAACGGTGGTCTTTGGGTACAGTCCCGAGTCGCATGGAGGCAATGAGCGATAGGAAGGGTTTCGTCTCTTCCGGTATTGGGGGTTGATGTTGCGCTGTGCTCGATTGGCCGTAACAGGGAAGTCCCTGGCCAGGGCTGATCAGAGATTTGCTGGTAAGTGTTACCAGTAGTTTCTCAACCCGTTATGAGCCTCATATCGGCACGACTTATCGGTTATTGGGGTCTGACGTTTACCACCCCTAGACTTGATATGCGACATATCAGACGAACAGACCGGACTGTACGGTAAGTGTTACTGGTTGGATTCACAGGAGTGTGAGCGGGCTAGCTCGTCGATCTTCTGATCGCTCAATACCCGGGTGGCCGTTACGTTTAGCAGACCGCTTGCGGCTTGTGGGTGCTTGATATGATCATCATCTGCTACCGGCGTATTGACGAGTCTTTAGAGTCCTACACAGAGGTTTCCTGGCTCAAGCGAAACGAAATAGGAGCGCATATGAGATATGTGAGGGACCGAGAATAATGCGTGTATGTGATACCGTATTTGATTCTCGCGATTAATGTTTCGATTGGTTGTATGTGATATAACCTAGTTATCGAATCGAAGATCGATTCGATAAGCCGATACATTGAATACTAGTCGGTCATGTGCGACATGACCGGATCATTGAATCAAGTGTTGATTTAATGATTTAATATATAATTATATATTTGATATATTACTTTACATTAACTAGTATTGGTTCACTTTAAACGGATTTTTCTCACTTTATGCACATTGTATATGTGATATGCTTTTGTGCACATTTTTGTATCATGTTTGATGATACATGATCATTTGGTTAAATGTGTAGAATTAAACCATGGTTAATTTGATAATTAGGGTTTTACATATTCATTTATTTATTTATTTATTTGTTCATTTATTTATTTGGAAATGATTTAAAGAGAATGGTGGCTTTCTTTTGTCATTAGTTGAAGCTTCATGAAGCCTTGACTTTTGCAACCATTCTTGTCCTCATGCTTAACCCTAACTCTCCAAATGACCATGGTTTATTCTCTACACTTAACCCTAGTTAGATTATGATAAGTATGAATTTTTCTTTTCATTTTAAATAACTTATCATAAACTAGCTTCATCTTCTCCTTCTTCTTCAAGATAGAAACCTTGATGCCATCAATGGCAACTTGAGTTCTAGTGAGAGAAATCCAATTCTAAAGTGAACCCACCTCCTATTTCTTCACCCTCTACCTCTTGCCAAGTTGTTTTGGGTGTTTTCTTCACAAGTTTCACAACTTTGTGAAGTCGGAGCTTGAACTTGTGATGCCTCGACCTAGATCGTCTTTGACACGAAGCCGACGACCTAGCTCGCCCGTTTCTCCGATGAAGCCGACAATTGAGTTCGGGATTCATGATGGACAGTGAGAGGACACCCACGTGGAGCTAAGGAAGTGGAGAACCGGATCTACAAAGGTTGTAGCATCTAACTTTTAGTTAAGTAGATAACTAGATTATCTTTTCGCCTAAACTTCTAGTCAACGATCCATATTAGGGTTCCTCGGCACCCATAATTTTTGAAATTGGCATGGTTTATGCCTTGTGAGACTTCATTAGAGTGTCTAGGAACCCTACAGTGGTATCAGAGCCTAGCTAGAGCCTTAGGCGAAGTCTAGACGGAGTTTGAAGTCCGATCGAACCCGTAACCGCATTTTTCCACGCTCTCTGGACTTTTTCTAAAAACTGGGATTTTTCCAAATTAAAAATATGCAGAAAACTCAGCAAGAAATTCTAAGAATTACGGCACAAAATTCAAGTCATGAACAGTGCAACCTGCGGCGGAACCGCGGCATAAGCCTCCTTAGGCGGCGGTTCCGCGGCAGGATGATGACGTCAGCACTTCTACTTTGCGCAGTAATTAATTATTTCAGAAGCTGAGTTTTATGGGTATTTTTAATATTTATTCCAGAGTTTTATTTTTTAGGGTGTTTAGGGGTTTTGATGTTTCGACCGGATTATCAAATTTCGTCTTTGTGTTTTTCTGGATGACTTTAGAATATGTTAAAAAGTTCGACCGGATATAAATACCCAACTTTTCCCCTGTCGGGAAATTTCCAAGTGTTGGATTTTTCCGTAGTTTAACGACGTTCTAAGTAGTGCAAGTAACGCGATGGACCCTCTAGAAGACAACAAACGTTAACTCGATTATGTGACTGTCTTGAACTGCCCTTTGAACCTTCGGGTTTGGGGCAGTACGGCGTGCCACATGTGAGGCGTTGGCTTGACCCTTCTACGGCTGGACCGTTGGTACTGAGGCACGAACTGAATGTTGTTAGACTTATTTCATGTGTTGAGCTGTATCGGGAAAACTTGGGTATTCGACTGTTCGATCGGAAAGTTTAACATTTTCTGTTTATCTGGAATGTGATACAATAATTGGAATTCACAAACAGTTATGAGATAACTGAATGAATGTTATAAATCTAGCAATTTAGTCCCACATGATATTGAAAAGAGTTTTCGATAATGAGACTAAAATGCGGGGTTTATAACTGTCAGGCATGTGATGTCTAAGTATTTCATTTGATTAGGCATGTGATGTCTAAAGAGGTTGCGGATTCCAACTGTTGTAGTTTTACACTTTTTTTTTCTGTGACCGTAAGTGTAATATGTGATATCGCCGGTTTCGTTGCTATATGTCAACGACAATTGGGATGCGCATATTTACTTACGTTGATGACATGTGATGTTATGTGTTGCTGGATATGTTATATTGGATTGTCGTGTTTGAATAGCCGGGGGTTTTTATGTGAGATGAGTGTTTTTTCATTTTCATTCATGTAAAAACTTGTATGTAATATTCTTTTATTTGGGGCACTTCCAGGTTGCGGAAGTTGTCACCTTTTGTATATTATTTACTTTTCCGCATTAGGATAGACCCAAGGAGGGGAGCACAAGTAACCGGGTTCTGGGGTCCAGTGGGAGACCAACTCGAGGAGTCGAGTCCGGGTCTCCTAACCCTAGAATTGGCAGGGTTGCTTACCGCTCTCGTAGGAGACTAGGGGTGTGGGATTGGCTATTCATCACGACCGTGGAATCCGTGTTTTATACTGGCTCGTATTGAAAACACGGACGTCCTAGTATATCCAATATTTCATATGTTTCTTCTGCTGCGATATCTGTGATGTGATCATGTGATGTTCTGTGATAGATACTATATATAGTATATATGATATATTATATAGACGTTACTTATGTTTTGCACCCGCACTAGCCCTGCCCTGCTCTGTCGTTAGTTACCTAACCTAACGGTGCACGAGGGGACATCGAGGCGAATGCGGATGGCATAAGTGTACGTCGTATTTATCTGTGATGTTTAGGTATTTAAATGATGGGACTTCATTAATGTGATTAATGAAAGAAAAGAATCCTAAGATGTTGTAGAATCAAATTTTAAACAAAACAGGTAGCTACAGTTCTTGCTTTGCATAGCGGTATATATGATATACCCTGCACCTTATTCGATGAGGAAAGGACCGAGATCCCTTCACCGGGAGTGACTCCTTTAGCGATAACTGGCAGATGCTACACACTCGGTTTATTTTTGATTGCTTCTATAGTTTCTGCTTTGCACAGCGATATATATGATATATCCCGCACCTCATTCGACGAGGAAAGGGCAGACGATCCCTTCACCGGGAGTGACCCCTTTAGCAAAACTAGAAAAGCCTCAAAATCACTCCATTTCAAAACTTCATTTGATTCTACAACGATATCAAGTTCATTACGCAATAGGTTTTCAGAAAAACCTGTCGTAGCCCTCCGTCATTTCAGATAAGTACTAGTTAGTATTCGTGCTGCGGTTGTTTGGCATGCGTCAAGGCGTAGTGTACGGTAGCTAACTAGTGCTTATCTGCTAGCATACGATGCGATTGGATTAGGGTATTCGCACGGCGTTGTTTGGCATGCGTCAAGGGTCGTGCGGGTGGGTTTAATTCAATCAAGAAATGTACGGGTTGAACTTGACTAGCGGACTATGAGTTGTTTGGCATGCGTCAAGGTCATAGCACGCTAGGGGCAAAATATTATCGGGAATTTCAAGTGTTGAAATTTGCAATGAGATTGCATACCTTCTATGAGATAGTTGGATCCCGATACCCACTGCGAGTAAGAGTTACTCCTGGGAGAGTTTTACACATTACAATTAGCCGATCAAGTAGGTGTCTAGAAAGGTGTTAACGAGGTTACGCCTCTGGGAAAATGAGGTTTACATTAATTAGGTTCGTGCGAAAGCACGGGGGACCTCCCTCAAAGTACCGACACTGGCCTGGCTGAAAGATTGGCGAACTTGTAGTGTGTAATTAATCCCGGCTAGTCTTTCCTTTTAGGGTTTGAAGGAAGATTTGATAAAAAGCAGTGGGAGCCATCCTGATTAGATAAGATAATAACCAATCTGATCTTGCACGAGCATACACTAAAGTGTTTTCTTCTCTCTCTCCAGGTAGCGACCATTTCATGCCCTAATAAAGATAATAATATGGATGTATTGACCAAGCCCGCATGTTATACTGTGCTGGGGAACGTTGGTTCCGTTCTTTCCTATAAAAGTTATAGAACTGAACAGGATATAGGGGAATACCAGGATTCCCATGCCACCCGAATGAAGAAAGTACATGATGATGCATTTTCTTCGGGTGTGTTCGTTACAGAGAACTGTTTCTCCATTTGCTCTACGTCCTGGGGATTAGATACCGGGTCGGGATCCCATATATGTAATCAGTTACATGGGCTTAGGAAAGGTAGAGAACTTGGAGAAGGTGATAAAGACATTAGAGTTGGAAATGGTGCAATTGTTGCAGCTAAGACTGTCGGGGAATATCACCTTGAATTACCAACTGGTAATACATTGGTTCTGAACGAATGCTATTACATGCCGAACCTGATATGCAACATTATATCGGTTTCTTTATTGAGTAAAGAGGGATATAATTTTGTATTACAGGACAATGTTATGAACATTCTCCGTAACCAAAAGTTGGTTGGATCAGGCACGTTGTGCAATGGCATTTACGTTCTAAACCAATCAACAGTTCTGAGCATAACAAACACACACAAGAGGAAGAGTTCAGAACTGAACGAATCCTTCTTGTGGCATTGTAGACTGGGTCACATCAATGCGACACGACTGGCTAAGTTGCATAAAGATGGATATTTAAATCCGTTCGAATTTTCATCTTATGACACTTGCCAGTCATGTCTCAAAGGCAAGATGACCAAAACTCCGTTTACGGGACACGGAGAAAGAGTTTCTGAACTCTTAGGACTAGTACATAGTGATGTATGCGGTCCAATGTCTACACATGCCAGGGATGGTTCTTCGTACTTCATTACATTCACTGACGATCTCTCTAGATTCGGGTATGTGTTCCTGATGAAACACAAATCAGAAGCTTTTGAGAAATTTAGAGAATATAAACAAGAAGTTGAGAACCAAACCGGAAAAAGTATTAAAATCGTACGATCCGATCGAGGAGGTGAATACTTGAGCAATGAATTCCTGGACTTCCTAAAAGAGAATGGGATTCTCTCTCAGCTGACTCCTCCATATACACCACAGCACAACGGTGTATCAGAACGGAGGAACCGCACCCTATTAGATATGGTGCGCTCAATGATGAGTACAGCTAAGTTACCTATTTCCTTCTGGGGATATGCGCTTGAGACAGCCATGGACCTATTGAATAGAGTTCCTACCAAATCAGTGCCTACCACTCCATATGAGGTATGGAAAGGGAAGAGACCACATCTTAATTATATTAAGATATGGGGTTGTCCAGCCTATGTCAAAAGACAAAATCCGGACAAACTCGAGGCAAGATCTGTCTTATGTAAGTTTGTAGGATATCCCAAAAATTCACAAGGGTATATCTTCTACCACCCCGAGGAACAAAAGGTGTTTGTTTCTCGACATGCCACTTTCTTAGAAAAAAGTTTTCTTATGAAACAGATAAGTGGCATTGAGGTAGAACTGGAAGAGGTTCCAGCGACACAGACTACAACAGAAGATTTGGTTGAACCAGAGGATTCCGTAGTTCCCGATGAACCCCAGCCGCTCCGCCGATCTAGTAGGGTTCCTCGCCAACCTGAGAGATACTACGGTTTTCTCATGGATGGAGGGAGCGAGGATTGCATCATGGAGGATGATGACCCAACTAGCTTCGAGCAGGCCATCACGAGTAGGGACTCGGTGAAATGGCTGGATGCTATGCGGTCCGAGATGGAATCCATGTACACCAACAAAGTATGGACTTTGGAAGTTGCTCCTGAAGGGGTAAAACCCATTGGGAGTAAGTGGATCTTCAAGAAGAAACTTGGTGTAGATGGGAAAGTGGAGACTTTCAAAGCTAGACTTGTAGCAAAGGGTTTTCGTCAAAGACCAGGTGTGGACTATGACGAGACCTTTTCTCCAGTGGCTATGCTTAAATCCATCCGGATCATGCTTGCCATCGCTGCATATCATGATTACGAAATCTGGCAAATGGATGTTAAGACCGCCTTTCTAAATGGTGATTTAGAAGAGTGCGTGTACATGACTCAGCCAGAGGGCTTCGTAGACAGTGGGAGCAGCGGCAAGGTGTGCAAGCTGCTTAAATCCATTTATGGATTAAAGCAAGCATCGCGGAGTTGGAACATCTGCTTTGATGTCGTTATCAAAGAGTTTGATTTCGTAAAAAACCCAGATGAACCTTGTATTTACAAGAAGGTGGCAGGGAGTAAGGTTGTCTTCCTCGTATTGTACGTGGACGACATACTCTTGATAGGAAATGATATTCCTATGAAGCAATCGGTCAAGCTCTTCTTATCACAAAGATTCTCGATGAAAGATCTTGGTGATGCCTCCTGCATATTGGGAATTAGGATCTATAGAGATAGATCCAAAAGGATATTGGGATTGTCCCAATCCAGGTATATTGACACCATACTAAAGAGGTTTAGTATGGAAGAATCCAAGCGTGGGAACTTACCCACGATCTCTGGAGTCACTCTCTCCAAAGAGATGTCTCCCAAGACTGATTTGGAGAGAGCTCGCATGCAAGGGATACCCAATGCTTCGGCTGTAGGCTCTATCATGTATGCGATGCTATGTACCAGACCCGATGTAGCATACTCACTAAGTGTAGTGAGCAGGTATCAAGCTGATCCTGGAGAGAGTCACTGGACAGCTGTGAAGAGCATTCTCAAGTACTTGCGAAGGACTAAAGAGATGCTCTTGGTGTATGGTAACGGAGAACTCCAAGTGGAGTCCTTTACCGATTCGAGCTTCCAGAGTGATAAGGACGACTCTAAGTCGCAGTCGGGCTTTGTCTTTACCCTTTACGGAGGGGCGGTTAGCTGGAAGAGTTCCAAGCAGGAAACCGTGGCAGACTCGACGATGGAGGCTGAATACATCGCTGCCAACGATGCTGCCAAAGAGGCTGTCTGGATCAAGAAGTTCATTACTGAACTTGGAGTGGTTCCATCCATTGAGCATCCAATACCTTTGTATTGCGATAACAATGGAGCGGTGGCTTTGGCCAAGGAACCCAGGTCTCATCAGCGATCCAGGCATATTCTGAGGCGGTATCACCTGATCCAGGAGATAGTTGATCGCCGGGAGATCGAGGTCAGGAGGGTTGACACGAAGAACAACACGGCGGATCCACTCATGAAGGCCATTCCCCAGATACAGTTTGAGAGACTCTTCGGGATGCTCGGTATGCGATACTACAGCAGCTGGCCCTAGTGCAAGTGGGAGATTGTTAGTTGTATGTATGCCCTAGAGGCCAGTATTGTACAGATGATGTATATTATATTGGATGCTTGGACATATATAGAGATGACTTTCTTGCTCGATATGATAGTATGCTATCTGGTTACTCTTTATCTTAACATGTACACTTGTCTCTTTAAACTGTCTTATAGTTACATGTTGGTAAAGCCCTTAGGATGTGTACTTGACTACCTGGACTATGATGCAGAGCATACTAGTGGGGACATGGTAGTCCATAAGTACATCCTTCAAGGTCCCTAGTCGTGGGTGTATCGAGACAGGGCATCGATATACCAGAGTAGACTAGCGTATACGCTTCTCGACCCATGAGATGGGCGATGGATGATCCCATATCCATTGGTGTTTGACATCAGAGATGGTGTACGGGTGCTCAGTGGAGACTGGGTACACTGGATGGACTCGCCGAAAACTCCCAGATGGTATTATACCTCACGTCAGATGGCAGTTCTCAGGTGACACTTGTGCAGGTTAGTCTGTAGACCCGAGATCGTCATAGAGTCTTATGTGATTCCCACTGTGCTTTGATCTCCACCTTACCACGTCCATGAGGGCGTGCAAAACGGTGGTCTTTGGGTACAGTCCCGAGTCACATGGAGGCAATGAGCGATAGGAGTGGTTTCGTCTCTCCCGGTATTGGGGGTTGATGTTGCGCTATGCTCGATTGGCCGTAACAGGGAAGTCCCTGGCCAGGGCTGATCAGAGATTTGCTGGTAAGTGTTACCAGTAGTTTCTCGACCCGTTATGAGCCTCATATCGGCACGACTTATCGGTTATTGGGGTCTGACTTTTACCACCCCTAGACTTGATATGCGACATATCAGACGAACAGACCGGACTGTACGGTAAGTGTTACTGGTTGGATTCACAATAGTGTGAGCGGGCTAGCTCGTCGATCTTCTGATCGCTCAATACCCGGGTGGCCGTTACGTTTAGCAGACCGCTTGCGGCTTGTGGATGCTTGATATGATCATCATCTGCTACCGGCGTATTGACGAGTCTTTAGAGTCCTACACAGAGGTTTCCTGGCTCAAGCGAAACGAAATAGGAGCTCATATAAGATATGTGCGGGACTGAGAATAATGCGTGTATGTGATACCGTATTTGATTCTCGCGATTAATGTTTCGATTGGTTGTATGTGATATAACCTAGTTATCGAATCGAAGATCGATTCGATAAGCCGATACATTGAATACTAGTCGGTCATGTGCGACATGACCGGATCATTGAATCAAGTGTTGATTTAATGATTTAATATATAATTATATATTTGATATATTACTTTACATTAACTAGTATTGGTTCACTTTAAACAGATTTTTCTCACTTTATGCACATTGTATATGTGATATGCTTTTGTGCACATTTTTGTATCATGTTTGATGATACTTGATCATTTGGTTAAATGTGTAGAATTAAACCATGGTTAATTTGATAATTAGGGTTTTACATATTCATTTATTTATTTATTTATTTGTTCATTTATTTATTTGGAAATGATTTAAAGAGAATGGTGGCTTTCTTTTGTCATTAGTTGAAGCTTCATGAAGCCTTGACTTTTGCAACCATTCTTGTCCTCATGCTTAACCCTAACTCTCCAAATGACCATGGTTTATTCTCTACACTTAACCCTAGTTAGATTATGATAAGTATGAATTTTTATTTTCATTTTAAATAACTTATCATAAACTAGCTTCATCTTCTCCTTCTTCTTCAAGATAGAAACCTTGATGCCATTAATGGCAACTTGAGTTCTAGTGAGAGAAATCCAATTCTAAAGTGAACCCACCTCCTATTTCTTCACCCTCTACCTCTTGCCAAGTTGTTTTGGGTGTTTTCTTCACAAGTTTCACAACTTTGTGAAGTCGGAGCTTGAACTTGTGATGCCTCGACGTAGATCGTCTTTGACATGAAGCCGACGACCTAGCTCGCCCGTTTCTCCGATGAAGCCGACGATTGAGTTCGGGATTCATGATGGACAGGGAGAGGACACCCACGTGGAGCTAAGGAAGTGGAGAACCGGATCTACAAAGGTTGTAGCATCTAACTTTTAGTTAAGTAGATAACTAGATTATCTTTTCGCCTAAACTTCTAGTCAACGATCCATATTAGGGTTTCTCGGCACCCATAATTTTTGAAATTGGCATGGTTTATGCCTTGTGAGACTTCATTAGAGTGCCTAGGAACCCTACACATACATCATGGGAAAAACCGCGCTTTTCATTTAAAAAGAGAAAGAAGAAGTTTGTATATGTTTTGCGATTTTCCCCAAATCCAGAAAATCTCATGGAAATCCGAATCCAAAACCTCAAAAGCACGTAAAAAAAAGTGAATATATGCATGAGAATCCATGAATGCGGCATAACAATGAATAACAGTATGCATGAAGTAGCAGGTAATAACTACAATGTCTAAACTAACATATAAGGCAAGTACACTAATATCATGTCTAAACTATTAGCTAACAGGCTATGTCAAGCAATAATATTTTCTAAGGTGTACGTGACATGGCAATTACCGATGAAGATGTGTGTGAGCCGGCAAGTAAGTGTACGTGGTACATACGCATCATCGGTAATGGTGCTGGTGTCCTAACCACAAGATATCAACAGTAGAATATGAAGCATAATATAAGCATGTGATGCGGAGCGAACAACAATAATGAGCGGGAGCTGAATACTAGACGCAACGATAACTAATCTGCATTAACCTAATATAAGTCCTACAATGGTGCCTTTTGAAATAACACGAATCGTGGGGTTTTGAAAATAGGGGCTACGGTGTTTTTAAGAAAAGATACGTTTTTTGAAATATCCGTAGAATCCCTTGACCTGTCTTTTAAAATACGCACGATTCGTAAGTTTTGAAATAGGTACGAACTGAATCTAATCTAACAACTAACTAAACTAAAGGGCTAAGCTACAAGCTAGACTACAGGTAAGGAAACCGCCTAATATCTGAGTCGATACATATACATACCTATATATATATTAGTCGGTGATCCCGCCTCAATAATATCATATCCGATACCATATCTATAATCAGACATCCCAAGTCAAGAGTGCGGATCCATCATCAAGATATAGCTCGTACGTAAATCCGTCGTACGGCATCCCTAAATCTGGGTACGGGTCAATATCATATTCCTCACAGTATTCCTCTGGTATCCTCTTTATCCAAGATCATAATCTAGGGTACTGACCTATGTCTAGTACAATACTAATATCCTCAATATACCCATGATCTGACTACTGATCGACAATCTCGTACAAACCGATATCGTCAGCACCTATCATCATCAAGGGGTATACATCGCCCGATACGGCCTAAAATCAATATCCTAGCATATCCTGCCTCATATCACGATCACATGTCGACTACATAATGTATATGTCACTATTGCTATGGCATCATCATTCCCAAAATCCTCTAAAGTATCCAGACGTATCTCAATCATGAATCCTATCATATCACCGATATCATAATCCAGATCGAACTCACCGACTCATATCAATCCTAGGTATCATCCTCAAGTCCGTATGTGAACACAAAATCCCAAACCCATGTGAACACATATCTATGTAGAATCCCATCTATGCACATATGACGTAAGGATGTATGCAAGTATGTATATGTGAGTATGTATGTGTAGTGCACCCACTACCCTTGGGTTTCGTAACCATTTACCAATCCAACATACCAATATCCATTTAAACATCAATAATTTATCACAATGAACATAAAATGATTGTTGGTGTGTATACGCATCCGTATACATCACCACGGACTGCGGGGGAGCTATACGCCATCCACCCGACTTCTCCCTGTAGATATAAATCTACTCACCTGGATGCCTCAGCTACTCTGATTCGATTCCAGCTCCGCCATCTCCGCGCCACATACGACGGCTCTGCACCCGATCCTAGGGATGTGCACAAGGAAAACAAGAGAATAAATATAAATAGTCGCGGACACAATTGACACAAGTCAATAACGCACGTTAATTAAACGCGCACGCACCCGGCGCACAAACGCGCTCGCGACAATGCCAAAACTACAATTAGGGTCACTCTATGTGAATAACACCAAGCCTAAAACCCAATTTTCATCAATTGCGCATTCACAACACATTTAATATTATAGGAATTAGGTTGTAGGTCATTAAAATTTCAATTAAATTCAAATCGGTTAATTTCCAAAAGTCTAGTAAGCACCCATACACCATTTTAGTTCAAGTCTTGATGTTTTATCAATTCTAATGGCCACAAAAATCACACACTAACTTAGTTAATCCATACCAACCTTTTCTAAAATTTTACCTCACCTAATTACACATCAACTAAAAACCTAGTTAGCAAGGTTATATAATTAGGAAAAATTAGAAGTAACAATTAATAAATTAGCAACTAGACTAGGTTTTTACATGTCTTGAAATATTAATCTACACTTACTAATTTGATTTATTTAAAAAAAACCAAAACTCTAGTTCAAACCCTTTCTTGAAATCTAAATCTTAAAATTAAACCCATAATTAAACACTTAATTAGCTTAGATTACAACAATACTAACAAGGTAACAAATTGAGTAAGATTATACCTCACAAATCTTGTAGATCTCATAGTAAACTTAGCCTCTAAAAACCCATCTTGCTCCAAGATCCAAGCTTGATTTGGCCAAGGAAAATTGGTTAAAGGTTAAACTAAGGATTAATGAGACTTGTATTGGTTTTTAATGCAATTTTAGAGATTTTTTGATGAGGCAAAGAGGTGAGGAAATGGGCAGGGCTGCAGCAGGAAGCTCGGCCAGAAGAGGGAGGAAGAGGGGTGTGTGGATGTGTGGGGGAAATTTCTAAGTCAAAGACACCCATACCTCACATGTATACACCCATGCCTAATTTCTTTATTCTATTCTTATCAAATTTCAATTCATTTTAATGAAGTGGGGCAATGAGTGGGGATGGGGGGGCTGCCAAGGCTGCTGGTTCAGCCACTAGGGAAGGTTTTTGGGTGAGTGAGTGAGGAAGTTCCATGCAAAGAAAGCCCAATTCAACATGCTACATACCCCTTTGTTTATTATAATTTATTTAAGCTTTTCTTTTACATTTTCTAACCATCTTGACAAATTTCATTTCATTTCAGAAACAATATTTTTCATGTTAGTTTAAAGTGTCATGATGCACAAAATTGTTTCAACTCATTCCAATTTGTAATTTTCCCTAATTAAATGTATTAGTGACGGGTCAAAATAATATTAAAATAATTAATTTCGGAAAAAATTTCAGAAAATTAGAAATTTTACCAGTGGCTCAATAAACACCAAATACTAGTAATTACATAGCTAGAATATGTATATTTAATTTTATATTAGAGATATTTACATTTTGACTTTTTACGGAAAACCCCCTTATTTTACCGATTTTCCGAAATTGCACCGAAACGATTTTCAAAATGCTACAACTTCTGTCAGCAATCCTTTTGTTGCGCGACACGTAATTCGGTCGTGTGCCCATCGGATAGGAGATAGAGATTCGTCTGTCATTTTGAACCTCCTAAAGATGTTGGATTTGGCGATCTCCTGGGCACGGACTGGTTAGCTACGTGTTAGGCGTTGTGGGCTACCGTGAGGAAACGGTTAGGTTTTGTTTTCCCGGGCAAGTCAGTTCTTGTTGTGCAGGTGGATAGTGGTGCCGCCTCTTACAGCTTGAATTCAGCCTTTTTTGCTAGTCGGCTCTTAGGAGATGTCGTGGGTTCTTGGCGTTTTTCGTGATGCTGTAGCCACAGTTGGTGTGTTGGGCCGGTTTTCTCTAGTGGGGAGAGTTTTCCTACGTTGTTCCAGATGAGCCGTCAAAGCTTAAGGAGCTAAGGATCTGCTGCAGAGTGGTTGTTGAGGGAGTTGCGCGTCTGAGTGTTTCGCATTTAGGAAGCTCCCATTTCTGTTCGTCAAGGAGAAAAACGACAGATTGAGGTTGTGTATTGATAGATCGTCACTTGAATCGGCTTACGGTGCGGATAAGTATCCTGTACCTCGCATTGACGATTTCTTCGATCAGCACCAGAGTGCGAGACTTTGTCTAAGTTGGTTAGGGATTAGGTCATCTTTGTTGCGGGTCCGGAGTGATGACATTCCGAAGACTGTCTTGTGCGTGCTACGGGCTTTGTGTGTTTTGGGTGTGTCACTGGACTCACCAATGCTCTAGCAGCATTCGTAGGTGTGATGAGCTGGTTTTCTTCGGGCCGTTCCTCGACTAGTTATTGTTGTGTTATTTACGACATCCTGGTCTTTTTAGTGTGTCTTGAGGGTTAAGGTAACACTTGAGTATCTGTTATACGGATACTGGGAGAGCCCCAGCGGGTTACTAGATTCTCGGAGTGTCCCTTTAAGCTTGTTGTGTTGACTCCTAGGTTTTGTAGTTACCGAGACGAATTGGTATGGTTTTGAGGAAGATCGTGGCCGTACAGCTTAGGCCCAAATTTGTGAGCAGGACGGAGGTCCGCAGATTTTTGGCTTAGCAGGTGTTACCGCCGTCTCTTGCAAGATTGCTAGTGTAATGCTGCCCTTTTGACTAAAGTGACTGGAATGGAGGTTCCTTTTCTTTGGACTGAGGCTTGTGTACGGAGTTTCAACAGTTGAAGACTCGGTTAACAACTGCATCAGCTCCTTCTTTGCTTTTGGTTCAGGCGACCTTGTGGTTTAACTGTGATGTTTCGTGAGTAGGACTCGAATGTGTACTGAGGTGACACAATGGAGTTATCGCTTTTGCTTCTTCACATTTGGAGGAAGTACGAGAAGGATATCCCACTCATGATCTGGAGATGGCCGCAATGGTTTTGCGTTGGAGATTAGAGACACCACTTGTTTGAGAGTCGTGTCAGATTTTCACGAACCACCGGAGTTAAAGGTACACCTTCCTGCGGCGGAATTTGATTGTTGTGATAGTCCTCCGCAGATTCACAGTTCTTGTGCGATCGTTGAGTGCAGCTTAAGTTCGTCTCTACTGAGGAGACAGCTTGCTCATGTCCGCGCCCGACCACTTTTCTTAAATCGCTTTCGCGAGACACTGCCCGCCGACGCTCGTTCGTCAAAGATATTGGAGCCTACTCGGCTGGGTAATGATTTGGAATCCTTGACTTGTGGAAAGAGTGTGCTAGGTTAGAGAGGCACTTGTGTACCTAATATTATAGGGAAGAGACGTGGAATCCTAGGGCAGGCACATCGGTCAACTCTCTGTACTCATTCAAGCCCCACCAACTGTTAACGTGACTTGTAAGGTAGTTACGGATGGGCAGGGTTAGAAAGAGAAGTCTCGGGATTCGTTTTAAGGTGTGTGTCTTGTTGTGTGCTTGAGTTGAGCAACTGAGACTGACGGGAGAGTTGCAACCTTTAACCGTTCCGAAGAGGGAACGAGAGTAGATCTCCCCGAAATTCGTTATGGTGTCCACCCTGGTTTAGTTAAGATGTGACTCCTTTCGGATGTTTGTCATCCGGTGATACTCAGTTTGCTCAGTTGTTATTGTTAAGTTGTGCGTATGTAGAAATTGTTGTCGGCAGTTGGGGATCGTCGTTGCCATCGATAGGGTTCTCCTTTGATAGCAGTTATCAGGAGACACTCCCATTGGTAACCTTTAGGTTTATAGGTTAGGTCGTGTAGATCACCAGTCTGTTTTCCTAACTCCGTGTTATAGGATTATTGGACCTCAGCTAGTTTAGAAATTTCGGAAATGACCCAGTTGTTCAGGGTCAGGATGAGAATGGTCTATTGCGGATAGAGATCAGATGCTGACCAAGAGGGTCGCAGATTCGAGTTCGCGATGGAAGATCATGTATTCCCACGGAAATTTCCGATAAATGACATGTTGAGTTTTGGGGAAGTTTTTCAGGATAATAAGTCTTTTTAGGATCCCTAAGGCGAGTTGGTTCGTTGCGTTAAGTTGGGCACTTCCACCCAGATTATTGAGTATTCACCTCGTATTCCCTAGGTCGATACTTTGCAATTACCTTCATGACCTTTCTCATTGGATTCAGCGCCAGACTATTTAGTTCGAGTGTGATCCATCGTTCACCCAAAAGCCAGCCGTAATATTGGACCGGCAGGTGAAGAAACTTCGATCGAAGGTCTTGCCATCAGTGAAGGTATTTGGGTGCATCCCAAATGGTGAAGAGGTCACTTGGGAGTCTGAGGGCGAGATGCGGAAGAAGTTCCCTCATCCCTCTGAAGGTATGCGTAGCTTTGTATTTTTAAAATTCGGGGAAGAATTTTCTTTAAGGGGGGAAGATTGTAACACCTTAGGTCGTGTTTAGGGGTTAATTATATTTTAATAAATAGCTTTTGGTAAAAAGTTTACCAAATTAAGTTTCAGATATTTTATTCTAATTAATGAATATTTTATTAGGATTTTTCTAGGCGCACACACACTTGTGCATGTAAACTAGGGTTAAGAGATGGGGTTAAACCATGATTGACAACCATGGTGGACTAACCATTCCCTTAAGCCATTTTAAGTTTAGTATTAAGTTGTTTTGGGTTTTAAATTGGTATGGTTGTTGTTCTCTTGTTTTTATTTATGGGTGTTATTCCTTTTTTGTGTGTTGTTTTGTTTATTGAAATTCTTTTCTTTTGTTGACTTGGTGGGAGAGAGAGGGTATGGGCATTATGGCTTGAGCCATGCTCATTTAATGAGAGAGAGAGAGGGGTTGACTAGGGTGCCTCATTTCATTCCTCATTATTCTCACAACTCTCTCACACACACACACACACTCAGCTGAGAGAGAGAGAGAGAGAGAGGCAGCAGCTGCAGAAGAAGCCCCAGCAGCAGCAACTAGCAGCAGCAACAGCATCATCATCAGTGGCATCAGCAGTGGCCACAGCAACATCATCAGTAGCCCCCAGCAGCTGCAGCAGCACTTCCCATCTTCCCCACCTCCTTTCTCCTTGCACCTAGGGTCTAATAAGGTATAGAATCTGAGCCCAACTCGTGCTTGTTTATCATATGTATAGTTTAGCTTTGATTAGTGCTAAAAGTGAGATTTTGTGCTTGAAATGATGAATTGTGTGGACTTATGGTTAAGTGCTGTTAGTGTTAGTTAGTCTAGCCTAATTAGGTGTTATTAAGACCATGTAAACCTAGTTAGACATCAGATTACACCAAAATACCATAGGGTTTCTAATTGTGCAAATTTAGTGTTTTTAAGTGAAATTTCACCTTTCAGTGATCTGCTATAGGCCCGAGTGGTTCAGGTTAAAATTGAGGAAACTGGAGCTTGTATACAAGGTATAGACCACACCATCAGAGCCCGAGACCCCCACCCCATAGCGAGGCCGCCGGTTTAATCATTCTGGCCGCAATTTGCGACCAGATAGGGGAATTTTTGGGTGATGTTTGCTTTGATAGGAGTCTGTTGTTATTTCTAGGCCAGTGGTATGTATAGTTTTGTAAGTTGTTAGCCTGGGTAGAATCTGGGACGTTATATCGTATTTCTAGTACGTTTGGTTCGCGCGATACGCGCGATACAGAAGAGGGTTCCATGATTCAGCGTATCGCGGCGTGTCGGGGTTAGTTTTAGACGCGTGCACACGTTTAGCGTATCGTACACATGCGCGTTTAGTTCGCGACGCGAGCGTATCGTTTGACTTCGATATCGCGTTTTGCGAGATAGATGCTTATATTTGGATTCTGATGTAATTCCAGGTTCGCAGGCGGGTACGTCGGACGAAGCTAAGAAAGGGAAGCAGGTGGTCGGCTACGAGTAGCGCACGACCAGGTGAGTAGATTTAACATCTACGGGGAAATCGCCCGTATGGCGTTAAGCGTCAGGGCGTATTAGGATATTGGATTGTAGATGTTCATATGGACTGTAGTAGCATACCTTATTGTTGCATATAGAAATGATAGCATAGAACACTGCACTGTCACTAACGGTTCAAGTCGCACGAGCACGATTGATATGCTACACTCACACCGTTAGTGATTGCCATGACACTCACATTATAGGATTGCTATAAATCATATATCATACTGATTCTACCTTATTGATGTTGTCATGATTTGCCGCATAACAGCAAATGTTATATCCATATTTGGGCACATATGTAAGTCCATATTGCGACCCCCGGTACTTACGGGGAGGCGGAAACGGTATAAAAAACGAATTTTTATCGCAAGAGGCAACATGGACTAAACTATGTCGGGATCGTTGTCTAAACTAAAACTAGTTTACAAGCTAAAGAGAGTTAGCTACTATGGAAGATGGTTATACCTAAACTTGAACTCCTTCTCTTCTTGTTGTTTGTAGAAGCTTGAATGGTTCTCTTCTCGTCGCCTTCTTCTTGCCGAAGATAGATCCACCTCGAAGGTTCGACTTTGGGCTCTTCCTCGATCTTTGAGTGAACTAGGGTTTCCGGCTTGCTAAACCTTCATCCTAGAATGAGTAGAGAGAGATTAGGGTTTGCTTTTCTATCTAAAGAGAATGAATCTCAACACATGAGAAGGTTTCTCTTTTCAAGAGGAGGAAGAAGATGAAAATGAGGAGAGAGAGTGAGAATGATAGAATGAGCTATATCTTTTCTTTCTTGCAACCATAATGCAAAAGAAAAGAATTATCTAATAATAATAATTGAAAATGAGAATAGTTGATGGCAATTTGGAATGACCACAACCATGCTTCATTTAAAAATGCAAGCATAAATTAAGGAAGACTTTTGAAGCATGATGGTGGTCAACTTTCAACCATGGTCAACAAGTCAACCATGGTCAACAAGTCAACAATATCAACCATAACAAAATTCTCATTTAATTACTATTATAAATAGATAATCCAAAAATCCATTAGGGTTTGGAAAAAGATAACTGTCAACTGTGCATACGCACCCGTTCCGAAACCCTAATGAAATACCTCATCCTCCGCCTCAAGCAACTGTGCATACACACCTGCATTCTCGTTCCGAGGAACAAGAATACCAAGATATAAAAGCAACCCCAAATATATATATACCAGTATCTGGCTCAAACCAGAGCCTGCCAGTATAATCCGTCCGGACTCCAAACGTGCACAAGTGCGCGGATGAGAACGAACCCTGTCGCAAAACCATGCGACCTCTACTCTTTTTTTTTGCCCAGAGGCGAATACCCTCTGTGTGGGACTCTAAAGACTCGACACTACGCTGGCAGTGGGTTTAACCACAGACCGCAAGCGGCACTAGCTGTGCATAACGGTCCCCAGGTAGATGCCGACAAGAAGGCTGACGAGGTGAAACCCCATCTGAACTCCTACTGAGTCTGAATGTGACAGTCTCCGTACAGTCCGGTCTGTTCGTCTGATACATCGCATGGCGGGCCTAGGGGGTGGTAAACGTCAGTCCCCCAATAGCGGTACAAGTCGTGCCGGAGCGAAGCCCAAAACACCCTGAGATAACACTGGAAACCTACCAGTATATCTCGTTTGCCCTGGCCAGGGACTACTCGTGTAATGGCTCTCCTAGACACAGCGCGATGTCAACCCCCAATACCGGGAGAGACGAATCCTGTCTAACCGTCACTGCCTCCAAGTGCTTCGGGACTGCACCCAACCACCACCCGTTTGCACGACTCCTTTGAGCCGTGGTAGGGTAGTGACCAAAGTGCAGTGGGAACACACTTGAGGCGAAGTGCCAGTGTCAAGTCAGCGGACTAAGCTGTACTCATGTCACCTGGGAACTGATAACTGACGATAGGTATAATACCAACCTGTCAGTTCCCGACGAGTCCTGTCCAGTGTACTCGTAACCCAACGAGCACCCGTATACTATCTCCAGTACGACGTACTGATGGCTGTGGGACAGACCATCTCCCACACTGGGATGAGAAGCGCATACGCTAGTCTACTCCGGAGTATCGATGCCCTGTCTCGATAGTCCTGCGACTAGGGACCTGTATAAGGATGTGCTTATAGATTACCCAGCCCCCACTAGTGTGACTGCCATCACAACGCTGGTAATCAAGCAAAGATCCTAAGGGCTCCACTAATGCGTATAAGTGATATACTGAAATAAACACAAGTACACATTGAAGTAGAAACAAACCAAGTAGCATACTACTATTTTGAGCAAGATTGTATATACAAGGTGAATATCCCAAGCATCCATTAAGTAATATACAAACTAGTATGATACAGTAATGGCCTCTAGGGCATATACACTAACAATCTCCCACTTGCACTAAGGCCATGTACTGGCGTATCGAAGACCTATCATCTCGATCAGCCGCTCGAACTGAGTCTGGGGTAGGGCCTTGGTGAATGGATCTGCAGTGTTCTCTTCTGAAGCAACCCTCCGAACCTCGATCTCCTTGCGATCCACGATCTCCCTGATCAGGTGATACCGCCTCAAGATGTGCCTGGATCTCTGATGGGACCTGGGTTCCTTCGCTAAAGCTATAGCCCCGTTGTTGTCGCAATACAGAGGTATTGGATCAACAATGGACGGAACCACCTGAAGTTCTTTCAAGAACTTCCTCATCCAGACAGCTTCTTTTGCGGCATCAGATGCAGCGATGTATTCCGCTTCCATCGTCGAGTCTGCAACGGTTTCCTGTTTGGAACTCTTCCAACACACCGCCCCTCCATTGAGGGTGAAGACAAAACCCGACATGGACTTGGAATCATCCTTGTCACTCTGGAAGCTGGAGTCAGCAAAGGCCTCGATCTGGAGGTCTTTTCCGCCATACACCAAGAACATCTCCTTAGTCCTTCTCAGGTACTTGAGAATGTTCTTTACTGCTATCCAATGTTTCTCCCCAGGGTTTGACTGATACCGGCTTACTACACTCAGTGCATAAGCTACATCCGGTCTGGTACACAACATCGCATACATTATAGAGCCTACCGCAGAAGCGTAGGGTATAATAGACATGCGATCCCTCTCCAAATCAGTCTTGGGAGACATCTCTTTAGAGAGGGTGATCCCGTGACAAGCCGGTAGGTTACCGCGCTTGGAATCTTCCATACTGAATCTTTTCACTATGGTGTCGATGTACCTGGACTGAGAAAGTCCCAATATCCTCTTGGATCTATCACGATGGATCCGGATCCCCAGGATGTATGAGGCATCTCCCAGGTCTTTCATGGAGAACCTTTGTGACAAGAATCCCTTGACAGATTGTAGCATAGGAATGTCATTTCCTATCAAGAGAATGTCATCCACGTATAAAACGAGGAATACTACAGTTCTCGCTACAAATCTACTATAGATGCATGGTTCATCTGGATTTTTGATAAAGCCAAATTCTTTGACTGTCTCATCAAAGCAGATGTTCCAACTCCGCGATGCCTGCTTTAGTCCATAGATGGACTTAAGCAACTTGCACACCTTTCCGCTGCTCCCACTCTGAATGAAACCCTCTGGCTGGTCCATATAGACACACTCCTCTAAATTTCCATTTAGAAAAGCTGTCTTTACGTCCATTTGCCAGATCTTATAATCGTGGAAGGCAGCAATGGCAAGAAGGATCCGAATGGATTTCAGCATGGCTACTGGAGAAAAGGTTTCGTCGTAGTCCAAGCCAGGTCTTTGACGAAAACCTTTTGCTACCAGCCTAGCTTTATAGGTCTCAACCTGTCCATCTACACCAATCTTCCTTTTGAAGATCCACTTGCATCCTACGGGTTTTACCCCGTCTGGAGCAATGTCCAACGTCCATACCTTGTTGGTGTACATGGACTCCATTTCGGTCCGCATTGCATCCAGCCATTTCACTGAGTCAACGCTCTGAACGGCCTGCTGGAAGCTAGTAGGCTCATCATAATCTATGATGCAATCCTCTCTATCCCCGTCTATGAGAAAACCGCAGTATCTCTCGGGCGGATGAGACTGCCTACTACTCCTGCGGAGCGGCGTAGGAATGTCCTGTTCATTTGAACCCTCTGGTTCCACTAAGCTTTCAGTAATAGTCTGAGGTTCTGGAATTTCATCCAGTTCTACTGCGCTCCCACTTATCTGATTTTCCAAAAACTCAGTTTCCAAGAAGTGGGCATGACGAGAAACAAGGACTTTTTGCTCCTCTGCGTAATAGAATAGATACCCCTTGGAGTTCTTTGGGTATCCCACAAACTTGCACTGTACTGAGCGTGCCTCGAGCTTGTCCGCATGCTGCTTTTTTACAAAAGCCGGACATCCCCATGTCTTAAAGGCTTTAAGACAGGGTTTCTTCCCACTCCACATCTGATATGGTGTGGTAGGCACAGTCTTAGTAGGAACTTGGTTCAAGAGATGTGCAGCTGTTTCTAGTGCATATCCCCAGAAAGATCGCGGTAACTCAGCCTTACTCATCATGGAACGAACCATATCCAATAGGGTTCGATTCCTCCTTTCCGATACACCGTTATGTTGCGGAGTGTATGGAGGAGTACGCTGAGAGAGAATTCCATTCTCTTTTAAATAGTCCAGGAACTCGGCACTCAAGTATTCACCACCTCGATCCGATCTTAGGATCTTGATACTTTTGCCTGTTTGTTTTTCAACTTCATTCTTGTAATCCCGAAATTTCTCAAAAGCCTCGGATTTGTGCTTCATTAAGAAGACATGTCCATACCTAGAGAAATCGTCTGTGAAAGTAATGAAGTATGAATAACCGCTTCGCGCATGTGTAGACATTGGACCACACACGTCACTGTGTATGAGTCCCAAGAGCTCGCTCGCTCTTTCTCCGTGTCCAGTGAACGGAGTCTTTGTCATCTTTCCCATGAGACAAGATTCACAAGTGGCATAAGACTGATACTCGAACGGATCCAAGTATCCTTCTTTATGTAACTTAGTCAACCGTGTCTCATTGATGTGACCCAGTCTACAATGCCATAAGAAAGCCCGATTGATATCTGGAGACTTTCTTTTGTGTGTATTCTGGACATTGAAAATCTGTGGTTGGTTTAACACGTATATACCATTACTCAGAGTACCTGACCCAATCAATACTTGATTAAGGTGAATGTTTACAACATTACTTACAAACGCAAATTCATAACCTTCTTTAGAAACTAAAGATACAGAAATGATATTACAAGTTGCGTTGGGTACAAAAAAGCAATTACGCAAAACCAAAACATGTCCATCTGACATTCCCAGGTGATAGTCCCCCACGGCTTTAGCATCCATGCTAGCTCCGTTCGCAACTCTGAGGGTCATGTCACCTGCCTTCAAATCCCTACGGTTTCTCAACGCCTGCAAAGAATTACAGATATGAGATCCTGATCCGGTATCCAATACCCAGGAAGTAGAGTTTATTGAAAGACAGTTTTCAATAACATACACACCTGAAGCTGAAGCTGCAACCTGCTTCAATTCCTGTGTTCTGGCCTTCCAGGCCCTGCAATCATTCTTCCAGTGTCCTTTCTTATGACAAAAGAAGCATTCTTCCTTATCCACAAGCTTCCCCGCTATCTTTGTTGCTTTACCTTTTCCCTTCGTATCCACTTTACTAACACCGCCCCTTGGTTTGGCGGGGGCTTTCTTCTTCTTTCCCTTGGCTTTCGCCTTGGACCTAGAAGAAGATGATCCTCCTACAAACAAAGTGGATGTATCCCTACTTTTCTGTAGGGTGCCCTCTGCGCTCCTCAGCATGTTGAGGAGCTCTGATAGTTCAACCTCTTTTTCTTGTAGGTTGAAGTTCAGTATAAACTGGGCGTAAGTGGAAGGAAGGGACTGGAGAACTATATCCGTATATAGCTCACTCTCCAATGTGATCCCTAGGTCAGCGAGCTCCTCAATGTAGCCGATCATCTTTAGCACGTGCTCGGCTACTGATGATCCGACGGCCATCTTTGTCGAAAACAACTTTTTCGACGCTTCGTATCTTGCGATACGTGATTGCTCTCCATACAGTTCTTTTGTATGGAGCAATATGGACTCCATGTCCATATTCTCATGCCTCCTCTGATGTTCGTTGTCCATCGAGGCAAGCAGGAGGCACTTGGCCTTCGCGCTATCAATCTCCCAAGTCTTGCGGATTTCCTTATCCGCGACGCTGGAAGTTGGACCAGGGACAGGGGGAGCTTTGGTGGTAAGAAGATACCCCAGCTTGTCATAAGTGATTGCTATCTTGACATTCCTGAGCCAATCTTTGTAGTTTGGCCCTGTCAGCTTGTTTTTATCTAGGAGTAACTTAAGTCCAGTCATGTTGATTGGTCGCTGCAATTAGGAGAGAGAAGAAGAAACACTCAGCATGATGCTCTTGCAAGTTTAGAGTGGTTTTTAGTTTGTCTAAACAGGATGGCTCCCACTGTTTCTCGAATCCCTCCTCAAACCATAAAGGAAGAATTAGTCAGGATCAATCCCACCGTACAATACTTGCTTAACCGTTCAGCCAGGCCAGTGTCGGTACTTCGAGGGAGGTTTTCCAACGCTTTCGCGAAGTTCCTTAATTAAAGAACCTCTTTTCCCTGGGGGCGTAACCCCGCTAACACCTTTCTAGGCACCTACTAGGTTTATAGCATTGATCGTTAAGTGAGAAATTTCCCGAGGAGTAGCATATACTCACAGTAGGATCGGGATCCAAATATCATTGTGTGACGAAAATGAAGGAATCCTACCATAATCATCACACTCCAAATGGTATGCAAATCTAGCAAGTTTCAGTACTTATGAAACTCCCGATGTGGATTTTTGCCCCATGCTCTTATGACCTTGACTAAGGCCAACAAATCATAAGTCACATGTCAAGTTCTTCCCGTCGTTATCCAGGTTAATTTGAACCCACCCGTATATACCCTTGACTATGGCCAACAAGGCAATACGACTGTCCCAAACCAACGCATTCTATCTATGCAACATATGAATACCCACCAGCTACCAATCACTGTGCCTTGACTAAGGCCAACAAACACAGCTTGAATACTGTTGAATATTCATATGAAACGACGGAGGGCTACGGATGGTTTTGGCGAAACCGTGAACGTAGTGAACTTGATATAATCGATGGAACGAGATAGCTTTTAGAAGGAGTGGCTCAAGCTCCGCATTTAAAAGTTAGTTTTGAAAAGAACCGAGTGGTTTTCCGAAAGTGTTCCATCGACTTAAACTTGGTTTATTATCTTGCATTAGTTCTTTTAATGCGTGATATTCTTGCATTAGTACTTTTAATGCGTCCCATCATTTAATCCTACCATTGCAGAAAACAACCAAAATATGACGTACGCTTATGCCATTCGCATTCGCCACGGGGCCCCGTCATTACCCGTTAGGTTACTTAACTAACGACAGAGCGGGGGCTGGGCTAGCGCGTCTGTAAAACATAAGCAACGCCTAAATAGAAAGCAATGATAGACATTTCAGATCACAGATAAATACATTGGATATACTAGCAATCTGTAATTTGTACGAGCCTGTAACAAAAACAGATAACACGGTCGCGGTGAATAGCAAATACCCCACCCAAGACCCCTACGGGTGCGGCAAACTACCCTCCAAGTCCTCGGTAGTTTGTGCACCCCTCCATGGGTCTATCCTAGGAGCAAAAACAGTAAAAAGAATTATACAATGACGGCTACAACCCCGACCCGGTTGTGCGGCCAAACAAATAATATAATTACATCAATTTACATTTACAATGAATTGCAAGAAAAGAAAACTCTCGTCTCACAACCCCCGGCTATTCACCCGCGACAATCCAACATATTTATATACACATTCCAGCACATTACAGATCATGTATAACCCCGACTAATCGACCTATAGCGATTAGCCGACGTTCAATACATGCAAACATCACAGATATAACCAACATAGCCAAAGTGCAGTGAAGTTCGGAAAAAAAAATACGGAATTATAGGACCCCAAAAGTGAATTTCAGTTCTGGAAAATCTGGGCACACATAATATATTTTAAAAATCCCAAAACCAACACATAAACACTCTGCACGAAAATCGATGGACAGAAGAATACAAAGCGCGGCGCTTCCGCCGCACATGCCTACCTCGTGCGGCGGAAGAGCGGCGGCTTAAGGGAATTACGTCATCGTTTTTCATGGGTACTCTTACAAAACCCTGAGACGATTTTACAAGTATAAAGTTTTTCATTTTGAGCCAAAAAAAATTCAACAGAAACTCAGGTTTTGGTTTTTTTTCGGTTTTGTGACTTTTTCGGTTCCGAACTTCGTTACACCTTACTACCAAGCTAGTTTAAGTTTAGTTAGGCTCTGATACCACTGTAAGTCCATATTGCGACCCCCGGTACTTACGGGGAGGCGGAAACGGTATAAAAAACGAATTTTTATCGCAAGAGGCAACATGGACTAAACTATGTCGGGATCGTTGTCTAAACTAAAACTAGTTTACAAGCTAAAGAGAGTTAGCTACTATGGAAGATGGTTATACCTAAACTTGAACTCCTTCTCTTCTTGTTGTTTGTAGAAGCTTGAATGGTTCTCTTCTCGTCGCCTTCTTCTTGCCGAAGATAGATCCACCTCGAAGGTTCGACTTTGGGCTCTTCCTCGATCTTTGAGTGAACTAGGGTTTCCGGCTTGCTAAACCTTCATCCTAGAATGAGTAGAGAGAGATTAGGGTTTGCTTTTCTATCTAAAGAGAATGAATCTCAACACATGAGAAGGTTTCTCTTTTCAAGAGGAGGAAGAAGATGAAAATGAGGAGAGAGAGTGAGAATGATAGAATGAGCTATATCTTTTCTTTCTTGCAACCATAATGCAAAAGAAAAGAATTATCTAATAATAATAATTGAAAATGAGAATAGTTGATGGCAATTTGGAATGACCACAACCATGCTTCATTTAAAAATGCAAGCATAAATCAAGGAAGACTTTTGAAGCATGATGGTGGTCAACTTTCAACCATGGTCAACAAGTCAACCATGGTCAACAAGTCAACAATATCAACCATAACAAAATTCTCATTTAATTACTATTATAAATAGATAATCCAAAAATCCATTAGGGTTTGGAAAAAGATAACTGTCAACTGTGCATACGCACCCGTTCCGAAACCCTAATGAAATACCTCATCCTCCGCCTCAAGCAACTGTGCATACACACCTGCATTCTCGTTCCGAGGAACAAGAATACCAAGATATAAAAGCAACCCCAAATATATATATACCAGTATCTGGCTCAAACCAGAGCCTGCCAGTATAATCCGTCCGGACTCCAAACGTGCACAAGTGCGCGGATGAGAACGAACCCTGTCGCAAAACCATGCGACCTCTACTCTTTTTTTTTGCCCAGAGGCGAATACCCTCTGTGTGGGACTCTAAAGACTCGACACTACGCTGGCAGTGGGTTTAACCACAGACCGCAAGCGGCACTAGCTGTGCATAACGGTCCCCAGGTAGATGCCGACAAGAAGGCTGACGAGGTGAAACCCCATCTGAACTCCTACTGAGTCTGAATGTGACAGTCTCCGTACAGTCCGGTCTGTTCGTCTGATACATCGCATGGCGGGCCTAGGGGGTGGTAAACGTCAGTCCCCCAATAGCGGTACAAGTCGTGCCGGAGCGAAGCCCAAAACACCCTGAGATAACACTGGAAACCTACCAGTATATCTCGTTTGCCCTGGCCAGGGACTACTCGTGTAATGGCTCTCCTAGACACAGCGCGATGTCAACCCCCAATACCGGGAGAGACGAATCCTGTCTAACCGTCACTGCCTCCAAGTGCTTCGGGACTGCACCCAACCACCACCCATTTGCACGACTCCTTTGAGCCGTGGTAGGGTAGTGACCAAAGTGCAGTGGGAACACACTTGAGGCGAAGTGCCAGTGTCAAGTCAGCGGACTAAGCTGTACTCATGTCACCTGGGAACTGATAACTGACGATAGGTATAATACCAACCTGTCAGTTCCCGACGAGTCCTGTCCAGTGTACTCGTAACCCAACGAGCACCCGTATACTATCTCCAGTACGACGTACTGATGGCTGTGGGACAGACCATCTCCCACACTGGGATGAGAAGCGCATACGCTAGTCTACTCCGGAGTATCGATGCCCTGTCTCGATAGTCCTGCGACTAGGGACCTGTATAAGGATGTGCTTATAGATTACCCAGCCCCCACTAGTGTGACTGCCATCACAATGCTGGTAATCAAGCAAAGATCCTAAGGGCTCCACTAATGCGTATAAGTGATATACTGAAATAAACACAAGTACACATTGAAGTAGAAACAAACCAAGTAGCATACTACTATTTTGAGCAAGATTGTATATACAAGGTGAATATCCCAAGCATCCATTAAGTAATATACAAACTAGTATGATACAGTAATGGCCTCTAGGGCATATACACTAACAACATATGCATCACATACCCCTACTGGTACTACGCACGCATACATTGATATCTTTATACCTGCGCACATGCACACTGTATACTCATATCTGTGCACACATACATTGATATCTTCATACCTGCGCACATGCACACTGTATACTCATATCTATGCACACATACATTGATATCTTCATACTTGCGCACATGCACACTGTATACTCATATCTGTGCATATATACATTGATATCTTCATACCTGCGCACATGCACACTGTATACTCATATCTGTGCACACATACATTAATATCTTCATACTTGCTTAGATTACGCATTGAGATATATTGTTTCCATGTTAATTCTGGATTTGGGGAACCGTGGATATTTCAAAAAGAGAATAGTTAATTATTTAAAAACCCGGTTTCCCTTGATATGATATTTCGGTGCGTCCACCATGTGTTTTCTCGGTACTAGAGTGATATATGTGAACCCGAATCGAGGAGTTGGATGAGGCCGATTACGAGTACATGGTGGACCCGGTATGGTACCCCGGGGCGAGAACGGTTTCGCTGTGTAGTAGACGGTGAGCCTGGCAGAGGGACTACTACCTACCGGTGATTGGTTGGACCTGGCGGTTATCCGGAGGATACCGACCAGAGTCGATGGATGGATACGGGACGACTCATACTGCCGGGGCCGAGGGCCGATACCGCAGACAGAGCCCGTGGGCTGATCCGGACTGACGGATGCCCTATACAGGAGGATTTGCGTGTCGATGCTTGGCACGAGTATTTATTGATATTTTGGGTGCCGATGTTGGGCACTCACGATTATATGAGATTTACAGGATTTGAGGACCGAGGAGGATGGCGACGCCTGAGTAGTATTGGGAATTGGGTGCATTGATGAGTACCGATTATACTTTCCACGATGACATTCCGTGTAGATGTTATATTTCCCATGCTCAGTATGTAGTAATCGATATCTCATCCTGTATCTACTGTACCTGATATAGTACATATTGCTATACCTGATCATTGCATACCCTGTTCATTTTATATAAGGTTGTTAGATCACATTGCTATACCTGATCATTGCACACCCTGTTCATTCTATATAGGGTTGTTAGATTGCATTGCTATACCTGATCATCACAGTTCTTGCTCATCACATGGAGTTGTTATTAGATCGTACTTGTTGCATGTTTTGAGCATCCAGTTCATCATATAGTTGTTATCTGTTGATATAGGTTAGAGTATCGTTGCACGTGCATACTCGCGATTACCTTTATATGTTATCTTCTATTCACGAGTTGGCAACTCATCCCCGTTGTGCCACAGTGGTTGCAGGGTGCCCTTCGGAGTAGTCGTGGCAGGCTGCGTTCTTGCATCTTTTGACACAGATACCCCTACAGTTGGTGTACTGGCTCTTTTGCTGATAGGTGGGTTTTGTACGGTATCTGGTTATCTTTCTGTTATGTACATTGTTGTATCTAGTACTCTCCATCTACCACTTATGTATTGACTTAAAGACCAGTTGTGAGGACGATGTATATTATTTTGTATTCTGATGTCGAGCTCGTTGTGAGCCGACTTTACTTATGCAGTTATTCTATCTGTGATGATTCCCACTTGTTGCTCATTTTCTTCGCTACGGCGTCGTATATTGTTATCTTGGTAATTGTCTACTTGAGGTTTCTTGACATCTTAGTGATTAGTTCTATTAAAAGCTTAAATCACTCTATACTTTTACTGGTTTGATTTCTGGGCTTTCGGCTTACTTAGTCGCGTTACGCCTGTAGACGTTACGTGGTTAAGTGCCGGTCACGGGCCAAACTTTGGGTCATGACAAGAATACTTGAGCACGGGATTCCTGGACTATTCTAAAGGAGAATGAGATTCTCTCTCAGCATTACTCCTCCGTATACACCACAGCACGTCGGTGTATCGGGGCGGAGAAATCACACCCTATCTTATATGGTGCGCTCTATGATGAGTACTACTGAGTTTCCTATTTCCTTTTGGGAGTTATGCACTTGTGAAGCTGTATACCTATTGAATAGGGTTCCAATCAAATCAGTTACCTACCACTTCATATGTGATATGGAATGGGAAGAGCCCATATCTTAAGTAAGTTAAGATTTGGGGTTGTCCGGCCTATGTCTAAAAGCAAAATCCGGACAAACTCGAGGCAAAGTCAGTTCTATGGAAGTTTGTTGGATATCCCAACCATTCGTAAGGGAATATCTTCTACCAAACCGAGGAACAAAAGATGTTTTGTTTCTCAGCATGCCACCTTTGTGAAAGGGAATTTCTTGTGAAGAAATTACTGGTCATGAGGTAGAACTGGAAAGAGTTCCAGCTATACAAACTGCAGCTGATGATTTGGTAGAACCAAAAGATTCAATAGTTTCCAACGAACCTCAGCCTCTCCGCCGATATAGTAGGGTTTCTCACCCACCTGAGAGACACTTCGGTTTTCTCTATGACGGTGGGAGCGATGATTGCATCATGAGATGATGACCCAACTAGTTTCGAGCTGGCCATCAAGAGTAGGACTCTGTAAGAATGGCTGGATGCTTAGCGATCTGAGATGGAATCCTTATACACCAACAAAGTATGGACTTTGGTTGCTTTATCTGAAGGGTTAAATCCCCATCAGGAGCAAGTATATCTTGATAAGATTACTTGGTGTACATGGAAAAGTTGAGACTTTCAAAGCTATGCTTAAGTCCATCCAGATCCTACTTGCCACTGCTGAATACCATGACTATGATATCTGGTGGTTAGGTGTCATGACTGCTATTGTAAATGATGTTTTAGAAGAAAGAATCTATAAGTACACAGCCAGAGGGCTTCGTAGACAGTGGGAGCAGCGGAAACGTGAGCAAGATATTTCATGTGATAAATCAGGTATCGCGGAGTTGGAACGTCTGTTTTGATGTGGTAGTCAAAGAGTTTGACTTCATCAAAATGGTGGATGAACCTTGTATATACAAAAAGGTAGTAGAGAGTATGGTGGTGATCCTCGTAGAGTACGTGGATAACATACTCTTGATAGGGAAGGAGTTTCCTATGCTACGCTCGGTCAATCTCCTCTTATCACATGGATTCTCCTTATAGGATCATGGTGATACCTCCTAAATCCTGGGTTATGGATCTATGAGATAGATCTAATTGGATGTTAGGATTCTCACTAGTTGTAGTGAGATGGTATCAATCGATTCTGGGGAGAATCGCTGGAAAGGTTCCAGAGTGATAAAGACGACTGAATGTCAGTCGCAGGCATTATCTTTATCCTCAGTGGAGGGACGGTATGTTGGAAGAGCTCCAAGCTAGATACCGTGACATACTAGATGATTAAAGGCAAGATACATCGTTACCAAGGATGCTACCAAAAAGGCAGTCTGGATATATATAAAAGTTCATGAGATGAACTCCGTTCCTACCATTTTGTAACAATGGAGTTGTGGCTTATGCCTAGGAACCCCTGTCCCATCAAAGATCCAGACATATTCTTAGACAGTATCACCTGATCATGGAGATGGTTGGTCTCTAGGTATATCGAGGTTAGGAGAGTAGACACAGAGGACAACAGCGCGGATCCACTCACAAAGGCTTATTTCCAAGTAGAGACTTTTATGGGATGGTTGAGTATGAGATACTTCGACCACAGCTGATTGTTGGATATGCGATACCACAACAGATGGCCCTAGTGCTAGTGGGAGATTGTTAGTTATATGTATGCCCTAGAGGCCATTACTGTATATACGATGTGTATTGTAGTGGATGCTTGGACATATATAGGGAGGATTTTCTTGCTCGACATGATAGTATGCTATCTGGTCACCCTTTATCTTAACATGTACTCTGATTGTCTCTATGTTACATATTGATAAAGCCCTTAGGATGAGTACTTAACAACCAGGACTACGATGCAGATCATACTAGTGGGGACAGTGTATTCGCCAAGTACATCCTTCAAATGTTCCTAGTCGTGGGAGTACCGAGACAGGGCATCGATACTCCAGAGTAGACTAGCGTATGCACTTCTTGACCCATATGATAGGCGATAGATGATCCCATATCCATCGGTGTTTGACATCAGAGAAGGTATACGGGTGCTCGGTGGAGATTGGGTACACTGGACGGACTCGCCGAGAACTCCCAGATGGTATTATACCTCACGTCAGATGGCAGTTCTCTGGTGACACTGGTACAAGTTAGTCTGTAGACCCGAGATCGTCATAGAGTCTTGTGTGATTCCCACTGTGCTTTGATTTCCATCATACTACGTCCAAGAGGGCATGCAAAAAGGTAGATTTTTGGTACAGTCCCGAATCACATGGAGGCAATGAGCGATAGGAGGGGTTTCGTCTCTCCCGGTATAGGGAGTTGATGTTGCGCTGTGTTCGATTGGCTATAACTGGAAATCCCTAGCCAGGGTTGCTGAGATTTACTGGTAAGTGTTATCAGTAGTTTCTTGAACTGTTTAGGACCTCATATCGACACGACTTATCAAGCTACTGGGGTCTGACGTTTACCACCCCTAGGCGAGATATGCGACATATCAGACGAAGAGACCGGACTGAACGGGAGTGTTACTGGTTGGATTCACGGGAGAATGTACAGGCTTGCTTGTTGATCTTCTGATTGCTCAATACCTGGGTGGCTGTTACATTTAACTGACCGCTTGCAGCTTGTGGGTATTTGATATGATCATCATCTACTGCAGGCGTATTGACGATTCTTTAGAGTCCTACACAGAGGTTTCCTGGCTCAAGCAAAACGGAGTAGGAGAACATATATGATATGTGCGGGACCGAGAACAATACGTGTATATGATACCGTATTAGATTCTCGCGATATGAGATATCGGCCGGGTATATGTGATATAGCCGGGTCATCGGATCAAGTGTTGATTCGATGAACTGATACAGATTATATTAGTCGGTTATTTATGAAATAGCCAGATTATCGGATCAAGTATTGATTCGATAATTTAATGTATAATTATATATTTGATATATTAAATTACATTAACTAATATAAGCTCACTAAAAGATTCTTTTTCTCACTCAGGTAATACATTGATATATATGTGATATATGTTAATTGTATTATTTTATTTTGTTACAATAAATATTGTATATGTGATATATAATATTGTAACAAGTTATGATTACTAATGCAACATGATTAGTGGAGATTAAACATGGTTAGGGTTTGATTTGGGTTAATCTTTTCTAGAAGCTTCTAGAAGCTTTTGTTTTGTTTTCTAGCAAAGATATTTGTGTTGATATTTTGTGAGATATTCTTTAACCCAACCCAAACGCTTAACCCTAAAAAACTCTCTACAATGGTTAGCCTCTTCATCTTTGACCATGATTGCATTTGTAATGATAACACACAATTCATTATTCTTCACAAAGTAATTCTTCTTCTTCCTCCTTGCAAAGCTTTCTAGCTTTGAATTTAGTGATAAAAATTAGTGAGATTAAGAAAATAAATGAGAGCTAAATTCCTACTTCATCATCCTAATCTATTTTAGCCATTTAGATTAGGGTGTTTGCTTTGCTAATACTTGATTAGCAAAGCAAGAGCTTGGGTTTGAGTTTCTTCAAGGTAGATCATCTTTGTAATCGAAGATCGAAAGCAAGCTTGCATCTTTCTTTTGTGGAGCCTCTCTAGAGTCTGGATACTCGATGATCGCAGCGAAGGGACCTCAACACGGAGCTTTAGAAGTGAAGGACCGGACTACAAAGGTTGTAATCCCAAACTCTTAGAAGTAAAGTTGTTTACTTGCTTTGTTTCGCCTAATCTCTAGTTTAAGATCTTGGCTAGGGTTGTTCGGCACGTCTAAAATTTAAATCGGGCATGGTTGATGCCTTGTAGAACCTTGTGAGAGTGCCTAGCAACCCTACATATGCGACATATCAAACGAAGATACCGGAGTGTACGGTAGTGTTACTGATTGGATTCGCAGGAGTATGAGCAGGCTTGCTTGTTGATCTTCTGATCGCTCAATACCCGGGTGGCCGTTACATTTAGCAAGCCTCTTGCGACTTGTGGGTGTTTGATATGATCATCACCTACTGTCGGCGTATTGATGAGTTTTTAGAGACCTACACAGAGGTTTCCTGGCTCAAGCGAAGCGGAGTAGGTGCACATATGTGATATGTGCGGGACCGAGATTAATACGAGTATGTGATTCCGTATTCTATTCTCGCAATTTGTGTCATCGGTCGGTTATATGTGATATAGCCGGGTTATCGAATCAAGTGTTGATTCGATAAATTGATACACAAGATATTAGTCGGTTATATGAAATATAGCCGGATTATTAAATCAAGTGTTGATTTAATAATCTAATGTATAATTATATATTTGATATATTAATTTACATTAACTAGTATTGGCTCATTAAGATTTCTTTTCTCACTTGATTATGCATTAAGTATATATGTGATATATATTTGTGTACATGATTTGTGTCATGCTAGATGATACATGCTTCATGGGTGTGTGTGTGACTTACACCATGCTAGATATAATTTAGGGTTTTATTTATTTTAGTAAATCAAAATGAGATGGAAAATGCTCATGGCTAGAAGCTTGGATATTCATTGACCTAGTCCACTTGTTTTGTTTTACTTAAGATATTTATTAACCTAACCATTATAACTAGCCATGGTTAACTCTCTACAAAGGTTAATATGGGATATTAACTCACCCATGGTTGCCATTCTTCACTTGAGATTGTTGATGAGAGTTTTCTTCATCTCTTTCCTATAGCTCTCTTGCTTCATGGGAGGTGAAGAAAATGAGTGAGAAAATTATATCTAAAGTGACCAAAATTCATACTTCATCATCCTACACTACTAGACATTTAGTATAGGGTGTTCTCTTCACAAAGTTCATCACCTAGTGAAGAGGTAGCTTGGGTTTGAGTCTCCTCGACGTAGATCATCTTCGGCCTCGAAGACTTCGAGCAAGCTTGTTCATTTCTCCAAGGGAACCCATACTAGAGTTCGGGAGATCACTACTCGCAACGAAGGGACTACTACACGGAGCTTTTGAAGTGAAGGACCGGTCTACAAAGGTTGTATTCCTTGTTCACTTGTTGTAATGTTTGATTACATGTTCATATTGTCTAGTTACTCTAGCTAGATCCTAGTCAAGGGTTCGTTAGCACTCTAGAATTTTTGAAATTGGCATGTTTGATGCGGTGAAAACCCAGTAGGGTACTAAGGAAAACCTAACAAGATCTATCACGATAGATCTGGATCCCCAGAATGTAAGAGGCATCACCCAGGTCTTTCATGGAGAACCTGTGTGACAAAAACCCTTTGACAGATTGTAGCATAAGAATGTCATTTCCTATCAAGAGAATGTCATCCACGTACAAGACGAGGAATACAATAGTTCGTGCTACAATCTTACTATAAATGCATGGCTCATCTGGATTTTTGATAAAGTCAAATTTTTTGACCGTTTCATCAAAACAAATGTTCTAACTCCGCGATGTCTGCTTTAGTCCATAGATGGACTTAAGCAACTTGCATACTTTCCCACTGCTCCCACTCTGAATGAAACCCTCTGGCTGGTCCATATAGACACACTCTTCCAAATTTCCATTCAAAAAAGCGGTTTTTACGTCCATTTGCCAAATCTCATAATCGTGGAAGGCTGCAATGGCAAGAAGGATCCGAATGGATTTGAGCATAGCCACTGGAGAAAAGGTTTCGTCATAGTCCAAACCAGGTCTTTGACGAAATCCTTTTGCAACAAGTCTAGCCTTATAGGTTTCAACATGTCCATCTATACCAATCTTCTTTCTGAAGATCCATTTGCAGCCTACGGGTTTTACCCCTTCTGGAGCAATGTCCAAAGTCCATACTTTGTTGGTGTACATAGACTCCATCTCGGTCCGCATTGCATCCATCCATTTTACCGGGTTAGTGCTCTGAATGGCTTGTTGGAAGTTATTCGGCTCATCATTATTAATGATGCAATCCTCTATATCCCCGTCTACGAGAAAACAGTAGTATCTCTCAGGCGGATGAGAAAGCCTACTACTCCTGCAGAGTAGTGCGGGAATGCCCTGTTCTTTTGAAACTTCTGGTTCCACCAAGCTTTCAGTAATAGCTTGTGATTCTGGAATTTCTTCCAGTTCTATTGCGCTCCCACTAGTTTCTTTTTCTAAAAACTGATGTTCCAGAAAGTGGGCATGACGAGAAACAAAAACGTTTTGTTCCTCTACATAATAGAAAAGATACCCCCTGGAGTTCTTTGGGTATCCTACAAACTTACACAGTACTGATCGTGCCTCGAGTTTGTCCGCATGCTTCTTTTTAACAAAAGCTAGACATCCCCATATCTTCAGATACTGAAGATAGGGTTTCTTCCCACTCCATATCTGATATGGTGTGGTAGGCACGGTCTTGGTAGGAATCTTGTTTAAAAGATATGCAGCTGATTCTAGTGCATAGCGCCAGAATGATCGCTGTAACTCAGCGTTACTCATCATGGAACACACCATATCCAATAGGGTTCGGTTCTTTCTCTCCGATACACCGTTGTGTTGTGGTGTGTATGGAGGAGTAAGCTGAGAAAGAATTCCATTCTCTTTCAAGTAATCCAGGAACTCGGCACTCAAGTATTCACCACCTCGATCAGATCTCAGTGTCTTGATACTTTTGCCGGTTTGTTTTTCCACTTCATTCTTATATTCTCGGAATTTCTCAAAGGCCTCGGATTTATGTTTCATCAAGAAAATATGTCCATACCTAGAGAAATCATCCGTAAAATTAATGAAATAGGAATAACCACTTCTTACATGTGTAGACATTGGACCACACACATCGCTGTGTATTAGTCCCAAGAGCTCGCTCGCTCTTACTCTGCGTCCAGTGAACGGAGTCTTTATCATCTTTTCTTTGAGACATGATTGATAAGTTGTATAAGATTGATATTCGAATGGATCCAAATATCCTTCTTTATATAACTTGGTCAACCTTATTTCGTTGATGTGACCTAGTCTACAATGCCATAAGAAAGCATGATTTATTTCTGGAGTCTTTCTTTTATGTGTATTCTGGACATTGAAAATTTGTAGTTGGTTTAATACGTATATACCGTTGTTTAGAGTACCTGACCCAATCAGACCATGATTAAGGTGGATGTTTACGACATCGCTTACAAATGTAAAATCATAACCTTCTTTAGATAACAAAGATACAGAAATGATATTACAAGTAAAACTAGGTACACAAAAATAGTTGCGCAAAACTAAAATATGTCCACTTGTCAATCCAAGGTGATATTCCCCTACGGACACAGCATCCACTCTTGCTCCGTTGGCAACCCTGAGGGTCATATCACCGGTCTTCAGAACCCTACGGCTTCTCAGTGCCTACAAAGAATTGCAAATATGAGATCCCGATCCGGTATCCAATACCCAGGAAGTAGAGTTGATTGACGGACAGTTTTCAATTACAAACACACCTGAAGCCGAAGCCACAACTTGCTTTGGATCCTAGTTCTTGGCCTTCCAAGCCCTGCAATCTTTCTTCCAATGGCCCTTTTTATGATAGTAGAAGCATTCTTCCTTTCCTACTGTCGGCCCTGCCACTTTTGCCTTGCCCTTTGCTTCCACCTTACTAACACCGCCTCTCGGCTTGGTGGGGGCCTTCTTCTTTCCTTTGGCTTTCGCCTTAGACCTAGAAGAAGAAGCTCCACCAACAAGTAGAGCAGGTGTTTCCTTGGCTTTCTGCAGGGTGCCCTCTGCACTCTTCAACATGTTGAGGAGTTCCGGAAGTTCAACTTCTTTACCTTGAATATTAAAATTCAAGATAAACTGGGCATAGGTAGAAGGAAGGGACTGCAGAATTAAGTCTGTATATAGCTCATCCTATAATATGGTCCCGAGGTCCGCGGGCTCTTCAATATAGCCGAACATCTTAAGGACGTATTCCCCTACAGATGATCCGACGGCCAACCTCGCCTGAAAAAGTTTCTTCGAGGTATCGTATCTTGCGATACGAAATTGCTCTCCATATAATTCTTTGGTATAAAGGAATATGGATTCAAGATCCATATTCTCGTGTCGCCTATGGCGCTCATTGTCCATAGAGGCCAGCACGAGGCACTTGGCCTTCGCGCAGTCAATCTCCCAGGTCTTACAGATTTCCTTATCCGCGACACTGGATTCTAGACCTGGGACAGCATGGGGCTTTAGTAGTAAGGATATAGCCCAACTTGTCATAAGTTATTACCATCTTGACATTCCTGAACCAATCTTTGTAGTTTGGTCCTGTCAATATATTTTTATCTAATAGTAACTTAAAGCCCGTTATGTTTTGGTCGCTGTAATTTAGGAGAGAGAGAGAAAACAGTTTAGCATGATGCTCTTGCAAATTTAGATTGGTTTTTAGTTTATCTAAACAGGATAGCTTCCACTGTTTCTCGAATCCTTCCTTAAATATAAAAAAAGAATTAGTCAGGATTAATCTCTGTCACGACCCAAAAAGGTACGGAACGTGACTGGCACTTAAATTACGAAACATCTCAAGGAGTACGTAATCTAAGTAAGCCAAAGCCCAGAAAACAAAACCAGAAGAGCAGTAGAGTGAAGGAAAACCATATAAGTCGCATCCAAATCTTTTAAAAACAACTTCACCTTTTCCAAAAATTTCGGCAGAGTCTCCTTTATAAATACGGCCCCAAACGGGTACAAAACAAGAATATACATATAACATGAATAAGGCATCCCCAAGCGGGAGCTAGCTCTTCGCCGAAGCGGACTCAAATCCTATACACAGTAAATCATCAAAGTGCAAAATAAGCATAAAAGGCACAAGTACTAAGCATCATGTCAGCTCAAGTGAGCTCGACCCAAAGATACAACATAAAAGTCCACTGATCTCACTGTCTCGTCTCTAGGTCAATATACATCAATACAAGTAGCAGATACAGTAGATGGAGTACTCTAGATACAATGAATATACAAGGTGGAAACAAAATAATATCACAACTCACATACGAGCAAAAGTCTCAAGTCCAGGCAAAAGGAGCAAAAGGAGCAAGTACGTCCGCCGCTACTGTGCTGACGGGACGGACCTGCCAAAAGGCTGTGGCACAATGGGGGTGAGTTGCCAACTCGTGAGTAATAAATAACATCTATAGAGGCTATCGTAAGCATGCACGTAAAGTGTCATAATATCAACAATACTGATATGGCATGATATACTAGCAGATATGTATGCAACATGAATCAATTTATAATACTAATCTGGCATGATGTACTAGCAGGTATGTATGCAACATGAATTCAATTTCAACCTGTGATCTGAATATGTTGATATGAGAGAATCATTATTTTCATCTTAGAAAACGCTTTTGAAATATTAACATAATATCAATGGAATCAACAGAAATCCGTGTCCAGCATCGACACTTCAAACGACTATCACAAATCTCATGTATCGGTATCACAATATCTCAGGCCCCAGCAGTCCGGCTGACCCATCTCAAAGTATCAATATCTCAACATCTCACGACCACGGTCGGCATCCTCTGAATATCCACCGCGCCAACAATCACCGATAGGTAGTCTGCCCCTGCCAGGCTCATCGTCTACAACTCGATCTTCTTTCCCCAGGGTACCTTACCGGGCTCACCATGTACCCGAGACGGTTCATCCAACTTCTCGAAACGGGTCTCGAAAACCAACAGAAAACCCATGGTGAACAACACATGTATCATATCACAAGAAAAACCGCAACTTTCAATGTTTTAAAATAATTCAGGTTTATTAAATCCTTGCGGCTTTTCCCCAAAATCTCATTATTCTCAAGTGCTGAAATCCTCAAGAAAATCATTATAAGTGCATATGTCAATGATAATGAATGCCTATAGTATCAACAAGTCGAACTGCAATGTATGACTAATAAGCTAGGCATGAACGAATGATGTAATGAGGTACATGCATATGACTAGCAATCCTATATGTTCATACTGGGGAATTTAAATGCATTAGCACAATTTTAAGGATCATATATGGTGAAATTGTTCTAGATTTCAGGTTATACAAGTTATTTAGTGTTGTGGCATAGCAATTAACAAGGTGTGTGTGTCCGCATGTGTAACAACTCCATTTTTAGTGTACATAAATTTGATTTAAATTTGAACTATACTTGGGGTATTTAATGTTGCTGTTACCGTTTTAAGTATTTGTTTCACACAATAATTACAAGAAGGAGCTTATGGCTCATTGGTAATACCTTGCATGCTGAACCAAGCCACCAGAGTTCAAATCCCATACCACATTATTTTTAATATTGATTTTTTTTTGAAACCTTTAGAATACCAAGAGTTTACACGTGCATATCTTACAAAAACTCCACTACACCCAAAGATGTAACATTTCCAGGAGTTAGATGAACCGTCGGGGGGAGCCCGGCCGCCTGACTCGGCCGGGAATCGGCCAAATCGGC